>JASJOG010000377.1:40000-225746 GCA_030142905.1 Heliopora coerulea | reverse complement strand
TTACTTACATTGCCCTTTTTAATCTCACACAGAGGCAGTGGAACCATTCAAGAAAGAAATGAGTGCAACTAAAAGTTCAGGTAAACATAGTTGTTTATTACACATGTTAGATTTTAACAAACTTTCTAGCTGTCGAACATGTGCCTGTAAAATGACGAATTATATTAGGACATTAGATTCCTACATGTCAGTGCAGTTTTTGGGTACAGAGACAAGTTTTGGGCTGGAATGTTGCAAAGTTGGTCTTGAGGCAAATGAATAAGAACTGCGGGTAATTATTTCAGTTTAAAAGATCTTTAATAACAAATTAATGTAAAACAATGATATTAATTTACACTTAATGACTGTTGTAAAAAGCAAATGAATTTGTGAATGCTAGGGAAGCACCTAAACACTCGTGAAGCAATTCGAAAAGATAAGCAATCAACGAAATCTTAAAATGAAAGAAAGAAAATGGCGCGAAAATCTATGAAGGAACGAACCCAACCCATTTAATACCTAACCCTTTCCGGTCCGTACCCGACTTTTCAATTGTCCTCTGGCTAACGCAAGACGATTTTAATCTTCAAGGGGAGATGTCTCAGACAGGAAAGAGTTCAGGCCGTTCGGTTTTTTTCGTGATGTAAGACATTTTTTACATTCATTTACCTACGGGATATTAATATCCGTCCTTCTATAAAGGGTGTAGTTGACATGCGTAACTGACAGTGGAGAAGAAAGGGTTAAGAGGCACTTCAAGGAAGATAAAATGGCGCTTGTTGACGTGGATGTTAGACGATCTTTATATTTTTGTTTCTGTTTTGTTAGAAATTGCAGCTTGATACCGCTAGAGCTCAATCTGCATGTGTCTAGCCATGGTCACTCAAAAATAGTTCTGAATTCCAGGCTGAAATCAAGCCCGCAACCACCTGAATACTAGTCAGACGCTCCAAGCATCGAGCCATTAAAACTTAGTTGACTCGTCCCAGGTTTAAACAACGCAAACTTGCTCTGTCATCTGAGTTTCCGTTGTACGATCATTGACTTATGTACAATATACTATACAGTTCAGTGGCCTCAGTGGTTTGGCAACAATTCAGAAGGTTGCGGGTTCGAGTATGTATGGAGCTCAGGGTTTTTCTGACATTGAAAACCTGGACACAACGTGAACAGGAGGAAATAACAACAACAAAGTCTTTGTATTATTTGAGGCTAAGGTGAAGTTATTTCGGTTTTATTTTATTCATATTTCTGCTATATTAATTATTATATTGAAATTTTGATAGACATTTTTAGTTGTTTATTGCTTTGTGGTTGGTACATAGTTATAGTGATGAACTGGCTGGCTACATTCACATGAGATTATTTAAATTTTTGCGTGACTTTTTCTCTCGTTCCTTTTTCTTAGAAAAGAGCAGATATTTGTTCTGGGCTATTCTAGTGGGATTTTCTTTATTAATCACTGGTGTTCTACTTAAACTCGTCTTCTGAATAAACATACCGTGGTTCCTGGCGTTATTTTGATGTTAAACTGCATTCTGAATGCGGATCGAGAAGGTGGAAACAAGTAATTATAGAAAGTAAGATATGAATCTGTGTTAACTGAAACAGCAAACGATTTATATTTTGAAATCTGTTAGGAAAGTAAGCTTTGGTTTTTTAGCATACGTGGGCGAAAACTATACTATTATTTTAAGCCAGAAGTTGTTTAAAGTTACCAAACTATAGTTAGTATCTTTCCGAAAGTGAATCCTTGTGGAGAAGAAAAGATTAGGCGAATTTCGTAATTTCACGTAGTTGATATAGCTGGAGGGTTATAGGAGCGTCACATATCTAGTGTAAAATTCTCTATACAGCGTCAGCCGTCCTTGAAAAACCAGAATACTCCTATGAATATTCAGTTGATTCAGTCTTTTAGACTTCCCCTGTCTATTTGCTGATTTCCACGACCTTAATTGACTTAATAGGATGCCATTTTTATGTCATCCCCACGTTCCATTAAGTTTTGTATCTAACCTACAGCTCTGCGCAGAATGAAACTACGATGTAAAAATGATTGACCAGACGTGGAAGGTGAACCAAGATGGAATGAAGAAAGGTGTCCAAGAACCCGGTGAAAAAATCTACGTCGATCTACCAGGAAATATCTCTGACAAGGAGTTTACCATACTACAAGAGCGAAGAGTAAGGTTTGTTCACATACCTTAATTTCAAAAATTTTTCATCAAATTATATTTTGTATAGAGAGGATCCAAGATGGGAGTCACTTTTAAAATACGGGTGATCGTTAGGGTTAGTGCTTGAATTAAACTTGGGATTGAATTCAAGTTAGGTTTTTGGTGATCTGATGTGATGTAGCATTGTTGTTCTTTCCTTTAGGCATCTCTGATTCTTTATTCAGTTTCATTGTTATCAAGGGAAACATTTTGGAATGGCCCTCCGGTCTATGCTTTTGACAACCAATGACAGCAGTGAACCTGGTTTAAATCCAAATCCAGCCAACGCCTGATGAAAAAGGGACCGTAATAAAGTCTGCTACACTAGGCAACAAAGGTCACAACAAACGAAACAGACAGATCCAACAACCCTCGGCCATCTAATGTCAACAAACGAGCCAGGCACACCAAACTAGCAGCAGAGAATACAAGGACGGCCATCAAGCCATACCGACCAGCAATTGCCATTGAATGACGTGACCACAGTTAAGCCACCCGAATATAACAATTGCAAGAGAATACAGTGATAGCAGTCCAGCCATATAAACTGAACAAAAGCCGGAGAATGAATTGAGAGCAAACAAGCCATTCAGACCAACAGGTAACAGAAAATCAAGTGACAGAAATCCAGCTACCCAGACCGAATCAGTAACAGAAAATGGAGCGTCAAACAGTGGAATCACCTGGACCAACAATGCCATGAGATGCAATAATAGCAATCGAGTTACCCAAATCTAAAAACTGTGTGAGAACGAAATGGCAGCCCATATGTCTATCCGGTCCCACAAATGCCAGATAATATACAGACAGCTTTCAAACCATTCATACCCAATGCTTGAGTCGAATGACAGCAATCGATTCGTCCGAGCCAAGTTTGTGACTTCAACAGTTTACCCAGATCCAATAAGTACCGGGAGATTTTATAACTACGATCAAACCATCGAGACCCACCAAATGCCAGATAGTGGAATGACCGTTATCAGACACCAAGAGCCAACAAATAGCAGGATATGTAGTGATAGTTTTCGATGTTTTAGAGCTCATGCATAATGTAATGATTGACATCGATGCCTCGGAAATACGTTATAATATATTTTTATCTAACAGTGTTCAATTATATAATGTACAGTACCTGATAGCATTGAGATATGTAATATATCATAAATAATAATATATATCATATATAAATATATCATAATATATCATGTATATAATAAATAATGAATATTGGAATATTTTCAATAAATGTGTACAGAGGACATATCTCCAATATGTAGATATATGAATGACAATTTTGTTTCAGACATATCACGTTTGACAATGACTTTGAAATAAAGTCGAAACACCACCATGATCATTCTAGTCTTGTCTTATAACTCAGTTATTGAGCTTACGAGATGTTGTTTGTCCGATGTTTCTTGCTCAAGTACAATATTTCTTTGGTCTTCTATTAGTATTTATATCAATTTAAGCTTCTACTTCATGATAAGTCAAAGCTCCCACAGTTAAAAAAGGAATTTGGTTGTCGCACAGTGCGTTTCCTTGGTGTATCAGGAGGATTTATCCTAATTTATGTTCATATTTCATTAACAAATCAAACTTCTCACAAACCTACAAGGATTCTCTTATCTCGCAAAAGCTTTTTTGTGTCCTGCGGTGAGAGTGTGTACCAATTTATTCGTGTATTGAAGTGGAGAGGGATAGTTTAAGTACATTACTTCCAAAACAGGAAGATGATCCAAGAAAACTTGGGTGAACGTCAGATAAGTGGCTGACAGTAATCATCACCACGGACAGTGCAGGGGCCGCGGAAGGGGAGGCGATGGGGGTCTTTAGCCTTCCCCCATCCTTTAACCCTAAGAAAAATAATTTAATCTTCAGAAAACGAAATTCACCACCAAAAAAATCTAAATGTTAATAGATTGCATGTATAAACTGCCAATTTTAAAATGTAATCGCAAAAATCTAAACAATCCCAAACCAACGTAGTCAAAACCATTGTGCCCCTCCAACCTTTTTGAAACGGCAAAAAGTGCTCTTTTCAAGCATGAAAAGGGATTTTATTAAAAAGAAATGCCTTTTTATAACAAAGTGTAACGCATCAGTTTATGCCCTCTTGCTTGGGTTTACAGATTAATACGGATACATAAGAATGTGAAAAAACAAAACACATTGAACAACATCAATTTCAGTCTGTTAATCTGGCCAAGAAACTAGAGCTTTTCCTGTGGAATTATGTATCCGAGAATCCCGAAGAAAATTCCTTAGGCGTTGCTTCAAAATTTGAAAAAAGTTGTCTAAAAGTTGCCGTTTTTCCCCAAAAGTTGTCAATTTTCCAAAAAGTTGCCCAAAAGTTGCTCGTATTTTGTGCTTTTTTCTTACAGCTTAAGAACTGGTGCGGACTAAATCATACAGAATTGCTTTTATTTGCGATTCATTTCTTTTGATAGCATTTCTCTTAACAACAAATCAACAATCATATTTCTTTCTAATAACAAAACTAGATTACAAACAAAAACCCAGCAGATTTCAGTCACAAATAGCCAGTTGGATGTACAAAAATCCTCATTTTTCCTTCGTAGTGGACTAGTATCATTGACTGATTAAGCATAGACAGTCATTTATGGGACCGAGAGCTTTTTCCTCTATTTACCATTGTAGCATAGCATCACCGACGCCTCTACTGTTTCCTCTAAGGCATTGTCCTGTTGGTCTGTGAAAACGTTTTTCATAATGCTGAAAACTTGTTCAGCGGAAGCAGAACTTGGCTGCACCAGAAGGATTTACTTCACAACAGATGACCAGTTAGGCAGGCTAGCTTCATGCCTTGTCCACCATTGGACCTTTTCGTCTTCAGTTCCTGTTTGTGTACCATCTGCACTTGCTAGATAACGGGGAAGTTCATCGGAAAGTCCCGCAATGACTGCATCATTGTCAAGGGAGCTAAAATTCCTCAGCTCGAACAAATAAGCGGCTGTGGGACGAAAGTTTTTGCACCTGAACGGGGCAGCACAGTCTGACACTTCTAAAGGCACGGACAAGATTATGAAACTCCTGAATAAACTTTCTTTGATAAAACTGTAACCCTAGAGTTATGAAAGCCTTTGCCTTGACTACGAGTCGATTGTAAACAGGCACATTGCCATCTGCCTGTTTTGTTGAGCCACTCCCTCAACATTTGGGTGTGCATCTATTGCTACAGAATAGGACAAAGTAGCTAAGCGTTCATAGCAGCTGAATATCTATTAAGGGCCCATCCCCTTCCTAATAGTAAGTAGCCTAAACAAAGTGGGCTCCTTCATCTACCAAACGGCTGCCAGTTCTAGTTCAAGATCTGCAGGGTCATTTGGATTGTCAAAGATCTCCTCAAGTTGCCTCCTAGTAGCAGGAGCAAGATGCTCATTCTCCCTCAAAAAGGGCTCTACATCTGCGAAGTACTCCATCACTTGCTTCAACACTTCCCACTTGCTCCACCATCAAGTTGGGCTACAGAACCACATTTCTGTCCCAGTTCCAGCCTTCCAAGCAAGGCTTACAGCAGAGCTATGTGAAAACATGCTCACCCAGTAACGTGCAAATGTATCAAGGACACGGAACTAGAAGTGCTTCCCAACATCGATAGTGTGCGAAAAGCAGGTTACATCGAGCAGCTGTGGAAGATAGAATCTCATTTGCTGCAATGCTGCCTGGTTGAAAGCTGCCCCATCTTTCATGGCAGCGAGTAAATCATCGGGACGAATAGCGAAATCCGCGGCCGAGGCCTTAATCAGACACTGGACGAGCTCATTTGCTTTTAATCTCTTCGCCAATGTTTGAAGCCTCACTAATCTTTGTTGAATATTCCACTCACTGTCCGCTAATCGCACTATTATAGCCAGAGCCTCACCCAGACGTGCACTTCCATCAAAAATAACGGAGCATGCCTTCAGTATTTCCTTTTCTTTCTCGTTGACAGAGGGGATCAACTGTCTTAGGTGAGTCTGTGAAGTTAGTCTATGTCCGTACTTCTCTAGGAACGAACGCTAGCAATCAATTTTTGTCAGAGGGATTCCGGCTGCTAGAAAAGTTTCAACCAAATCGAAACGATAAACTCTCATAGCGTCAGGCAATGTCTCACCTTTTGGGTTGTTCGCTTTATCATTCTTCGTAAGAAATTGCAGAAGTGACTGGTCTTTCTTCTTGCTTATTTCTATAGCTTTCTTTGCTTGAACATATTTTCCAGACGTAATGTGGTTCTTAACAGTGCTCTTCTTGCTTATAGTTTCCTTACAAGCATCATATCTTAACCGGTTACCTTCTGTGACAGTAAGATGTTCACTTTTGTGTTGTTGGACTCTTTGCCACGCACTCACTTTTGGGTCATTTTTGCCAGGATTAGAACGACTTTTTCCAGCTGGATTCGTCTGAATTTTCCGCTTTCCTGAAATAACAGCCTTATCTGGAACACTCAGGTTTACTCCGAGGCTTTGGGCTTCTCCAACAGGATCATTTTTATCCAAAGAGAGGTCGAAGAGGTCAGAGTTGGAATTGACATTAGCTGCCATTTTGAAAAACTCGCTTTTATTGGTGATACTGCTGACCTTAAAAACCACTGGTAGCCCAATTGACCTTAAAAACCACAGGAAGCCCTTTTCACGCACTCTATAAATCATTTATACGCTCATTAAGGAAATAAAATATGTCATATTTATTGAAAGTAAGCCCTAATATCATATATTTATAAATATTTTCTGTATGTTAAACTAAAGTTGCTAGAGCTAAGAAAAGTTGCCGAAAATATCACAAGTCGCCCAAAATGTCAAAAGTTGCCCGAAATCTCGAAAGTTGCTAAAAAGTTGCCGAGCAACTTGTGTCCAAGCCTAGTTTTAGTGCTTTAGCGATTTCACTTACTTGACCGTATGCCTCGTGACTCCCTAAAAATTTTCGCGCGAATTGAAAGACATCCGTTCATTCCCTTTAGCCCCCCCCCGACCCACTTAAAAAGCTGCTCTGCGGCCCTGCAGTGAAGCGAGGTTATGTGCTGTAGATGACTAATGACATTCAAGGCGAAGTCTCTAGAACTGAGAACATGTGTCATGTTTTCGTGTCTTGCTGCTTTTCCAGCAATGGTTGAGTTTGTCGAGCATTATTGTGTCCATAAAATGGCCCACCATGGCGTATTTATTAAGCTTGGAGTCAGATTTGGAATATTTGTTTTAAACTACTTATAAGTTTCTACTAGTAATAAATGGCATCTCATTTTAGTATAAAGATCCAGTTCTTGTTTCTCTTAAAATGACAGAATGGGCTCAAAATTAGTAAGTTAAGAATTCAGTGAATTAACTCTCCGGTAAGAGCTCACTCATCGACGAGTAAAATCGTTCGTCGTTAGCCTCAATAAAGTATCAGAGAACTGATCCTGAGGAGGAAAAAGATCATGTATTTTGGGCACCAAAATGGTACAAAAACTTGTTCGATAATTTTTGAAAAAGGCAGTTGAAAATACTCAGCAGATTCAGCATTGTGTAAGTGCATTTGATATATTTGTCATAAATTTGTTGTAGAAGCTTTTAGGTAAAATTGAGATTTACGAGGAAACGTAAATAAACCAAGCAGTGACCAAAGACTATGTTGAAATTTCAAGACTTCGAGCTTCCTGAATATGGTATCAGTGTGAGCATTAAGATGGAGGAAAAGATTTAAATTAATACTCTGCCGAAACACGAGAAAACAAGGTGCTGACGATTATATTGAAGGCACTTCATGAGAGAAAAACATGGGCTGAGGTTAAAAGCCCGGCGTATCAAAGGTTCGAAAATGTTCGTAAAAAGGGGGTAGGCGTGCGTCGCTTTACGTAAGTCAAGTTCTACCTTGAAACATTTCATCTTTGTTCACTATGGCTTGCGACGTACGCTGTTTTTAATATCACTGAGTATTACGATGGCGTGGATTGTGTCCACTAAAATGTGGTCGGTAACGATTTTTAAAACACTTCCATCAATATTTAAGCCAACTCAAACTCTAAGCATAACACTGAACGTTTGTACTTAGTAGGAAAGTAACCGTGATATAACCTTAAACTCGTGCACTGTATTTTGATGACGAAGGCGAAGGTGTGGGATTACGTCTGCTAAACTGCGATCTAGCCATTCCTTTTATAATTATTATTGAGGAGAATAATCCGTTTCTTTCATTACTTTTTGGTTGGCAGTCATCTCTTTCAGCAATAGGGTTCATTGGGCTTGCGACTCTTGCAAGGAATTCGCCCACTGCAATCTCATCTCTAATTACATAATTAATTAATTGGTTGATTATTTATTCTGTGGCTAAAGTTGACGTTTGTATCCCATCATGCACCGTTAGTTTGACTATGGAAGGGACTGAAGTCTGGGGGTTGGGACTTGGGAACGATTTTAGTTCGTTTGAAAGTTTGGTCAGCGAAAGAAGGACGAGCGAAGTTTATGTGAGTTTCTTTGCTTATTTTTAATGTTTTGAAACGAAAATACCCGTGGAGATCACGAAGTATATGTGGACATCGGAGGTTTACTACATTAGGAAGCTGATTAACTCGTCTGAGTTTGAATAAAGCTGAATTTAATTTACCCTGGAGGAAGTTATTGAACGATACTTCTTGGAGATAATATACTGTAAAGGATGTCAGAACTGGACCAGTTCAGTGATATAGATGAATTCCAGCTCCTGGAAAGACTTTCATTGCAGGAAATCGAGGAGGTATCCGAAGCCATCGATTCAGAGGTAAAAGTTTGTATTTTAAAATCAGGTTTAAATGATTTGCCCTAAAAATGATCTGATTGCACTGATGTTGACATGATGAAAAGACTCCTCGCTTCTAAAAACTACTGGACTGTTCGAGAACATTTTGCTTAAAACTTCGCGTTTATCTGTTTGTATTTTGAGAAGAAATATGGATTTGTTTATTCGGAAGTGTTCTGTACTCGATGTAATGAGGAGGCAATGCTGTTTGACAAAAACGATGAAAATATTAGGAAAGAACTCGAGACTGAAATGTGTGTATTATTGATCAGTTGGTTGTCAAAAACAACCACAGTTTTGATGCCAGTGATGGGTTTAAATTTATCATTTGTAGTAGCCGGAGCGAGATTAGGCGAATGATCTTCAGGAATTAACATTCAACACTCCTTGACAAGATGTCTTTTGAGAGGGCTCACTAAGCCTTGTCATTCATTGTGATCAAGAGTTGAAGTTCAAAGACCTAAAGAGTGTTTGTCGGTGAAGTGTTTATGAATACACTGTAAAAATAGAATCATGGAAGGCAGAGATTTGAGGAAATGCGAGGTTAAACGCGACAAAGAAGGTTAACTCAACCCACTGTTGGCTGGGAATTTTATAATCATTGTCTTGAAAAAGATGACCTTGTTTGACACACTTCATCCCTGGGTGAAGAGGTGTTGAAGGTGTGGAGTTGCTCTTAATTTTGATAATGTAAGCAACATTGAGTTGATGTAATGGAAGGACTGTGGGAAGTTCTTGTTGATCAAAATTTGTACCTGGCATAAGAAAATTCTCTAATTCAGTACACCGTTTGCAAATCTTTGGTCTATAATTATAATGATAATTTTAAGAAGATATAGAAGAATAACAATACTATGGATGAGCCTCATTTTCTCTCAGAGTACAGGGACATGCTGATGTCATTTTCAGTTGATTGTTTTATAAAACAAATAGAAAATAGCTTTTCTATCTCTATACTGAAATAGAAACATGAATGGTGCCATTTGAACCAGAAAAATACCAGAAAACGCTTGGCTATGCCTTGTGTTTTCTCACTGGACATTTTTGCAGTTGAAATAAGATAATTTACGTTCCTATCACAGCACAGAGACACTCAAGTGATGTTCTATTAATTTATTAAATTGAATTGGATATTTCAAAGTTAGTCAGTCAGTGAGAACAGATTCACAAAGTCAGTCATGTTTTTCAAAAAAATCTCAGTGCACCTTGTGCAACAGAAGTATACATCTCTTGCATCACTCAAGTTGACTTGTACAGTAATATAGTAAAAAATAATACCTTTTTATAAACTTTCTTACATTTTCACCTATGCTATGGTTACAATCATGCTTCTCTTTGGAGTTTGTTTTGCATCATACTCTAATGTTTTTAGCTGGTATTGGATTTTGGATGACTCAATTTAACAATTAAGAGGCAGACGTCTTACTCTGCTGTATATATCATCTTGTATTAGCCAGAATATGAAACAACCCACAATCTAAAAACAAACATCTTGTAAAATCCAAGATTTAGGTCAAAAAACAAGATGATGACATTCACTGGTGATATTTCATGTTTACTTCAAAGACATTGTATCATTGAAATAAAAATGAAATATCACCAGTGAATGTAGTCATCTTGTTTTTTGACCTGAACCTTGGATTTTACAGTGTACATGATTTTTGTTTTCAGATTGTGTTTTGTTTTATATTCTTTTAAATTGTTGACTGGTCACCATTAGCAAGAATAAAACTCTAAATTTTGCCTTTACCCTTGTGGGTCACAGACTAGTTATTAAAACAACAACACTGTGTAATATTCTGGTTTTTGTTATTATTTATAGGGAATCTAAACTGTTTACATTCCAGTATGTATCCAGGACAACCACAAGGAAGTTATCCAAGATATCCAAGTCAACCAGGTAATGATTAAATAGTAAGTTAGCAGGCAGTACTTCTGGTTGCTTATTATGGGAAACCTCATGATGATACAACTCATGTATGGTGTCTTCCGTAGCTCAGTTAGGGGTTAAATTGAACTGAATAATAGCTAAATCAAAAGAACTTGTTTACCAGTAAAAGTTAGCATGAAAAGAAAAGTACAAGTAGCAATTCTTTACCAGCTGACAGCTTTAAAAAATGTAATAGAACACAAGCTCTGAAAACAACATCTTGTGAATAACTCAATATTCAAGTCATTAAAACAAGACAAGGTAAAAATTAGAGGTGATATTTGGAATGTATTACAGACTCATTGTCAAACCTAACTGGATACAAGCAGTCTGTACACCTTACAGTATATAGGAAAGTATATATAGGCAAGTATATATAGGCAAGCTTGTCTATATACTGTAAACAGACTTCTGAATGTGCAAATTAATATGCATGTTATCAAACACACACATAATTTGATCTGTGTGTGCAATAGGTGCGATTCAGTTGAAACCAATTAAACACTTTCATAATGTGTATATGTTCCGGCACTTCTTGACAAATATAATCATATGTAGTTTATCTACTTATTTTAACAGTCTATTGATAAGTCGTTATTTTTCTTTGTTGTCTGTTTCCTTGGTGTCACTATTATTGTTTTCATGGTCATTATCATCATCACTGTCATCTTGATTAAAATCACTTTCTTCAACACTCTGTGAGATCTTAGCAATCTTGCTGGGAGGTTTGAATTCATTGTAAATTTTTTTTTTAACACTTTGCATAAATGAATTTCAAGAGCATGGTTAGACAATGCATCCCATTCATCTCTGTCCCAGCATTTGTCATTTGATGCAATCACCAAAAGCATTTCCATTGTTGAGTGGTGCATTTTAATTCTTCACTTGGACAAGATGTGTGTAAGCATGCTGAAGGTACACTTTACTGACGAATTGGAGTCACTTATGGATATGACAATTTCTGTCAAAAAACAGAGGTTTGGGAACTACTGCTTCTTGAACTGGAACAAGTTTTCTCATTTTTACCCTGCTGTTTACTAGGTTATCGATACGATGTCCCCCAAAGCGTCCACAATGCACAAATACGTACCACAATGCACAGTGTGCATCTAACTAGTAACTAGTCCTTTTAATACATACCTCATTTCCGAACTCGCCAATATGAACCAATCAAATTACCAATGAGAGTCATTCCCAGTAATTTGAATAAAAGTGGCAGTTTTTTTAATTGATTATTTTAAAAAAGTAGGTGTGAGCATTTTACTGAAAAAGCTATTTGCACATGCAATCAATCATATGCATTAATAATTTTGTGCATTTGTGGATGTGTGTGATTGCATGCATTATGTTGAGAAGTCTGTTAATAAGGTGCCTAGCTTGCTTGTATCTAGTTAGGTTTGGCAGTGATTCTGTAATAGATTCCTAATATCACCTGTAATTTTTATCATGTCTTGTTTTGTCAACTTAAATATGGAGTTATTCACAAGATGTTATTTTTTGGAACTTGTGTTTTATTATGTAGCAATTCTTGCACTAATTATTATGTCTCTACCACACATTTTCATGTACATGTAAGTTGTACCATTCTGTATAAGTGATCAACACAGTATTCAACTCTCTCTGTGCAACATATAGTTAGATCTATTAACTTAGCTGCCATGCCCACTGCCGATTGGCAGGAATGGAGTTGGTACCTAGCTATGCCAGTTGCGATTGGTGATGAAGCCTCCAACAAAGACTCGAGGAGTCCTCCACCAACTGATCGTTGCCATGCCCCCTGAAAAAACCTGCCCCAACAAAACATTAATATGAATCACTGGTTCCTGTATCAAGAAAAACAGAGGGAAAAAGAAAGGAGGAGGGAAAACTGGAGAATGAAAGCTTGGGATGGGGTGAAAAGAAATGGCAACTGAGGCCCCAGAATGCTTGCACAGACTATTTAACAGGTAACCAATCTGGTCTACACATAAGTGCAACAGCAAATACTGCTGGACACTAACTTCTTTTATTATTACCATAATAAATACATTGAGATTCAGAATCTGTTTCAATATCAAACAGTTCTCCAAGTTAGTTGGTGTCACCAACTGAAGGAAATTTATTGCAAGCTCGATCATCTTGATATGCTGTACTCTGGTGCTATTTTTGAAACACTGTACTCATTTTTTCCCTGTCATTCAGCCATACTACAACATTGGCCTTCCCTTCTGCTGTGTATTACTCCAATTTAAGAGGAATAATTGCTTGTAAAACTTGTTAAATTATTCATTTGAGGTGCTGTGTGCATGTTTATACAGAATTGGCAAGCTGCTCACGGAATCTTATTTGTTATTGCTGAAGCAGACCATTGCAAAGACACATTGTAAACTCTGAGCAAATATTTAAAAATAAATAGTGGAAAAATACTTCAGTTCCAAAAAGGGGAGTGGGCACTTACCTGAACATGAATGCTTTACCAGTCAATTACCGTAATACAAGTTTGACTGTATTATGTCCAAAACAGCATACACTGCACTCTATTGTTCACATTACTTTTGGCATCATGATGTACTTGTGAGAATTAAAAACCAGTCTAGTCATAGTGGGTCTCTGATAATGACTTTCCCATCAGATGAACTCATCTGATGTGTGCATCTGTAACTGCACAGATTAAACTGAAGTGGAATCTATTTATTTTATATAATGAACAATGGGGAAAAGATATTTCCGAAGGTTCATTAAAAGTTGTGAGAGATCAGAAACAGCTTACATATCAATTTTTGATCAATGAAAAACAAAGGAATGTGACTAATACTGTATATGGTATTGCATGGCAAGTTTCTTTCAAAGGTCTGGCCATAGTTTGTTTGAAGTTTAACACATCTATATATTTGGGAGTGTACTTTAGTAGATCATATCTACTGGGATAGTAACTAATGAAAATAGACACATAATTCAATTTGTTATTGTGATATCTCTCCCTCTCTCTATAAAAACATATGGTATGCACATGTTCCTTTAATTCTATATCAATCAACAGCCATTCCATCTGTTACAGTATACAGTCAATATTTCTCATGATTACCAGTACATGTACGTATCTACTGTCATATAATTTGTTTCTTAGAAATTCACTCAAGCAGTGAAATACTGCAGTATGTTCCATTTATCATTTCTAGGTTATTTACCTCCTTCACCACTCGCACCAACAGCAAATGAACAGCAAAGACCAGGTGAACATTTTATTACATAGCCATGTAATGATTGTATGTGTTTTATAATCTGCACTCTAATACCAAAGTTTTTGTATTAAGAAATGTTTACCAGTTTATTGTCCAGTCTGGATGAAGGTTTGTTGCACTGAAAGGAAATAGTTATGGTACATATTTTGAAAATGTGCAACTGTGCAGGTGGACAATGAGCTAAGAAAATATTTAGTTAGTTAATTCCAAAGAAGGTTGAATTGGTACCATGTTGATTTTGAGGTAGATGTAGCAGTACCAAGTTCCTGGATGTAGAGCGAACATTATAAACAGTGGTCTTGCCAGGATTTGTCTTTGGGGGCCAGTACCCAAATATAATGGACCACACTGGTCAACTAAACTAGAACTAAGAATTGCTGTATGTTGACATCAGATTTTGAATGAAACTCTGATAACTAAAGATGAGTTATCCTCACTCTGCAATATGTCAACATTGTGCAAGTGTTTCACGTTATATTCTGCTTTGATAATTGAAATTTTTTATCATTTTTTTATCCCAGTATTCTTTGTTTCACAATAACAAGTACATCTAAGAACACTCTTGTAAGCAACAAAATTGGCCATCATCACCCACCAGCTGAAGGTTATTGTTTTAGTATGTACAGAACATTCAAGATGTTAAACTGAGCTCTCCTTTGCTTGATTAACTCTTTGGTGGCAGCAAGAAAAATGCTATTTTCAAAGTGCCTTATCAAATAATTTTTTTGGATAGGTTATTCAAGCCAATAGGAAGGTGATTTAAGTTATATATGATTGATTTTATGAGGGTCTGCTACCAAAGAGTTAAAACTGTATTAATTTTTCTATTCAAATGTTCTGTTCTTAGTGCAGCAGCAATCACATCTAAGGAGGCAAGAGAAGCAATGTTGGAACATGTATCAACTACAAATGTTGCCATGGAAAGGACCCTGCCCAGGACATGATAATACATGACATCAAACCATCGAGTGCTTATCATGTGAGTAAAGTACAAAACAAAAACAAGAAAAAAGAAAATCTTCTTAATTTTAGATCAATGATTTAGCTCATCCTTTGTTGAGAACTTGTTCTTCATTTCACAACACTTCACCTGCACATTGTGGCATAGTTCCCAGATGTTTCACTCTCATTGGCAGAAATGTGCTATTCTGTAATTTATTTCTTTATTATTATAATTTTTAATATTAATTATAGCTAATTATTAATTATTGACATCATTAAGATTATTAAAATCATAGTTTCATATGATCATAATGCCCCATAGATTTTTTTGTCCAGTCTGATAATGTCTGGTTCCCTTTATACATCTGCTGAATACAACTACCAGAATGACTTTCAAAATCTTGTTATGGCAGTAATGTTAACTGGAACAATTGTCTCTCTGTTTGCTTTGGGGATTCAGTGTTCACATTAAAATAAAAAAACTATAAAGCAGTGGTACTCAAATATAATCCTTAAAGGTCCACACAGCATATTTGCCATAAGACCAAGGTCCATTTATCATATATTCCCTATTATTTGGCACACATGGTCCTGCACACAAAAAAAGTGCATTCCACTCAGGTATGTCGATCACTTAGTCATTAGTGGCTTATTACCTAAGACTACTTACTACTAAGTCTTACGGATAATAAAAATACTGAAAAGTATAATTTCCTATGCCAGCTATGGGTCCGGAGAAAGTTATGTTTGGGTCCACATCTGGACCACGGTCTGCCTATTGAGTACCGCGGCCATAAAGCATTCTGGTAGTTGTATTCAGCTGACTTAACAAGGGGAACTGGCTATTAGTCTAAATAATTACCGGTCCCTTACAACTTTACGATATTTTTTCACAGTACAAGTTATCAATCTTTACTGAATCTTGATCAACAGCCTGGCAGTTTGAGCCATATATTGGTGAGTAAAGATTAGTTTCAAACTGAGTGGTAGTAAGGCTTCCGTCGTGGGTCGGGTGGGGAGTAGTTTTTCAGAGTAATCAGGTGTAGTTACTGTACCACAAATTTAGCAATTATATTTGTAATCTCAAATCAAACAGTCAAATTCCGTCATTTAAGAACATATTTTTCACTTTGAACGACGTTATTTTTGCGAACTGTAAACCAATAATTTGCCGACTTATGGATGACAGTTGGTGTACTACCCCTATACTTTGCCCTGTAGTTTTAAGTTGAGAATTAGCTCCAGAATAAAGTTAAGAAATTGATGAAATGCCAGATATGGGAAGGAAGATTACCATAATTTAATCCTTGGTTGTGAATTACGGCTTCATTTCACTACACTTCACTTGCATATTGTGGTATATGGTCGCTGTTTGAGAATATTTACACTTATTTTAATGGTTGGTGCATCTGCATGGAGTTCTCAGTTTATAGGTTATTCAGTGATATTTTCAGATGTTACCATCACTCATGATTTGAGAACATGTCAGTGGTTGGTGCATCTCACAGGGGATCAGCAGTTTATGGATTTTACAGGAATATACTCATAGGCTGCCATCACTCATTGTTTTAGACCATATCCATAGTTCACTGGTTAAAGTTTCTTATTGGTTATTTGAGGGTTGAGGGTTTAATTCCAGGAACTCATAAAACTTTTCTTTATCACAAATTTAAGTGCTCGCTGTCACATAACAAAGGATATTGTATTTGTGGGGACATGTAGTGACTTATTGAAAGCAGGTTAGAAGTACAGGTAGTTCTGTTGTAACGTGATCTAAAGACCTTTTGTGAATACAAGGAAAATTGTTGACGGACCAATGAACGGACCTGCACTTGGACCATGGGATATTATGGCTCAACCATTACGAATGTTCATTCAAAGTAGCACACGAGTTGAAGTAGCTCACAGTGCGTCATTCAAGGTACAGTGATTAAACCAGTGATGTCGCTCGTTGACCACAAAATTCCCCTTTTTAATACTTTTTTTGGTAAAAGTTCCTCGCGTCATTTTAAATCAGAAGAAAATTAAAATCTTAAAATGTCCTCCCTTACAGTATTTCCTCTTTTACCTTTCGTGATACCAAAATTTACTTTTGGAAGGAAATTTCCTTCCAAGTTGAAGCAGTGATTCAGTATCACAGAGAAACAACGTCGACCATGTTACGACAGTACCTCACGTGAAATATGTTGGCGGAAAGTTAGCGGGTCGAAAGTGACCCCGGACTCTTAGTTGTTCTTAAGCTAAAGTTATTGTCCCTTTTTTTCCGTTTATCAAACAATGTCATAAATGATATGGTTATGTGAAGGAGGATAAAAACAGTGCAAGCGTTATTTGGGAAGAGGATGATATTTTTTTTTTGGGGGGGGGGGAAATGCAAAGTTCTTTCAATCACTGTTATGCTGAGTCCCTATTCATACAGTACCTATGCCCTAGACTACCTGGAATGATATTAAGACCATGTTTTTATGGACAAAACAAATTGCCTGGAGGAATTTAGAACGTTTTTACCTCAGGTAACATTGAGGATATGGGAGTTGTTTTATGATTGTAAGTGATGCTTATGGGGTGCTGGTGGTACAGTAGTAGTGCACGTGTCTCTCACCACTGTGACTAGGGTTCGATTCCGGCCGCGTGAGTAATCTGATTAAAGTTACCTTGGTCACATGTGAGAAGAGTGTTGTCCAGTTTGATTCTACCAAGCATTGCAGGTTTTCTCCGGGTACTTCGGTTTCCTCCTGTCATAACACTGGACCCATGAGGGTAGGTCCTTACTGGACCTCTAGGGAGAGCAGCTCAGATAGCTGATAGGGTTATCCAGTATAAATAAAGGCACTTTGCACTTTGATTTCGGTATTTAGTAGAAGAATGGCGTGGACCGTCTTAACGTGTTCCAGGTAGTACCTCTTGCTAAACATTGACTTCTACGACCTCAGTCAGGCGAGTTACTTGTCGTCCTCAATTATATTATCTGTCTTGTTAATGTGTATACTCAATTCAAATATACTTTACTTTTCACTCCGATGCTACAGTACGTGAAGCGAAGAAACGTTCGTCTTGATACTTGGCTTGCGCTCTGCCTGATTCATCGCTTTGTGTGATTAGGCAGTTGAGAGTTGAAAAAATTTTAATTTTAATGGGTTTACCGTTGTTTATGATGAGATTTTTTATCACATATTTAGGACAAATGTTCTTCGTGCAACGGCCGTGGTCGTCGAACCGAATTTGACAAAGAAAGGGAACGTAGTTTTTGCCATGGCTCAGCACAAAACAAGTAAAGTAATAGTGAACGAAGGTAAACTAAGAAGTATCAAAAACTTACTGTATAGAAGAAGAAAGTATGAGTATTACCTGAGAGAGACACGACTTGCATGAAAACGCTGGTCGAGGGTCAGGGTAACGTGGTCACAAGATGTTCCTTATCTAGGTGAATGGTTGAGTGTTATTCTACAGTAAAAAAATTTAGCGAACCTCTGAGGAGTGTCCTATCTAGGCGAAAAACTGAGTATTACAATAGTGAGAGAAGACTGAGGGAACAACATAACTAAAGAGAATCAGCGATGGAGGAGTGTTGATCCTATTCTGGTGAAAGACTATGTGGTATTTTAGGGTTGTGGGGCTCGAGGTGAACAACTTCTTCACAATGTCTAGTCTATATGAAAGTCTGAGTGTTCCTCATAACGTGAATACACTTGGGTACAAGACAAGTTGACGTATCCAATCTGCGTGGAATGTTCCTTTCAATTGACTGGCTGAGTGATGCTGCAGTATGAGAAAGGCGATAGTATTGATCATGTGATTAACGTGATAGTGAAAGTACGGAGAGCTAGTATATAGCGATATAGTGGGCTGTGATTCCAAACATGAATTGTACACTTCTCTGAAAAGTATACAACCGTCAGAATTAGTTTCACATTACAAATCTTGTAGTAATGTCCGTCAAGTTAATTTTACGAATGTTAATTTCAACCGCAAATACCTTATTCTCGTTTCTTAAAGGTGCATTTCTTGCAATGGTGACTAAAGAGTTCGGTGCAATACCTGCAGGACTCATGGCAAGTTGAAGACCTTCACACAACTGACCGTCACATGGGTAATAAAACCAATTATACAATCACTGTAGCCTGAATTCGATCTTTCTCAACCGCATGAAAAAAACTAAAATTATTTCCTTTTCCATCTGCTGATTTATTTTCCAAATTTGCCCAAAATCATCATTTTGAAACTCATGAAAAAGACGGTCCCCAAGCACAGCAGGCGCCCACTGCAACCTGCTAGTACTTCGATATAATTACGTATGAGCTCTTCAAATATTTCGATAAACCTCCGAAACATTTACTGGTGAAGCTGATGTTGTTTGCCTCAGGAATTAACGGTATTTTTACTTGATCTTTAAGGAAAAACCATGAAAAGGACTTTGTTGTTAAGCGATGTCAAGGTGGGCTGAAAGACAAGGTTGCCGGAGCAGCAGGCATTGAGATATTCCATCAGAAATTGCCTCGGGTGAACAGACTGTCCTGCGCTGAAAGATTACTGGAATTATGGTCCAGTAGCGGCACGTACACTGCCATTTGTGAGCTTGTAAACTTCAGAATGTTTTGATATTAAAAATACATAGTATTGGGTGGTAAACCAAATGATAGATGCTGTATGTTGGGGTTTAAAAATAGCCTTAATTCTTAATCCTTCCTTTCTTCCTTTCTTCCTTTCTTCCTTCCTTCCTTCCTTCCTTCCTTCCTTCCTTCCTTCCTTCCTTCCTTCCTTCCTTCCTTCCTTCCTTCCTTCCTTTCTGCCTGTCTGCCTGCCTGCCTTCCTTCCTTCCTTCCTTTTTTCCTTCCTTCCTTCCTTTTTTCCTTCCTTCCTTCCTTCCTTCCTTCCTTCCTTCCTTCCTTCCCTCCTGCCTTCCTTTCTTCTTGCCTCTCTCCCTTCCTTCACTGTAAACATCCACATAATCATAACTCAAGACATAAATTCTCTTCAGGCATGGCCCATAAGAACCTTCACTGACAAAGACATCAACATGGCATCACAAAGAACTTTGAACAAACACGCCAGTGCTTGGCCAAGAAAGAATATTGATGCAGGTATTGTTTTGGAAACTTTGGAGGTTACTCCATGACATCACTCTAAACTTTTGTATGTTTATTGTCGTGGGACACATACACGTACATGCGCAGTTTCAAGTGAATTCCTTCGATAATCTAAAAGGTGTGGAGAACTTTCCAAGAAGTCATTAAGTACAGTAGTTTGACGTCAAAGTTACATCATTTGCAGATTAAACACATCTTAACGAAGTTAGATATATGACTTGTAAACGCCATTCATTATAACTTCAGCAGTTTTTTTTGAAACTAATTTTCACATAACGCTGCGCCAGCAGACAGTTTGAAAAAGTAAAAGATAAAGTAAATACCGATAAATACTGACATTGCGAGAGCTCAAGCTTTGAGAATACAAGACTCTAGATTCAACTTGACAGTGACTTTGGAGTATAATCGATATATCGTCATTAATCTCATGTCTCCTCTTCATTATTTTGTTATTTTTATATTGGATAACTCTATCAGCTACCTAAGCTATTCTCCCTAGAGGTCCAGTAAAGACCACCCTACATCGGTCCAATGTTACTACAGGAAGAAACCGAGTACCAGGAGAAAACGTGCGATGTTTCGAAGAGTCAAACTTGACATCACTCTTGTCACATGTGACCAAGGTAACTTTTATCAGTTTACTGCACTGAGCCGGAATCGAACTTCAGTCACTGGAGTAAGAGATACGTGCACTACCACTGTGCCACAGATACCCCAGTTACAGACGTAAGAGACACATGCTCAACCACTGTACCAGCATTACGCCAGTTACAGAGGTGAGAGACACATGCGCTACCACTGTACCACGAACACCTGTTTCAGAGGAAAGAAACACCCACACTCCGACTGTGCCACCAATGCCTCAGTTACAGAAGTGAGAGACACGTACACTACCACTGTGCCACCAACACGCCAGTTACAGAGGTGAGACACGTACACTACCTCTGTGCTATCAATACCTGTTACAGAGGAAAGAGACTCGCACACTACCACTATGCCACCAACACTCCAGTTACAGTAGTAAGAGAAAAAAACCAATACCAGCCGACAATTTGAAAAAAATATAAAACAAAACATAATCCGAAGATCAGCATCTTGAGAAATCCAAGCTATGGATTGAAACAAGACGAGAAATGAGTTTGTGATATTTCGATTTTATTGCAAAATCATCGTCAGACTAACTAAATACAAATACGCAGACCTTATGACGTCACTGTAGACCTTATATAAGACACTGCGTATTTGTAATTAGTTAGTCTGACGATGATTTTGTAATAAAATCGAAATATCACAAACTCATTTCTCGTCTTGTTTCAATCCATATCTTGGATTTCTCAAGATGCTGATCTTCGGATTATGTTTTGTTTTATATTAGTGGTAAGAGATACAGCACTACTTCTGTGCCCGCAAAAACCCACCATATTCAAATCATGATCGGTCTGCATTTCAGTATTTTACGGTGGTTGTTTTATTGTATAACTTTTGCATATTATACACTCTATGATTTCCTACTCTGACTTACTAATCATTGATTTGTTCAGCGCCAAACACTCAGAGCTGTCTCTGTGGCTGAAGTTGCCTACGGATGGAAGGATCAGAATCTATGTTTCTGGGTTTATGACAATAATCCTCATAAAGTTTTCGCTCCTGATTATCCCCAGCAGTGTTGCTGTGGTTGCACGATCCTGTGAGCCTGGGAACTAAAGATTTTACGTGCGCAGAGATTATCGAATGCCGCTTACATCACTTCCAGTTTTGCTATATATGTCGGAGGACTTTTGACTGCAATTTTATCTGGGGAATTTAAGGTCCAGTGCCTTAACTGGACAAGAATTTTTGGGGTCCACCTTGCTCTGAACGAAACCTGAAAGGAACTTGAGGGGCTTGGATGGACCGTAAATACTCCTCGAAAACAAACAAAAATTTTACAAGAACAGCCACAGGCAGCTCAGGAGTGAATGTAGCTGACTTTAGTATTTGTAAATGTTAATAAAGCTATGTAAGCTGTATTTACTCTGTTTATGGCAGGCGAACAGAAGAGAGAACTCAGAGAAACCACTTGACAAGAGTGAATTCAAAACTCGCCTCGCTCCCCTTACTGAAGGCTTCGCCCCAGTACCTTTCAAGATTGGTTAAAATTTAGATAAGATTGCAAGCCTGAAAATAAGCGTTCGGTCACGGTCATTTGACCGACTCAAAATATCATTTGACCACTGCTAGACTCCCGAGATCGGTCAAAGTGACCGGCAGCGCGATTTATCAATTTCGTAATCATTCAATTTTCACTGTTCACTGTCGTTTTGTTCTCTCAATTCAATCTACGGCATTTGGGGCGTTATGTTTTGCGACCGCTGATCAAAGACAGCGGATTACTCCCTGTGAGACATTTTTCCGAGGTTTTTGGCACTTATTCTTTTTTCCCATTTCCACCCTTCCTTGCGCATTCAACAAGTGAACAAAATTGTGCAACAAAAAAGTGAACAAAAAGTGAACAAAAAGAGAGCAAAATTCTTGTTGCTTAAATTTGTCTGGCAACAGGGATTCAGTGGAGCCAGAGGTCAGTAAAGCTAGTAATAGTGAGCACGAGAGTCTTGTTTCAGACTCTGACTCTCACTTTATGCAATGTCCTTCTGATGGTGATGAGGAGAAAAGTAATGTAAGCCTGTGGTGGAAAGATAACTTTGACAGTGACTCTGATTCAGATTCAATGGAGTTTAAAGGATTCTAATCTGTTTTAGTAGAAACATTTAGCATACGCAGAGACAACCCATAAACTGTTATAATGTAGGGTGTTTTACCATTTGTGTAATATATTGTACCATTTGTAGTGCATGAATTGTGTTCTTTAATTTCTATTTTATTTATATTAATAAAATGTTTTCTTATTTCAAGCAAGAGTTTATTAATGACGGGATCCAAATGTCAGACACCAATTCAAAAATGTTTGGCACCAACTTCTTCGCACCTGACATTCTGTCAGGCACCCCTGTGAAAGTTCTTTTCAGGCTTGAGATTGGCAAGCAACTTCACACTTTGACACCAAACACTTCAGGAAACACTCAAGTAGCTCAGAAACAGTAAGCGAAGTGGCCAAAAAAATACAGTGGAACCTCGCTAACTCGAACTACCAAGGGCCATGAGAAATAGATCGAGTTAACGGGGGTTGGAGTTATCGGGGTACGCGTTGACTTTCAAGTATCCTGTTAACAATTTATAAGGTATCGTGGTTTTATGCTTCATCCACTATTACTAGTCATTTTGGTACAGTCAGTTAAGAATATTATTTTTCTCCATGGATTAAGCTGATTGTGTTGTCCTGAATACTGATATTACCATACTACAATGTCTGCCGCTATGGAGTTGAATAACTGTCTATAATGAAATTACTATTCCAGAATACATGTACAAGTTCAGTGAATGTCTGGCTCTTTTACATAAGGCTGTACATATTTGTGAAAACCCCACGAAATAAAATCGGCTAAACTAGAACAGTTATGACGGGCTACTCAAGACTAATTTATGGGACATTTTAACGATTGTTGCGCAATATTCACCCCAGATAATGCTGGAAAGAAGGTCTTTCCTGGGCTTGAATTACGTTTCCATTCATTGTCACGTTATTATCAGTATAGATTCAAGACTCCGACAAGTCAAAAAGCCAAGACCTGACACTTCCAGGTTTACCGACCAACGTTTTCAAAATAGAGTTCGAATTAACGAGGTAAATTTGAACCAAGGGAGTATAAAGTTAGGTTCGAGTTAGCGGGGGGTTCGAATTAACCGGGGTTCGAATTAGCGAGGTTCTACTGTAGCAACATCTTGAGCACCAATACTTGAACTACCTACTTACAACATGGTAAATTTCAAAACAGTATGGAGAGACCAGAGAGAACTTAGAGAAGCTATTTGACTAGAGCGAATTCAAAACTCGCCTCGCTCCCCTTACTGACGGCTTCGCGCCAGTAGCTTTCAAGATTGTTTTTAAAATTTAGGTAAAGTTGGCAAGTAACTTCACACTTTGACACCAAACACTTCAGGATACACTCAAGTAGTTCAAAAATAGTAAGCAAAGTGGCCAAAAAATAGCAACATCTTGAGCACCGATACTTGAACTACCTACGTACAAACTGGTAAATTTCAAAATAGTGTGGAAAGACCAGAAACGAACAAAAGTTTGCAAGTTTTTACCGTAAATTTTGCCTCTCCCTATTTATGCGGGATCAAATTTCCTGCTACTGGTCACTTATTTCAAATCTTAAAACGCACGTTTATTGGTCATCACAAGCTACTGAATAGTGACGTCCGTCGAGTTAAACTGAACAACAGGGGTGGTTAGCTAAACAAGCGACAAAAATTTTGAGCACAGTGAAATAAAATTAAATATTTTCTAAAAGAAAGAAGGCGAAGAATTTGGAAAGAATACTGTCACAGGGATAAGGAACAAGTATGTTTTCTATATAAAACGTCGGATACCACAACAAAAACAGGGAAGTTAGAAAGACTTTCGCTGAGGTAGGTAAAATTTTGTGTTATTATTCTGTGAAGATGAATTTGAAGATATTTTTCTTCAGCAATAAAGAATATTAAAGCCAGCTTAAGTAATTTTACATATGCCAGTGTTTTGTTTGGATGGTTGTAAAAGCAGCAAGATGGATAAGCTGGGGTCTGTGAAATTTTACCGTTCCACGCTTACAGTACGCTTGGTGAGTTTGTAGGTTTATTATTGTTGCCGTCGTTGTTGAACGTCGTATTTCCAATTCGATTTGATAAATGGTCGTCGTAGTTGCTGCAAATCAAGGTTAATGCGAGCACACAGCTTCACTCTAGTGAAAAGCGACTGCCAAAAGTCAAAGTTGTAACACGAAAAAACCAGGATTCTCCGTGCTTTCTTTCTCGACAAAGCATGAAGAACTTTCTAAAACTACGAATGTTACAGCATGCTGCAGATGTAGAGCTTTGTTTGCGGCAATGTGATTGCCTTACGGCTTTCTTGACGAATTTTTTTATTACTACCAGTTGTATTTTACCTCTTAGTCCAAACCAGCTTCGATCTTGTCTTTTGTTATTGATTACGAATTATTAGGAGCCATGAATCAGGGTGACGAACTTTTTTTCACTTGTTTGAAGTTCAGTTCGTTATTTTCTTGGTTACTTGTGAGTGGGAAATTTAGTGTTGTATTGGGGCTTGTTTTTACATAACTTAACTTTCTTTGTTTTAACTAAATTGGAATTACATAAAGATCAATTTCGTTCTTATATCTACGGTTTACAAGATTCAGCACAAGCACAGTCAGCTGATGATCATATAGGTCGGCTCCTGTATTTCTGTTAACAAGTTCAATGTTCCTTCACATGCACTTTTTCTTGTGCCGGCAGGGTAGAAAACCTTTCGAGAGAGAGATAAAAGTTTTTGGCTGTAATCTGCTGTAAGACTACATTTCACCTTTAAGAGAAGTAATTAGTTCTGTCGACAGTCAATGACACTAAGATCATAGTTATGAAAGAAGTTCTACCGAACTGATATTGGATTGTCTTCTTATATTTTTTGTTTATTCTGTTATAGCGAATTATGTTACACAGTGTATGTTAACTGGTCAAAAGTTGCAAAATCGGTTCTTAAACATAAACAGGGAAGGAAGGCACCGTAGCATGTTTCACATGAAGAAAAGCAAGGAGAATCCTTGTATATTCTTGTCACTTTTACTTTTGGCAGTCGCTTCTCACTGGAGTGAAGCTATATACTCACATTAACCTTGATTTACAGCAGCTGGTACAGAGTCAAATTAGAAATACGACGTTCGACAACGACGGCAACAATTATAAACATACAAACTCACCAAGCGTAAGCGTGGAACGGTAAAATTTCCCAGACCCCAGCATATCCATCTTGCCGCTTCTACAACCGTCCAAACAAAACACTGGCATATGTAAAATTACTTAAGCTGGCTTTAATATTCTTTATTGCTGAAGAAAAATATCTTCAAATTCATCTTCATAGAATAATAACACAAAATTCATTTACCTACCTCAGCAAAAGTCTTTCTAATTTCCTCTGTTTTTATTGTGGTAGCCGACAACGTTTTATGTAGAAAACATACTTGTTCCTTATCCCTGTGACAGTATTCTTTCCAAATTCTTCGCCTTCTTTCTTTTAGAAAATATTTAATTTTATTTCACTTTGCACAAAATTTTTGTCGCTTGTTTAGCTAACCACCCCTGTTGGTCAGTTTAACTCGACGGACGTCACTATTCAGTAGCTTGTGATGACCAATAAACGTGCGTTTTAAGATTTGAAATAAGTGACCAGTAGCAGGAAATTTGATCCCGCATAAATAGGGAGAGGCAAAATTTACGGTAAAAACTTGCAAACTTTTGTTCGTTTCTGGTCTTTCCACACTATTTTGAAATTTACCAGTTTGTACGTAGGTAGTTCAAGTATCGGTGCTCAAGATGTTGCTATTTTTTGGCCACTTTGCTTACTATTTTTGAACTACTTGAGTGTATCCTGAAGTGTTTGGTGTCAAAGTGTGAAGTTACTTGCCAACTTTACCTAAATTTTAAAAACAATCTTGAAAGTTACTGGCGCGAAACCGTCAGTAAGGGGAGCGAGGCGAGTTTTGAATTCGCTCTAGTCAAATAGCTTCTCTGAGTTCTCTCTTAAGTTTGCCTGCCATGAACAAAGTAAATCCAGCTTGTATAGCTTTGATAACGACATTTACAAATACTCAAGTCAGGTACATTCACTCCTGGGCTGCCTGTAGAATAACTATTACAAAATAAAGTGTATCACACGCCAGCTCTGATTGGTTAATACAGTGACTGGAACACTTTGTACGTTGAATGACCATGGTTTGTTTTTTAAAAATATCTTTTGTTTTTGTTTTCACCAGGTTGAATTGCCTAGACGTCCTTTTTCGACAGGATTCGTCTTCTTAAGCTTGTGTATAACTGATAGTTGATGATTTTTGTAGAATTGTGCAAGTTTTAGAAATAATTTACAAAATTCGTATACGTTCTGTATCGGGAAATATTGAATTTAAGCTTTGCTTCGTGTCTCAATATCAGGAGACAGAGCGGTCAGTCTTTTTGTGAATAGTACATACGAATAGGTTTTATAAGTTACTCTGAAATGGGTCAAGCGATACCGACGGAATACGGCGGTTCTTTGAAACTTTCCCCATTAACTGACGAAAATATTGGTGGTGAACGGAAACGTAATGTTTAAGTGGTCTACGGAAGTGATATTCGGTCGAGAACTCGAGTGATTTGTTTTGAAACTTTGGTTTAGGTAGATTTAAAATATTGAAAATTTTCACCATGAAATAAAAGGGGGGTCTGACGTTATCCTGGCGACCCCAGGAAAGTTTCAAACTGAGAACGAGTTTGCAGCTGTCAGACATGGATTTTTAATGATAGTAAACGTGCGTAACTATGGTTAATGAAAAAGTTTCTTGAAGGAAACAGCACGTCAAGAGGTGTGAAATCTACCCATGTGGAACCTGGAAAGTGGAAATTGGGGGTACTCAATCTAAAACGTAACATGAGGAACAAACCTTATCGAACTGAAGGCCTATAAAAACCACTGATATTTTAAACGAAAATTGTAGTTTGAGGCAAATACACAAGTGCCATATTGGGATAGAAGAAAATGATGGGAAAGTGTGAACTTCACATTATCCAATGGTTTCCATAGGGTTCTGCTGCAGGAGATCATCAGGGTGATCATTAGAATTCTGAAAATGGACGTTAAAAGTTTTTTAAATTTTGAAATTTCTTGAGGAGAAAGCTCCAACACCTCCTTTGCGGAATTTTGTTTGCAATCGATGCTATTTTGTATTAAATACAGTAAAACTCGCCTAAGTCGGACTCGCTAAACTCGGATCTTCGGCTATTTCGGATGCATCAAAAAGTCCCGTTGATTTCTAACTTTATATCCGAGTAACACATAACTCGGATTTTGCTTAACTCGGATGAAATTTTGATGCACAATCGAATCCGACTTAGGCGAGTTTTACTGTATATCACATTACAAATTATTTGGCTCCATTACGAGTGACAAACGATCATACAGTGAGTATACGCTTACGGATACCACTGACAACCTGTGATATAAACAAGGTCTAAGCATAATCTTCTCCTCCAATACAGAAAAGAAACTCTTTGAAGAATTCTTACTGCATTAAATTATATCTTGATGACAAATGCTTAGTTTGTTCAGTATTGAGCTTTTGACCCAAGTTGTGGGCGTTTGTCTTCATTCTACTGTCAAAACATCAAACGCCAAGTACTTCGAGACCTTAATAGATAATATTTTTTCGGATATATGCTTTTTCCAGATTAAGTAAAAGATCGTATGGTTAAAACGAGATCACGTCGTTCAAGGTAGATTTTGCCTATTCTTATAAAACAGTTGTGGAAGCAGAAACAACGTTGATTGTTATTACTGTGAAGGAATGTAGAATAATCAGATTGTGGCATGATAAAATGACAGGATAGAGAGAATTTCCTGTATTAAGTTACTAGCGTTTTATGGGCGTCCATTTGAGCATAATCGACAGTTCAATCTGAGCGTCTCGAGGTAACGAAAGTTTTGGAAGCGAAGTTTTGCTTTGGAAGTTAATCAGTTGAGCTATTAATCATTCATCAAGTTGTGAACATTCAGTCATCCTGTTAAAATATACCAAGCACGTATGAGAGGGGTTAGTTAAAAGGCGAACTCTTGCATAGAAGGTAAATCATTGAGACATTTGCACCGTCTTTCATCTGAGTATTTGAGCTGATACGTTGCTAGAATATCAAAGAACAGCTCGCCTCTCTGCGCTATCAGTCTTCGCTATTTAGACAGACAATTTGAAAATCTTTACTCGCTGTAACAACAGGTTTCGCAAGCTGTCGTAAGTTTGAGATTAAAGCCAGTCAGTCTTACGCCATATCTTCTGCTTTCGTTTAGAAATTCGCTTGATTAAACAGAATTAAAAAGCGATGTGGATGGTTGGATAACATTTGCGCTGCCCAATGGATTGATGGAACTGCAAAAATGTCTGGAGTTAGATCAAGGTAAGTATTTGAACAAACCAGTATGTAAATCGCCCAATTTTTGACATACATCTGGGTTATCTGCTTGTATTGATTAGAAGAAAGTATGAGCGGATTTAAACTTTCGTGCATCTTGTCCCCGCGTCTGGCATTGTTTTTCGTTCGTGTTTGGTTGTCAGTGTAAGCTGCTCAAGTTAGTGGCTTTATAAACTTTAATCTCGAAGGAAATTCGTACATTTACGTTCTATTTAAACTTATAAAGTCTCGTTTGGCCAAGCCTTCAAAAACCTCAACGTAGGTTGCTTTGCAGTTCCTTGCCGTTTGATGTGACCTAGGTTTAACTGCTTCAGCTGACTCTGATCCGAGTACTGTTGGTAAACAGCTGTGATCTGTAAACATCAGCCTTGAATACTGATGGCATACTACCACAATGAATGAGGAGATAAAAGGAATCTTCGTTTCCATTTTGAGAAAAGAGTTCTTTTAGGATTTACCGTGACTTATGAAGTTCACTGTAAGTAAACATATAAATGCATGATTGATAAAGAATACTAACTTAGGAATTAAACATTTACATGAACGAGACAGTACTGCAAAGTATTACAGTAGTTTCCCTCAGCAAGCGTAATAAGCGGAACTGGCAATTGACTTCCGACAATTCCCTTTTAAATATGTGAATCCGCCCTTGAAAGTTCAGTACGTATTCAGCATGCACGTAGTTCAAGTTGATTTCAAAACTTTGTGTATATCTGCACGTTTAACTTGAAAGATTTCGAGGATATTCGTTGGTGTGAAAAATGAAGGAGCACATTTAAGTTCATTGGTGCACAGCTTAAGCCGAGCAGATGAGCTGTTAATCAGCCTACAAGTTGGGAATATTCATCGAAGCAAAATATACTGAGAACATGGTAGAGGTAAGTTAACACACTGACTTATGATAGGTGAATCGTTGAGACATTTATCATGGTTTATAGTATGTTTAAGATGCAGATTGATAGTGAAACTTTGTTAGAATATGAATCTGCAACTCGCCTTTCACCGCTATCAACCTTGAGTATTTTAGCAGACCATTACTTTGAAAGTCTTCACTCGCTATGACAGCAGGTTTCGCGAGCTATCGCATGGTTGAGGTTCAAGGTTGTCTTACACGACACATATTCCGGTTTCGTTTTGAACTTTTCTTGGTAACAAAATTCGTTATAGCGGTAGGGATGAATGGATAGCATTCGAACTTTCTAATGGATTCACTAAATTCAAAAATGTCAGAAGCTACATCATGGTATGTTCTAGACCAAGCAAGAATGGAAATTGTCGCAAGTTCTGACGTGCATGTCTGCTTGCATTGGCTTGAAGCAAGTTTGTGTGGGGTTCAAATTTTTGTCGAATTTTCCCCTTACTTTTGTTCGCCAGTGCTAGCTGTTCAAGTTAATTGATTTAGAAACTACATCCCTCGCAGGAAATTAGAGACATTCTTCTTCTATGTAAACTGTTTTAGTTGGTCTCGCGTCAACGAACTCCATGCACGAACATTGGTTTGTAATAAAATGCAACTTAGTTTGTTCCACATTTAACTATTTCCGCTGACCCTAATCTGAACGTAACCTCCAAACATCAGCATGAATACTGATGCTAAACTTACACAACAAAGAAGGAATAGGCACAAGAACGTCAAAACTGTGGAACATTACGGGCAAACATGGTAAAATACTGAAAAGGTATTAGAGTGGAATGAACAGTGGTTGTAACACAAGGTTAAGGAAAATTAATGAAGTATGAATCACTAGTAATTTTATCTGCTATGTTCCCAAATCACTTTGTGCGTGACGTTTTGAAAGTTCAATTTATGTTCGTGATTGGAAAGTGTTTTGGACAGGTCTCGCACAGACCAATGTGTATCTGGGAAGAGTGAGATATACACTTCTAACTCCGTTTTCTTACATCTAATTGACACCAGCAGAACAAAATCTTCTCATTCTATAAATAGTTCAAATTAAACGCAAGCGTTATAGGCAAACTTTTGCTTCTACAAGTGTATTGAAGTAGCGTGCGATGACCACCTCAGTCGTGTTTTCAAAGCCTAGGTTGACTGATGTGCTATGACATGAGGGATTCCAATTCAGAGCTGGAAGCAATGCGCGACGGCGGCTTTATCCATAGTGGTCGTTTAGAACCATCAGTTGGTGGATTGATGTTGGAGTAAGAGTTATCTCAAGTTTAAATCGTAACTCAAAGAAGACTGTGTTAAGAATATTCTGAAATGAATTGAATTCTATGGGCAAATAGATCAGATTTGTTGTAGAACAGATTGTAGTGATGACTTGATGAACGAAGCACGCAGTGGTGTGATTTCTACAAGCCAATCAGAGTACACAATCCAATATATCCAAGCAGTGTAATTGCTTTGGTTTTTATTGTGCAAATCATGGATGATGGATGGTCGATACCCTAAAAATTTTACGAGAGCTTCAACTTCGTTTTAACTGTGTAAAACAAACGTTTTCTATGTTGCCCTCTTTCTTTCAGTTATAGACACACAAAAGACGTCATAGCCTTGGTTTGAACATTAGTGAGCCACTCGACCTAGTTTCACTTCGGAGCCTATTTTGATTCTATGTTGACATTTCCTGTGCATCTATAACCGACCAAACAACGGTAAAATGGGAGCTATTTGTCATATAAAAGTCAAAAAAGAGCCAACAGTTGGAAACCGTTTCTATATGTGGTTGAGAACGAGTGCTAGTGGTAGCTTTAAGCAAGTAAGTGTGCAGAGCCCAGCCGAACGAGAAGATTTCCTGGGAGGTCTACTGAGATCATATAGCACAGGAACGGAGAATTTTTGCCCTAGGAGTAAGACAAGTAAAAAATATTCTGCATTTTAGTGCCTCTAAGAGTGATCCTGAAGTATTTTATTAAGTTTTGTGTGATATTTCTCAGAATTATAAGACCAGCTGAGTGAAATTTAGTGGGCACATCCCTCCGGTGCCTTGTTGGCCAAGCTGTTGACAAAAACAGGAAACGTGATCGAGTAATTAGAGCGATTGGCTGGGATGATACTTATCTTCCAATTCAATTCCGGTGCCTAACTTAAAGTAAAATGAATCAATTCTGTGTTGCTTGATCTTTCTAATGTTTACATCAAGCGGTGGATATGAAATATAAATCGTAGTTTCGGGAGGTCGAACTGAACTCCGCAACGGTAAAGTAAAACGAAATGTTTTAAGAAAGTGAGTAATTTGAAATTTGACGTTTGATGTCCCGTCTGAATCAAGTGATCGTGATCAGCAATTAAGTTCTGTACACCAACAAGCAACGTGATTTATGGATGTATTGGAAAAACAAAACATGGTACAAATCTCCAGCAAACATTCCAGCAAACCTTTTAAGAACAAAATGTTTTATAGCCAGCCAAATCGAGGTTAAAACTTTTTATATTCCTTATGTCAGAATATCAATACTTGGTTGAATAATCCGCTGGACATTCCTGGGATTTTGACTATATGTGGGTCTGTTCGCTAGTTTTATTTTAAATTTATTATTTTATATATATATATATATATATATATAAAATAACTCATCCTGAGCGCTCTACAGGATGAGTCATGCCGCTAGCACATTTGCGCACGCTCACTAGTCTCTAGTTAGAGCGCCCTGGCATGGCTTAGATGTACCACAAGCGTGGGACATTTGAGTAGCCTATATAATATAGGTTACTCCATCCTGCTCATCAGCACTACACTGAGGCCTAATAGGCCGAAACGGTTCCGTCTGTAGTTATATATATATATATATATCAAAATAAACCAAAACAAGGAATGGCTTTGGCATTGCATAGCTATTACGTCACCACGTCTATATAAGATCAAACCGGAATCATTATCACCCCGTGGCCACTAATATTCGTCTTTCAATCAAGATTTTCGTGTAATAACTGCCATATCAATCCTAATTTTGTTATTTAGTTGAGCGAAATACTAGATGGAGCGAAGGACCAACAGTGCTAGTTGGACTGAGAATCTACGAATAGCGGAAGAGGTCAACTTTTAAGGTACTCGTATTTATTGTGTAATTTTTCTGGGGGTTTTTAATTTTGTTGGTGTGTAAATGAGTGAAGTGTTCACCGTTGTAATTAGGTTAGCTGATATTGCATAGTAAATGATAACTTGATATGAACGACACAAGTAGTCTGAAACAATACGATTCAAGTAGTGACCTTGATGCTATGTCTGTTGCACAAGCCTACACTACAGATAGTAAACTATACTGTTGTATAAACCCCAGTGCCTTATTTCTTTTGCACGAGTATTCTTTTAAAGCCATCTTTGTCCTTTATTCCAGTTATTCTTCACATACACTCACATTATTAAACAAGTACTTTAGCCACAGATCCTTCATGAGTTTCTCCCCTGCATAATCCTTGTTTGTTTAAATCTGCATTCCGTACAATATGAAACAGCAGGGAGTTTAAGCAAGCCAGTAGGGCGACGCCGTTTAAGAACGTAGATTAATTTTTCCGCATTTCGGTAGAATAACATTCCATTAACGGTGTAATGAACTGTCAATGCTATTTTTACTCCTGAAACTTTCCTCGGCAGCTCTGATCTTCTTGTAAACATTTAAACTACCAAAGATCTTCCACGTTCTATGTACCATAGTAGCCATGAAACAGCGGAAATGCTCTGGACGAAGTACCGTGCAAAAGTAGGACGGCGTTGAAAATACACTTGGGACTAGAACTTGATTGATTCCTTTCTTGAATGAAAATTTCTATTGTATGAACACGTTAGAGAAGACGTTGCCGTAGTGTTTCCATGAACTCCCTTGTTACTTTTTGTGGTATTTGTCTTTCATTTGTTTTAATCTTCGTCAACGGATGTCGTTTTTCATTTAGCAATATCTAAACCGATTTTTTCCAGTTAAAATATAAGAAATAATCCCGTTTGCATTTACAGGAGTAAATCGAAAATCGACATTTTTCCTTCACGGTGTTCTCAGAGTTTCGCGTAAATTGTTGATACCGTTTAAATTGAAGGAAGCACTATTATATTTTAACGAGAGAGGTCTTGAAAATGGGTGAAAGTTCTTTGACGCGAAACGTATTCAAGTGTTCAAACAATGATGAGAGCGGAGAAGTGATTGACCTTAGAGCTAGCGGTGTTTCGGAGGAACCTATTCCTTTCGAAGTTTTAAACAATCCACAAGTCAAGAAAATTCTGCTTTTTCATCGAAGTGTGCCCAAGTGGCTGGAAAATAGCATCGGTAATTTGGGTCGCCATGTTTCAATAAGCGCATTTGACGAGTGCCAGGACGACAACCCAGCTTACAAAAAATTTGAATACAACAAATACTTGTGGAAGACCTGCCAGGCCGAGGCTGATCAACATGGTCTAATTCGTCTGGACATACGATGCAAAGTATTGTTCCAAGGTCAACTTTTCCCTTTAAGCAAAAAGAAATTGCGGCGACTGACACTGAGACATTATGAAACTGGTGTAATTAATCGTCTTGACAGGGACACTGTTAATGATTTAGAAGAACTGATTGTTGTGAGTGGGGAACCAGGAGACACGTTAACTGTAAATGTTGGTAGGGGAGGAAGGACAAAATGCATCGAAAGTTTCCATGGAATTTCTTTACAAGATATTGCTTTAGAAACGTCAGACAGTGAAGTAATGCTGCTTGACGTTTCATCAGAATGCCGCGAAATTTCGCTTAAGGATATGTCAAAGCTTGAAAAGTTCTTGTTATGTGCCGATGGAAAGAAGATTTTACCAACACAAATGGATCAAGCACACAACCTTGAAGATTTATACATCTTTGATGATCCGATAGGTGATCATTTCCTGTTATCATGCAGTGTTTTAAATCTACGAAAACTTGTCTTGTACAACTGCGGATTGACGGTATTTCCTTCAGCCATAACCACGATGAAAGAGCTGGAGGTACTTGGGTTGTATTTCAATGATTTCCAGGACCAATCAGTTTCATTTCGTGAGCTTGTGAAACTGAAGCGACTTACGATTTTCAGTTGTAACTTAAATGCTTCTCCGGAAGGACTCGAAGATCTGATCAGTTTAGAAGATCTGGACCTTTTTTGGAACAACGACCTTGGGAAGCAGCCATTTTCTATTACTGGACTGAAGAATTTGAAGAAGCTGAATATGAGTTCGTGTGGTCTTAAAAAGTTCCCGGATGGACTGGAAAATTGCATTTGTCTAGAAGATCTGGACCTTCGGGGGAACAACGACCTTGGCAAGCAGCCATTCTTTATTAGTGGGGTGAAGAATTTGAAGAAGCTGAATATGAGGTGGTGTGGTCTTAAAAAGTTCCCGGATGGACTGGAAAATTGCATTAGTTTAGAAGATCTGGACCTTTGGGGAAACAACGACCTTGGCAAGCAGCCATTTTTTATTAGTGGAGTGAAGAATTTGAAGAAGCTGAATATGAGTTGGTGTGGTCTTGAAAAGTTCCCGGATGGACTGGAAAATTGCATTAGTTTAGAAGATCTGTACCTTCGGTGGAACAGCGACCTTGGCAAGCAGCCATTTTCTATTAGAGGACTGAAGAATTTGAAGAAGCTGAATATGGGTGAGTGTGGTCTTAAAAAGTACCCGGATGGACTGGAAAATTGCATTAGTTTAGAAGATCTGAACCTTGGGTTGAGCAACAATTTTTGCAAGCAGCCATTTTCTATTAGTAGACTGAAGAATTTGAAGAAGCTGAATATGTGTTACTATGGTTTTGAAAAGTTCCCGGATGGACTGGAAAATTGCGTTAGTTTAGAAGATCTGAAACTTGATCAGAACAACGACCTCGGCAAGCAGCCATTTTCTATTACTGGACTGAAGAATTTGAAGAAGCTGAATATGATTGGGTGTGGCCTTGAAAAGTTTCCGGATGGACTGGAAAATTGCATTAGTTTAGAAGATCTGGACCTTGGGTGGAACAACAGCCTTGGGAAGCAGCCATTTTCTATTAGTGGACTGAAGAATTTGAAGAAGCTGAATATGGGTGAGTGTGGTCTTAAAAAGTTCCCGGATGGACTGGAAAATTGCATTAGTTTAGAAGGTCTGGACCTTGATCAGAACAACGACCTTGGTAAGCAGCCATTTTCTATTACTGGACTAAAGAATTTGAAGAAGCTGAATATGAGTGATTGTGGTCTTGAAAAGTTTCCGGATGGACTGGAAAATTGCATTGGTTTAGAAGATGTGGACCTTTGTGGGAACAACAACCTTGGTAAGCAGTCATTTTCTATTACTGGACTAAAGAATTTGAAGAAGCTGAATATGAGTGATTGTGGTCTTGAAAAGTTTCCGGATGGACTGGAAAATTGCATTGGTTTAGAAGATGTGGACCTTTGTGGGAACAACAACCTTGGTAAGCAGTCATTTTCTATTACTGGACTAAAGAATTTGAAGAAGCTGAATATGAGTGATTGTGGTCTTGAAAAGTTTCCGGATGGACTGGAAAATTGCATTGGTTTAGAAGATGTGGACCTTTGTGGGAACAACAACCTTGGTAAGCAGTCATTTTCTATTACTGGACTAAAGAATTTGAAGAAGCTGAATATGAGTGATTGTGGTCTTGAAAAGTTTCCGGATGGACTGGAAAATTGCATTAGTTTAGAAGATCTGAACCTGTGGGAGAACAACGACCTTGGGAAGCAGCCATTTTCTATTAGTGGACTGAAGAATTTGAAGAAGCTGAATATGGGTGAGTGTGGTCTTAAAAAGTTCCTGGATGGACTGGAAAATTGCATTAGTTTAGAAGATCTGAACCTTGATCAGAACAACGGCCTTGGTAAGCAGCCATTTTCTATCACTGGACTGAAGAATTTGAAGAAGCTGAATATGTTTGGGTGTCGTCTTAAAAAGTTCCCGGATGGACTGGAAAATTGCGTTAGTTTAGAAGATCTGGACCTCGGGTGGAACAACGATCTTGGTAAGCAGCCATTTTCTATTACTGGACTGAAGAATTTGAAGAAGCTGAATATGAGTGATTGTGGTCTTGAAAAGTTCCCGGATGGACTGGAAAATTGCATTAGTTTAGAAGATCTGGACCTTGATAAGAACAACGACCTTGGTAAGCAGCCATTTTCTATTAGAGGACTGAAGAATTTGAAGAAGCTGAATATGGGTGAGTGTGGTCTTGAAAAATTCCCAGATGGACTGGAAAATTGCATTAGTTTAGAAGATCTGGACCTTGATAAGAACAACGACCTTGGTAAGCAGCCATTTTCTATTAGTGGACTGAAGAATTTGAAGAAGCTGAATATGACGTTGTGTGGTCTTGAAAAGTTCCCGGATGGACTGGAAGATTGCATTAGTTTAGAAGATCTGGACCTTTGGGGGAACAACAACCTTGGGAAGCAGCCATTTTCTATTAGTGGACTGAAGAATTTGAAGAAGCTGAATATGAGTGAGTGTGGTCTTAAAAAGTTCCCGGATGGACTAGAAAATTGCATTAGTTTAGAAGATCTGGACCTTGATCTGAACAACAACCTTGGTAAGCAGCCAGTTTCTATCAGTGGACTGAAGAATTTGAAGAAGCTCAATATGATTGGGTGTGGTCTTGAAGAGTTCACAAATGGACTAGAAAATTGCATTAATTTAGAATATCTGTACCTTAGGGTGAACAAGGACCTTGGCAAGCAGCCATTTTCTGTTACTGGACTGACGAATTTGAAGAAGCTGGATATGAGTTTTTGTGGTCTTGAAAAGTTCCCGGAAGGACTGGAAAATTGCATTAGTTTAGAAGATCTGTATCTTGGGTGGAACAACGACCTTGGCAAGCAGCCATTTTCTATTACTGGACTGAAAAATTTGAAGGTGCTGGATATGAGTGGGTGTGGTCTTGAAAAGTTCCCGGATGGACTGGAAAATTACATTAGTTTAGAATATCTGGACCTTTTGGCGAACAACGACCTTGGGAAGGTGCCATTTTCTATTACTGGACTGAAGAATTTGAAGAAACTGAATATGAGTGATTGTGGTCTGAAAAAGTTGCCGGATGGACTGGAAAATTGCATTAGTTTAGAAGATCTGAACCTTGATCAGAACAACGGCCTTGGTAAGCAGCCATTTTCTATCACTGGACTGAAGAATTTGAAGAAGCTGAATATGTTTGGGTGTCGTCTTAAAAAGTTTCCGGATGGACTGAAAAATTGCATTAGTTTAGAAGATCTGGACCTTTCCTGCAATAATTTTGGTGACAAAGGATTTTCTATCCAAACTACATCACAACTGAAAACAATACGGTTAAAGAACTGTGGAATCGATCATGTACCAAATGGTATATTTGAACTTCCTAGACTTTCTTACTGTGATATGAGTTCAAACAAATTAAAAGAATTGCCTGAACATTTTACCACCTTAATCGCCAACAATGTGAGATTTGACCTTAAAGACAATGTGCTAGGTAAGCCACCACAAGTTATCTGCGACAACCCTCGTGCGATACTGAAATATTTCAAAGACATTGCCAAGTTCGGTACAGTTCACTCTAAACGGCTTAGAGTGCAGGTGATTGGAAATTCTGGTGCTGGAAAGACGAGTTTGATTAACAGTTTATTGATGGAACAGTCAAAGTTGACAAAACCACAGGAGAGGACTGAAGGTGTTGAGATTAGAAAGTGGTTTCCCGATCCTACGAATGAAGATCTTGAACTAGAAATGTGGGACTTCGGTGGTCACATGGAGTACCAAAGTGTGAGCCATTACTTCGTTGAAGAACATTCCTTGTTTCTTTTGGTTGTGGATTTGTCAACATATGAAATGACTGACAAATCGTATCATGAAAATGCTGGCAAGTGGATTGACGAGTTAAAGAGCATTGTACTGCGGCCAGTAATAATGGTGGCTGCTACAAAATCTGACCGAGTTGAAAAGAGCATTGTAAAAGATAGATGTGAGCATATATTGGTAGAAATTACCAGACAAGAAAGAAATGATATTGCAGCAATAGAAAGGGATAAAGAGCAGATCGATATTACGGATCCTTACAACAGCAGTCGAATTAAGAAACTTGAGTTAGCGACAAGGAAGAGACCGGTACTCCCCAACAGCCTTGTCTCTGTATCAGATCAAGAAAATTCTCCCTGTGACTCGGAAACAGTAATTGTTGTTGCATCTGCGGGACGAAAATACGAAGATTCCGAAGATTCCGAAGATTACGAAGATGACATGTGGAGTCTATACAGAACAGTAAGTGACATGGTCTTGTCTCCTCCTGTGCATATTTTAGCGAAAGAAATTGTCTAAAATTAAGCACAGGATACAAAATTGTGTTATGACACGATATTAAGGTGTGTTTTCCCACTCACCCAGGTGAGTTTTCAACATGCCTTGATGTGGTTTTCTACATATATTGGCCACCCTTTTTTTAAACCAACTAAGGTGTTTAATTTGAAGCACCTTAAGGTGTGAAATTTAACATACATTCAATATTGCTATTCTGCACACCTTAAGCTACATGTAAATGAATAAATCATGAGATGTTCATTGCAACTTAAGGTGTGTTATATAGCACAGCTTACTGTAAGATGTTTTGTTTAACAAATAGTTATCTACTTAATGGAATATGTGTGGTGATGGATGTGTTAGTTGGTGTGTTAATTTTAGGTTTTTGTTTGGGTTTGATAGCATCAGCTATATTGGTTTCACAGGCCACATGACGCTCATTAGTGATAGCTTGGTTAATATGGTTTACAACTGGGTCATGTAACTCTGGGAGGGTTGCAGCATTTGCCATTACCAGGAGTTGATGACAAAGGCCGGTGAAAAAAAATTCAAAGAAGCACTTTGAAATGATGTTGATCATTGAACTCAACATCATCTGTCTAAAACCAAAGTAAAACAAAATATCAACTTAAATTTTTGGGTGGTTGAAGGTGGCCATGTCTAAATTAAGAAGGTGGACATGGTCACCTTGTTAATTTTGTCTTGGGCCAGGAGTCAACTTGCTCTTCACATTTCTACATGTCATGAATCACATTTACTTGCATAGTTATGGCAGGATTATTTGTAATCCTAAAACCATTAGAACGAGTATGAATATGGAAAAAATTCAAACATGAAACAGAACATGGATGCTTTCCCTTTGACTCATAATTCCAATTCAGTGAGGCCTGTAGCTTGGCAAACCAACAAGTAAAGGTGTGTTGTTTAAAAGTTGTGTTGTTTCATGGTAGTGTTGATGGAACAGGTGTGTCCTATGCAAAGGTGCATTTTTCTTCAAAGGTGCGTGAAATTAACAATCCTTGTTTCAGATAAAAAGTATGCCCTCAAGGTATGCTATTTAAAAGTGTGTTTTGAAATATACCAAGGTGTGTTTCTTAACTTTTCATGTTGTGTTTTGTAACCTGCCAAGGTGTGTTTTTCACAATGCTGTGTAGAGCTACTGCTGGCCCTGGGGGGTGAGGTAAAGGAGTTGGTAGACCACCAGTTGAAAATTGATTTGACTAATCACACTAACTATCTGGCAGAATGAAGCTTTGTATTCCTTAATTTACAGGATTTTTTATGAGACATTTAATTTGCCCAGCTAGTTCATAATGCACTAATACCTCACTGTATGAACTTAACAAATGAACAAAACAGTAAAACAACACAAAATTTAAATTAATGAATACTGGTAGTACCAAGCTCAAAATTTTATAGCAAGTTTTTTAAACATTCCTTCATACCTAGTTAATTCATCGTTCCATGAATGATGAGTTTATACCATATGTACTCTGAGATACTACTTTGAGGTTAAACCACGAAAATTAATGGAACGTTATCTTTTTGTGTGTGGAACAAGGAAGCTGCCAGATTAGAATGCAAACATGATCATGTTGTCATATCTTATTTTACTTAGAACCACTGATGGCACATCAGCATGTGAGCAATAGTCCTTTATTTCAATGGTACAAAATCTTAATTCAATATAGTACTTTCTTTTTTGATTTCTTCTAGGCATGGGGTCAATTTGACCCAACCTATTCCCCCCCTCTGCGGTATGGTTTTTTTTACACTCTAAGGCATGTTTTTTGAGACTCTTGGATGTGCTAATAAAACACAAAAGTTTTATTAAAATGGCACACCTTGTGTTTTCTATCATGCCTTTTTTTTAGGAAGAATCTTTTGGAAGTGACGTAATTTTGTTGAAACAGGAACTGCTCCGAATTGGAAGTGACAAAGATTTGTTTCCTCATCTGAAAACCACTCTTCCATCGTTATGGGTCGAAATTGAAAAATTACTTCCAGCCTTGAGAGAAGAAATTGAAAAAAAGAAACGCCCTCGGTTCCTGACATTTAACGAGATGGAAAGGTGGTTTTGTGAACACCATCAAGAATTTGAAAAAGATGTTGGCAGAAAAGAGACATTGCGCGCTGTCCTTGATTATCTCGTTACTCTTGGAAAGGTTTTACGGTTTGAGCGCGTAGAACAGCTTCGAAATTATGTGTTTCCAGATCCTGAATGGTTGATCATGCTTATCAAGAATGTCGTTAACCACGATTTAGATTCTCACCTTCAGTACAAACGTGATTTCAAAGACTTCGACATGGACGATATAGAGTTTGAGAACGAGAAGAAGGAGCTGATCGATCGTGGATTGCTGTCAGAGTCCCTCTTACGATGCATTTGGTATAATGCAGTCCCTAAAAAAACTGACTTTCAGAACCTTGCTAATTTGCTATATCATTTTGACGTGGGATATCAGATGACGGAGAAGGAAGCAGAGATTGAAGAAAAAGAAATCGGCAAAAGGTACATATTAATCCCAGCACTTATGCCAACGGCTCGTCCTCGTGTTCTTGATGAGAAATGGCCAGAAAATACTCCTGAAGACTATTTCGAAGCAAAAAGCGTGTATAAATTTTGCAGTAGAGTTCCTGTTGGCCTATTTGAACGACAAATGGTCCGTTCCCATCAAGGTTCGGACTATATGTTGCACTGGAAGGAAGGATTTTTTGGAGTTTATGATGTGGAGAAAGCACACGATGTGAAATTCTGCGTAACGAAGCGTAGTTCCCAAACTGACACGATTGAATTTACAGCCAGAATTGCAAAGGGTGGCCAAACGAACAACTTATGGAAAGCTGTCTTACGACTTCACGAGATCTTTGCAAACATGGTGAAGGAATTGTGGCCTGAACTTCGCTACAAAATTTACAATAAATGTCACGAATGCAACAAGTGCCATCACGAAATGGACTTCAAAAGGCTTTTGAGGGGACTGAAGAACTACAAGGAAACAGTTGTCTGCAAGAACACTGCTCAAGCTGGCCTAAATAAAGAGAGATCGGTCTATCCTCCTGCAGGTATATTATCTTTTGTAAGCTTTTTGTAACCATTTAGTAATTTTTTTTTAAAATCTCGCTTATAGGAAATTAAGCCTTAAGGACATAGTTCTGTCAACTAAATCTGAGTGGCAAGCGGTTCTTGCAACCCTGGTTTTACTTCGGGATTATCAAGTGTTCTGAGTTGAGAATATAAAAGGAAAAAACGTGCCACGTGTTCTCACATCCAACCCGAGCGATTTGAGAAGAGCTTGGCAAAAGTCGAGGCACACAAATAGAACTAAGAACTCAACTAACAAAGGTGAATGAGATCTATTCCTTGATCAACGCGAGGACGGCAGACAACAATCAACCCTGACTGACGTTAACATCTCAACGCTGATATAAATAAAGTTTCTGTCGACGAACACACTTACCCCTAATGATAACACTGACTCAAGTATTGAAACGTTGAGTTTATATTGTAAGTATTTCTCATAGTGAAAGTTTCCTTCAAGCTGTCTCCGGGATATCAGTCTAATGTGTTGTTTCGTTATCATTTTGTATATTTGCAGTTTTACATAATGCAACTCTCTCGGTTGGCCCTTCTTAGCGTTTCAACGGACTTATTCGTCCGGTCCAAGATTTTAGCTTTCTGAATGTTTCGTGTGAATTTTTCTGTTATAACCTTTATTGAGAACACCTGCAGGTCCCAAAATAAAACGAGAGTAGTTGACCATATTCAAATTGTAAAGTTTCAAGGAGATTTCGTTATTTGCCTTATTTGAGGATCACATTCGTAATCTTTGCTCACAAATTAAAAAACGCATTTATTAAGAGAAATTTAAAACTTCCGAGAAGTCGTACTTACATTCTCCTTTTTCATGTTATGCAGAGGTAGTGGAAGCATTTAAGGAAGAAACGAGTATGACTAAAAGTTCAGGTAAACATAATTTGTTTTTTTTTCACATGTTAGATTTTAACAAACTTTGTAACTGTCGAACATGTACCCGTAAATTTGTGTAAAATGACGAACTATATTTGAACATTGGCTTCGTACTTGTCTGTAGTTTTTGGGTACACAGGCACGTTTTGGCAGGAAACTTTCAAAGCTGGTCCTGAGGCAGATGAAGAAGAATTACGGATACTTTTTTCCGTTTAAAAGATCCCTAATAACAAATTAATGTAAAGCAGTGATATTGGTTTCCACGTAATGACTGTGGTAAAGAAAAAGAATGAATTTGTGAATGCTAGCCAAGCATTCAAACGTTCATGAAACAATTCGAAAAGACAAGTAATCAACGAAAAGCTTGAAATGGAAGAAAGAAAATGGTGCGAAAAATTATGAAGTAACGAACTAAACTCATTTAATAATTATATCTTTTTTTAACCCTTCTCGTTTCCTACACGACTTTTTAATTTTGCTCTGGCTAGCGCCAGACATTTTTACTCGTCAAGGGGAGATGTCTAAGACAGGAAAGGTTAAACCCATTTTTTTTTCAGTATGTGAAACGATTTTTGACATTTGATTATTTTTCTTCAACATTCTTGCCTGGAAGAGAGGAACGTCGTTAAGGCAAACAAAGTTTCAAGAGTTTTAAGGACTTCTTGAGCTTTTATGTCCTGTATTTGTGCTTATTAACTGTTCAAAGATTTAAAGGAATTGTTCGTTAATACTTTTTTTTTGTAACGTTGTAGTAACCGTGCGACCGACAAAGCCTTTTGAAGATCTTCCAGAACTAAGCGTTGCAGTTCTGGAGCTGAAAGACTTACAGGTACCCAACAAATCCTGGGAAGATATACAGCTCCCTGCAGATGTCCTGTTGTTGACTGTGGACGACGAGGAATTGCTGAGTTGCTATACGTACCTTAATAATGGCTTCAGGAGCTCCATCAAAGGTCTCGGAATAGTTTACTTTGGAGAAATTGGTGATGGCGTGAGGAAAGTGAAAACATATTTGGTTAGATGTGGTCGTGGCTCCACTCAAGCCAGTGGCGCGCAGAATGTTACGAGAACTGCAATCGAAATTTTGAAACCGAAAGTTGTGTTTGGTGTAGGGTGTTGTGGCGGGCTGAAGAAAAAGAAGACGAAGGTCGGAGATGTGGTCATATCTGCAAAACTTACCACATATGCAGACAAGAAAACAATCAACGATCGACCACAGTGGCGTGGTAACATATTAAATGTAAGTAAGAATATTGGAGATCTTATCAAATCCGCTGCCGATGGTTGGAAACCACCAATGAAAGATCCAAAATCCCGTGAAGTGAAAGTCCATCGCGATGCAGTAATTTTAACTGGCCCAGAGCTGGAGAATTGCCCTAAAGAAAGTGAAGAACTTCTTAATCAGTTTCCTGAAGCTACTGCAATCGAACCTGAAGGGCAAGGTGAGGAGATATGAGCAAGTTAAGCATTTTAACCGTGCGTGCATGAGGTTGAATATTATAGGGAGAATTACCAACGCCGAGGTTTGTGTAACCTGCCAAAGTTGAAAACAGAGGTGGATCACACAAACCAATGGTTTGATATTTCTCGGTGCCATAGGAAAACTGAAGTCAGTTATTGGTTAGTCAAGAGAAAACTGAAGTCAGTTATCACGATGCCGCCATGAGCCACTAATGAGGCTGGGACAAAAAGCGTATGGTGGGCCCATCTTTACTCCACACATGCCCCGTTCCTTGTTTGCCCCTGTACAAAGGGAATCGGGGCTCTTTATGGGTCGGTTCTGAACCGCATACGATCCAAGTCCTATGAGCCGTCCAGGCCACGAAAATATTGACCTGCCAACCACACTCTGTCGGCAATCCAATCTGAGGAAATGACATCGTTCCTGCATGTATAAAAACCAATGTATGTGGATATGACGTATGTAATTCGCGCCATGTGGTTGTAGGTTTCTGTATGGAGCAAACCAAGCTAAGGTGACATCAAAATTGAATAATAATGTCAGCTTTCCAGATGTGTTTTTGACCATTTACTTCCTTATTTAATGGTTTGTTGAAGTGCCATCAATAACGGTAATAACGCAACGTGAACGCGAACTTGGTTCCCGCACTGATTTCTTTGGTTTACAGGAACCGAATGGGGTGAAGTAGTATAATTTGTAGGCGATATACAGTTAGAAAGAAACTGTATCAGTTGTTCCTTTTGGTCAGTACTGGTACCACTTATACATTTTCAGACATCACAATTTAAGCCAAACTGCCGAAGCAAATGGGTGAAAGAATGCGAATAAAAGGAAAGACTATTTCGGAGACGGGGAAATGTTCACAGGCACAGCGAGTTATATGCTGTTTTCTTCCACGGGTGGGTTAACACAGCAAAAATAGTCTTGCTCTTGATATCTTAGTATGTCTCAACAACCACGTGCTCTTGTTTCAGGGGTATATGCTGCAGCTTTTGAATGTGAAGTAGAATGGGTTGTCATTAAAGGAATCTCTCATTATGCGGATGGTAGTGAACCAGAAACTAAAGAGCGGAAACGTTTTGCAAGTGTTGTGGCAGCGTCAGTTGTTAAGCATCTCTTGAAAGAGCCGGATGTTTTGAAATATTGGCCCAACTATCAAGGGATGAACTCGCACCACCGAGAAACAGGTAAAATTAGTGTAAATGATCACTAATTTTTTTTATGAGCCACTCTAGGAAAGATTAAATGACGTTTATTGATGTGGATAGTAGACAATCTTTATATTTCTGTTATGTCAGTAATTGCTGCTTGATACTGTTACAGCTCAAGCTGCATTTGTTGAACTATCAACCCTCAAAAGCTCTGACCTTCAGGCCGGAGTCAAGCCCGTGACCCTCTGAATGCTGACCAGACGCTCTAAACGCTGACCAGACGCTCTAAACATCAAGCCATTAAAACTCAATCGACTCGCCCCAGGTTTAAACACCGCAACCTCGCTCTGCCACCTGAGTTTCAGATGCGCAATCGCTGACCAATATACAATGTACTGTATAGATCAGTGGGCTCAATGGTTTGGTACCATTCAGAAGGTTGCGGGTTGGAGTATGTATGTTGTTCAGAGTTTTACTGACAATGGAAAGATGAACACAACTTGACCAGAAGGAAATGACAACAATAATAACAACAACAACAACAACATCAATATCTTTGTATTATATGAGACTACGGCAAAGTCATTTCGGTTCTACTCAACTCCATTTTCTACTATATCAATTACTATGTTAAAGTTTTGATAACATTTTTAGCTGTTCATTGCTTTGCAGTTAGTACATAGTCATTGTGATAAACTGTTTGGCTGCATTCACATGAGATTATTTAAACTTTTCCGTGACTTTTTCTTTGGTTCCTTTCTTTTAGACAAGAGCAGGTTTTTCCTCTGGGTTTTACTGATGACATTTGCAATATTAATCATTGCTGTTCTACTTAAACTCTTCATCTGAATAAACATAGCGTGCTTGATGGAGTTATGTTGATGTTAAACTGCACTCTGGATGCGGACTAAGAAGGAGGAAATAACAAATTGTAGAAGGTAAGATATGACCTTATGTTAACTGAAACAGTAAATGGTCTATACATTAAAAGATAAAATACAAGATAACAGTTTTTATACAAACATTTTCGAACATAAAGTCCATCATCAGGTTGAACCTGGGAATACAAAGTGGTGGTTTTATACTGTGCACGAAGTACACACGACTGCATTGTTTAAAATCACGAATTTGTATTGCCAGGTTGAACTTGATGATGAGCTTTATGTTCCAAGACGTTTGTACATAAACCTTTATAGAACATTGTGGCATTTACACTCGACCGCTAACTGTTAAGTTGATAATTTTTCAAGGAGGAAAATCTCGAGTGTGTAGATATTTTTAAGACTCAACCAGGACCTGTTGCGAAAAATGCAACTTTGGGCCATCCGACTGGGAATCGAACCCGCGACCTCGCGAATCAAGTGCGATGCTCCGCCAGAAAATATCTACACACTCGAGATTTTCCTCCTTGAAAAATTATAAACTTTTATCTTGTATTTTACCATTTAATGCATTTTAAATAATTTGGCAAAGATGTCTAAATGGTCTATATTTTGAAATTTGTGAGAAAAATGAACTGTCGTTTTCAATAGATGTGTGCGAAAGTTAAGCTACTGTCTTAAGCCAATTTGTTTAAAGATACCAAAACTATATTTGGTATGTTTACGTGAGTGAATCCTTGTGGATAAGAATAGATTAGGAAAATTTCGTAATTTTCACGTAGCTGATGTACCTGAAGGGCAATAGGACAGTAATACATCTGGTGTAAAATTCTCTATACAGAGTCAGCCGTTCTTCTTGAAAAACTAGAAACCTATCAATATTCAGTAGATTCAGTCCTTTAGATGTGCACTCTCCATTTGCTGATTTCCACGACCTTTGTGGACTTGATCGCACGCTAGTCTTTGTCATCTCCACGTTCCGCTAAGTTTCATATCTAACTTACAGCTCTGCGCAGAATGAAACTACGATGTAAAAATGATTGACCAGATGTGAAAAGTGAACCAAGATGGAGTGAAGAAAGGTATGGAAGAATCCGATGAAGAAATCTACGGCGATCTACCAGGAAATATCTCTGACAAAGAGTTCCCATGCTACAAGGCCTCACAGCAAGGTTCGTTCATATATCCTAATTTTAAAAATTTTTCATTAAGTTATATTTTCTTTAGGGAGGACCCAAGAAGGCAGCCACTATTAGAATAAGGGTTAACGTTAGAGGTAGTGCTTGAATTAGACTTAAGATTGAATCAAGGTTAGGTTTTTGGTGACCTAATGTAATGTAGCGTTGTTGTTTTTTCCCTTAAATATCTCTGTTTCTTTATTCAGTTCCTTTGTTACTAGGGGGAACATTTTGGAATGGCCCTCCGGTCTATCCTTTTGACAACTAATGACAGCAATGAACCTGGTTTAACTCCAGATTTAGCTAACGCCTGATGATGAAGGGACCGTGATAAAGTCAACTAGACCATGCAACAAAGGTGACAGCAAACGAAACAAACAGATCCAACAACCCCGGGCCATCTAATGTCAACAAACGAGCCAGGCACACCAAACTAGCAGCAGAGAATACAAGGACGGCCATTAAACTATACCGACCAGCAATTGGTATTAGATGACGTGACCACAGTTTAGCCATCCAAATACAACAATTGGAAGAGAATAAAGTTATAGCAGTCCAAGCCATACAAACAGAACAAAATCCAGAGAATGAATTGACAGCAAAGAAGCCATTCAGACCAACAGGAAACAGAAAATCAAGTGACAGAAATCCAGCTAGCCAGACCCAATCAGTAACAGAAAATGGAGCGACAAACAGTGGAATCACCTGGACCAACAATTGCCAGGAGAGGCAATGACAGCAATCGAGTTACCCAAACCTAACAATTGGTTGAGAATGAAGTGGCAGCACACATGCCCATCTGGTCCCACAAATGCCAGAGAATATACAGACAGCTTTGGAACCATTCAGACTTAATGCTAGAGATCGAATGACAGCAATCCATCCATCCGAGCCAATGTTGTGACAGCAACAGTTTACCCAGACCCAATAAGTACCAGGAGATTTCATAACAGCGATCAAACCAACTATACCCACCCAATGCCAAATAGTGGAATAGCCGTTATCAGATACCAAGAGTCAACAAATAGCAGGATATGTAGTGATAGTTTTCAATGTTTTAGAGCTCATGCATAATGTAATGATTGAAACTGATGCCTCGGGAATACAATATAATATATTTTTGATCTAGCAGGGTCCAATTATATACGATACAGTGCCTGATAGCATTAAGATGTGTAAATACACAGGGATATTTTCAATAAATGTGAACGTATTTTTCAAGAGAGTTGATCATTTTGTCTTGTTAAATTTGGTAAATACGATGACGTCAGCGCTGTGGATGACCTTTGTTTTCGTAATGATGAGAAAAACTGTCCAGAAATTTAATTTTCGTATTTGCTGTAATTCATGTTCATGGTGAAGAGATTCGTAAGCGAAAGAGTTCGAGAATGTTTGCCACAGTCCTCATTTTGGAATGTCGCAAGCTTTGAAACACGAACAAGGTATTAGGAGAGTGTTGATTTTAAGAGGGGATGAGATACTGGAGAACATGTGATCGGTACAGAGGTCATATCTCCAACATGTAGATATATGAACGACAACTTTGTTTCAGACATGTCACGTTTGACAATGACTTTGAAATAAAGTCGAAACACCACCGTGATCATTCTCGTCTTGTTTTATAACTCAGATATTGAACTTACGAGATGTTCGTCCGTTGTTTCTTGCTCCAGTACATTTTTTTGGTCTTCTATTAGTATTTATGTCAATTTAAGCTTATACTTCATGGTAAGTCCAAGTTCCCACAGTTATAAAATGGAACTTGGCTGTCGCACAGTGCGTTTCCTTCGTATACCAGGAGGATTTACCCTAATTTATGTTCATACTTCATCAACAAATCAAACTTCCCACAAACCTACAAGGATTCTCCTATCTCGTGAAAGCTTTTGTGTGTCCTACTTTGAGAGTGTGTACCAAATTATTCGTGTACTGAAGTGTAGAGGAATAGTTTTAGTACATTACCTCCGAAACAGAAAGATGATCCAAAAAAAAGCTTGGGTGAACAACAGATAAGTGGCTGAAAGTAATCATCACCACGGGCAGTGAAGCGAGGTTATGTGCTATAGATGACCAATGACGTTCAAGACGAAGTTTCTAGAACTGAGAATATGTGTAATGTTTTAGTGTCTTGGTGTTTTTCCAGCAATAGTTGTGTTTGTCAAGCATTACTGTGTCCATAAAATGGCCCACCATGGCCTATTAAGCTTGGAGTCAGATTTGGAATATTTCCTTTAGACTACTAATAAGTTTCTACTAATAATAAATGGCATCTCATTTTAGTATAAAGATGCAGTTTTTGTTTCTTTTAAAATGACAGAATGGGCTCAAAATTAGTAAGATAAGAATTCAGTGAATTAACTCTCCGGTTAGAGCTTTCCCATTGACGAGTAAAACCGTCTGGCGTTAGCCTGAGTAAAGTATCAGAGAACTAATCCTGCAGGGAAAAAGGTCAAGAATTTTGGGCATTGAAATGGTACAAAAACTTGTCTGACATTACTACAAAAAGGCAGTTGAAAATACTTTGCAGATCCAGCATTGTGTAGGTGTACTTGATATATTTGTCATTAAAACTTGTTGAAGCTTTTAGGTAAAATTGTGATTTACTAGGGAACGTAAATAATTCTAGAAGTGACCAAAGACTGGTGAAATTTTAAGACTGAGCTTCCTGAATATGGGATCGGTGTGACCATTACGATTGGGGGAAAGATTTAAATTAATACTCCGCCAAATAACGAGAAAACAAGGTGCTGACGATTCGATTGAAGGCACTTTATGAGAGAAAAACATGGGCTGAGGTTAAAAACCCTGCGTATTAAAGGTTCGAAAATGTTTGTAAAAATGATTGCAAATATCTGTAATCAATCAGATGAACGGAAGATAAGAAATTGATAAGTCGAAAAGTCATCGGCTATTTTTATCTTCTGTCAGTAAACTGATATTGGTGGAGGGACGGGGGAGCGTGCATCACTTTACGTAAATCGAGTTCTACCTTGAAACTTTTCATCTTTGTTCAATATGGCCTACGCAACATCTTGTTTTTAATATCACCGAGTATTACGATAGCGTGGATTGTGTACACTAAAATGACGGTAACGATTTTTAAAACACTTGTTTCGATATTTAAGCCAATCCAAACCCTAACCATAACCCTGAACGTTTGTACTTAGTCGGAAAGTAACTGTGATATAACAGTGGCGTAACTTGGAATTTTTAGTGCGGGTGTAAGACTTAAGATTTTCCGACAAATGGGCGTAGTCATGTGGGCGTGGCCACGTAAAAATGCCATATTTAATAACTAACCTACATTACAATAAATCATATCTACTCATTCTTACATACACTAATACACAAATTCATCTTAATTTGTCCTATATTACGTCTTTCCGAATTAAGATCATGATTAAGAATTAAGATCATGACAGGAATTTCGCGATATAATTATCTCAACAGCTAACACCCAAATTTCCGACAGAGGACTACAATTTTCCGACAGATGACCATACTGGTGTCGTGTGGGAGGGCGACCACCCCCCTGCCCCCCTATAGTTACGCCACTGGATATAACCTTAAACTTGTGCACTGTATTTTGGTGAGGTTTACATTTTTACGAATTCGAAGGCGTGGGATTACGTCTGCTACTTTGCGGTCTAGCCCTTTCTCTTAATATTCTTCAGGACAATAATCCGTTTCTTTCATTACTTTTTGGTTGGCAGTCAGCTCTTTCTGTAATAATAGGGTTCACTGGGCTTGCGACTCTTGCAAGGAATTCGGCCATCGCAATCTCCTTCCTCTAATGACATAAATAATCAATTGGTTGATTATTTATTCTGTGCCTAAATGTTGACCTTCGTATCCCATCATGCACCGTTAGTTTGACTGTGGAAGGGACTGAAGTCCGGGAGCTGCTATTCGGGAACGATTTCAGTTCGTTTCTACGTTTGGTCACAGAGTAAATAATCAGCCAGAGGTCCAACTCGCGTGAAAATTTGTCCCAAATTTTTTATGCGCATGCGCTGGCCGCCATGTTCCTGGCAAGTTCCCCCGGCAGTTTTGACCTCATACGAATTTTTGCCACTTATATGCAAACAAAGTGAAGTTTGATTGTAGTACTAAACTGGTACATTGAAATTAGGTTTTCAAACCTATCGAGGGGTATTTGTTCAGTGAGCTTACAAAATAAAATTTACTCCACAATTTACAAATATCGTACGAACGTGTTGACAACGCTCGATGGATTCAAACGTGCTGAATTCTTGTTAATCTTACCACGATTTTAAACAAGTCAAAAACTGTTACAGTCAAACCGGATGTTCGTGTATAGCCAACTTTTTGATGTTGCGTAGCAATAATGCAATTTTAATTTAGCAAGTTCGTCAAGGAATTTGCAACTTGCAAGTCAACCGAGAAGCATGTTACCCGAAGGGCAGACAACGCAACATCAGATAAAACATGATTCAAATTATTTCATTTAAGTACCTCACAATAACTTGAATCATGTTTTATCTGATCTTGCGTTGTCTGCCCTTCGGGTAACATGCTTCTTGGTTGACTTGCAAGTTGCAAATTCCTTGACGAACTTGCTAAATGAAGATTGCATTGTTGCTACGCAACATCGAAAAGTTGGCTATACACGAACATCCGGTTTGACGGTAAAAGATCAACTGGTATACATGTGCTTATCCGCAATTTTTTCGCTTGCCTCTTCTGGCCTTGCGATCACACTTAAGGTTGACGAAGACGGTAAAACCACTTCAATTATGCAAAAATTCAGTTCAGACGAGCACGAAAGTTATACCTACACTCGGTGACCGCTAGACCACTGACTTAGAGGACAGTGGGCTAGACGCTTGCCAGGAACATGGCGGCGTTTGAATTAATGAGATGCGCGAGGCAACATGCGCGAGGACACAAACATCAAAGCTGCCGACAGTGAGTTGGACCTCTGGTTGGATTATTTACTCTGCGGTTTGGTCAGCCAAGGAGGGACGAGAGAGGTTCATGTGAGTTTCTTTGTTTATTTTTGATGTTTTGAAACGAAAATATCAGTGGAAATCCCAAAGTATATGTGGACATCGGAGGTTTACTATAGTAGGAAGCTGAATAATTAATCTGAGTTTGAATAAAGCTGAATTTAATTCACCCTAGAGGAAATTATTGAATGATACTTCTTGGAGATAATATACTGTAAATGATGTCAAAACTGGACCAGTTCAGTGATATAGATGAATTCCAGCTCCTGGAAGGACTTTCATTGCAGGAAATTGAGGATTTACCAGAAGCCATCGATTCAGAGGTAAAAGTTTGTATTATGAAATCAGGTTTAGATGCTTTGCCCTTAAAATGATCAGATTGCACTGATGTTGACATGATGAAAAGACTCCTCGCTTCTTAAAACAACTGGACTGTTCGAGAACTTTTTGCTTAAAACTTCGCGTTCATCTGTTTGTATTTTGAGAAGAAATATGAATTTGTTTATTCGGAAGTGTTCTGTACTCGATGTAATGAGGAGGCAATATTGTTTGACAGAAATGATGAAAATATTAGGAAAGAACTCGAGACTGAAGTGTGTGTATTGTTGATCAGTTGGTTGTCAGAAACAACCGCAGTATTGGTGCCAGTGATGGGTGATGATATTAATTTGTAGTAGGTGGAGCGAGATTAGGCGATTGATCTTCAGGAATTAACATTCAACACTCCTTGACAAGATGTCTTTTGAGAGGGTTCACTAAGCCTTGTCATTCATTGTGATCAAGAGTTGAAGTTCAAAGACCTAAAGAGTGTTTGTCGGTGAAGTGATTATGAATACATTGTAAAAATAGAATCACGGAAGGCAGAGATTCTAGGAGATGCGAGGTTAAACTTGACAAAGAGAGTTAACTCAGCCCCACTGTTGGCTGGAAATTTTATATCATTGTTTTGAAACAGATGACCTTGTTTGACACACTTCATCCTTTGGTGAAGAGGTGTTGAAGGTGTGAAGTTGTTTTTAATGTTTATTATATAAGCAACATTGAGTAGATGTAATGGAAGGACTGTGGAAGTTTTTGTTCATCAAAATTTGTACCTGACATAAGAAAATTCTCTAATTCAGTACGTTATCTGCAAATCTTGGGCCTATAGTTAAAATGATAACTTTAAGAAGATAGAGAAGAATAACAATACCATAATGATAGTAATAATAACTAATTTTAATAATAATATTAATAATAAAGTAATGTCAGGTGTTATGCAGCAGGGCTAATATTGAGGATTCAATTGGCCATATGGTTACCAAACTTTATTAACCATCATCTTTTTTTAACCAAACCTAATCTAAGAAATGTAGAATGTGTTCCCCATCAAAGAGTTGGGAATTGGTATGGCTGGAAAAACAACATGGCCTGTGATCTTTTTATAAGTTTCTTTTATAACAATAATGATATTGTAATATTGGTAGTGACAGCTATAAGAAATAACCTTATAAATTAGTACAGTGCAATATATAAAATTAAGATATCAAACCAGACCATTAAGCATAGACACAAAGACCGTTTAAAACAATGGCTAAGGAAGTAAAAGGTTCATGAACTACTAAAACTGAAATAAGAAAATGTAACATTTCGAGTAGTGGCCTTTCACTTGAGGAGATGTCTTATGTCTTACTTTATGATGAGCAGCTATTGTACACAGTGTTTTCTTCCTATTGTTTCAATAATGTCAATTCATAAACCTTTTAGCCATACATAATGTTCAGTTGTTAGCATACTTATATATAAAAAAAATCATTATATAAGTTTGCTTTAAAAATAAATGGAAATATACAATGTAATTAAAAGTTGAAAAGTTAATATCAGTGTAGTATTATGTTTTTTAGCATTTATCCATCCTGATAATCCTGTGTGATTAGTAGATCTTAACCATGACATATCTTAATAGATATCAGTGATAGAATCACCAGGCAGGAACCATAAATGTGTAACAAGTATCAGAGCCCAGCATATAACACGAAGGATGGGCACTTAAATAGACAAGTAACTTTTAAAATAGTTTAATGGATCTAATGTTTTGTTGTAAAGCTTGCAACATATCTTCAGAGATAAAATAACAAACCTTAATAAATATGGTTTAAAAAATATAATAAATTTATAAAATAAAATCCTTAATATGTAATTATGTAATGAATTCCCACCTGCCTCATACTTAACCTACATACTACACCCTACTTAGCACACTCAGTCTTTACACTGTAAGAATGAGGTTTATAATAAAATATGTTGACCATGTTGATGTGCCCATTTACTAGCAATGAGCTGATTGGTCCATTTCTTGACACATATGGAGGATTGGTACTGGTATATCCAGTCTATGATTTAACTCAATTTCATGACCCTTTGTATAAGTTGAGGTGGACTTTTAGAGATCAATTTTGGGTCCTAGAAAATTGACTTATACACCATGAAATACTGTACACTATATAGTTATTGAATGTGGTATTTCCAGGTTAGTCAGTCAGTGACAACACTAAATGACTACTAGAAACTTAGAAACGTTGTGGTGGTGAATGACTGACAAATGCCCAACATTTGCATCTTAACACCTCCCTTTCTCCTGCCTTGCTTCCATTTCCTCCCGATGTTCTCTGAATACATATTGGGGGGAGGGCAGTACCACCCCCATTGAGAAACACTGTTCAAGTGTATACATGGATAAAAATCTAGTTATAATACTCTTCTGTTACCTTTTAATATTCTTCTGTTAGTTATAACATACAACTATTTCACTGACACTGTACAAAAATACTACCTATTTTTTCACTAATTTTCAATTCTTTTTTGTTTCTAACCTATGATTACAGAATTAGCTTCTTCCTGCAAATGAAAGGCAACCTGATCAAACAACCAAGAAACCCACAGGTCCATTTAACCAACAAAGTCTTCTGAAACATATGGAAACTGAGGCACTGGAGTCTAAAGTGGGTGAGAACTATCTCCCTTATTAAAAAGAAACTCGATGAAAAGTGTGGAAACCAAAGCCAAAACGTCAGACAACACCAACAATTCTTCCAGATGACTTGAGTGAGGCTTTAGATGTGGCTTCTGTGGAGGAGTTAGCAGAGCTAGCAGGTAAGACAACACCACTGCTGTTATAAAATAGATCACTATTTTATTATAAACATGTTTTGAGATGTCATTATTTTGATGTTAACCATTAAGCTGTAAACCATTAATGCTTAAAGGTTACAATGAAAAAAATATTGATTAATAACCAATGATACTGTCCCCTCCTTGTAAAGTTAATGGAGGAAAGGAACATAATGTATTGCCCATTACATTTCCACTATGCATGTACAATGATATTGTAGCTCATGTGGTAGCTCAGGGCTGTGGATAATGAAGAAAACCACAATTATTTTGTGAAATATTCAGCCATTATATTTCTCATGTATGTGTTTCTTTCACTGACATTATTGTCAGATGTACTTTCAAAAACCTTTGTGGTTGCAAGCATAAAAAGATGAATAATCAAACCTGAGGTTTCTTGTTGAATGTGGCAGATAAAGTCCAGGTGCTGATTCCTCTTGGATATTTTTCAGTAATGGACACAAAAGCAGAAACTATGGATAATGCAAGGTCATTATTGATATGTTGCATTTTAGCCTACTGTACAAAGTAATTTATTGGTCTATCCTACTAATATATTGCTGGTATGTTTTTTCTGAAGATGTGAGCAATCTTTCAATTTGATAATTAAGACCACATGTATTTCTGTAACAAACCTTAACACATACTTTTTTTCACTTTTCTCAGCCGTTCTTGGACTTCATGGTCTACTTACACAACGGCAGAGTGCCCAGGGTGAAGTGGACCTGATAGGAAAATCTTTGCAAGGAAGTGGTTTGAGGAAAGCCAAAGCAAGTAAGTCTTTTATGTTACAGACTTTCATACAAAGGCAGTATTTTCATTTCATTATTCTACCATAAATATATAAAGACTTGCAGAGTTGACAAAATATATTGGTATAACACTCAATAAGCTGAACTATATATGGTATTAACAACAGGCAGAACTTGATGTCCATTCAAACATTAGGTATTATTGAGTAGCATAGCTAATCATAGGTAATATTCACATTAGGCTACCAGTACATTTTAACTAATGTGTATGAGAATCAGTTGTAATTACTGTAATGAAATATTGTTATCACTATTATTATAATGGCTAGTGATCCACTTATTTCATTTTTTACCAGAATTTCTCACAGGAATGAAACCCAATAAAGACAAGGACATTCATGCTGTTAATGAATTAGATCTGGCAGATGCTTTGGAGAAACTAAAATCGAACGACCCTGAGTTAACCATTCTTAATGCTAACAATCACAAAGATTTCAATGAGGGGGGCCATTGAATCCATCATTAAAAGCATTTCAAATAACACCTATTTAAAGGTTCTATCTTTAGCCAATGCACAAATCCATGATCGACATGCAAAGGTGAGCACACAATTTATCCTTCAAGAGGTAGAGAAATATTTCCTATGTTACTACAAGGATAAAGAAAGTGTTTAACACTGTCATGTGGATCATCTTGAAAGCAGCACATTATTTAAGTTTTTTTAAACTTTTGATGATTTTTCTACTACATTCTTGATTTGCTTTTCTGTTGACCATAAGTTAGATGTTGGTTGTTTTGTGGCATGGGGTAGAAATTTAACTAAAAAATTGCTGAGCTCTTGTATCAGTTCACGATCTGCAATAGTGCTTTTGGATCATGATCATAATCATATGGGCTTATTACCAAAAGCCTGTTTATTTGGTCTGTTGGGAGCATAGGTGTTTCCATTTGGAGGTACACTGTACCATGTTAGTCAGTGTTTCACTCCTATGTCTAGCTTTGACTCCATCTTACATGTATTTCTGTTGTCTGGTCAAGTTACCTTGGTCACATGAGGGTAGAATGTTGTCCAGGTTAACTCCAACCTCATAGCCAAGGGTGTTATATAAGAGTTTGGATATGAGGTTGGGTTAAGTCTAGCAAGTACTTCAAGTCCTGTACCTACACAGGATCCATGAGAGGCAGCAACCTTTACTGAGTGTGAAGGGAGGACACTTTATAAATATATTACTGATTAGTTTATCCAGTAGAGGGAAGGTCCTGACCAGGGTCATCTATCAGTTAGTAATCTTTGTCATTTATTTTTTATAGCAATTATCTCAAGCTTTTGGTAAAAATACTACCTTGCAGTCAATCAACTTGGAGTGTAACTATCTTACAGGAGATGGAATAAAGGTACTGTTATTTTTTGAGGATGTTTTGAAATGTTTTGAATTGTTTCATGGGTAGAACTTGTTCTCTGCTTCATGTTTGCAGAATAAAAACTTCCTTTTTAAAAATGAATAACATTTCAAAGTTACATGGAGGAGAAAAACTGTTAAAGATGAATAGCTGATTGAAAATTTTAGTTTTTTCATGTATCCTCAGTTAAATTTTTGATCTTTTTCTTACTTAATAAAATATTGTATGCAGCACAGTTTCTTTATGAAGTTGATGTAATGAACCTGTTTAGTAATTTTCTTAAAATAATTGTCTTGTGAATACCTGAAGCTCTAAGTGATCTCCAAAAATGCAAAGAGGTGGTAATCTGGTTAGATTTTTAAGTTTACTTTTTGTTGGTGAGCCCATTATTGACTTGTTTCAAGGGCTGCACTGATGCATACTTCTGTATTATGAAGTAGGAGAGCCTCACTGCATTGCATTATATTTAGGTCACTTCCATGAGGCTATAAGAGGTTCAGTACCACAACTGTTTTATTCAATAAAACATTATTTTGAAATCAGAATTGAGCAACTCGAGATCTCGAGTATCGTCTTCTCGTGCAAAAACAGTTAGGGAATCCAGCATTGTCCATGGCACAGACTAACAGATCAATTTTCTTATTATTTATTATAGGTGAGAACTTTATTTTGGTTAATGTGATAGAAGGTGAAAATCCTCCTTCATTCCTCCATCTCAGATTGGGAACCGGGCGATGTGATTCTTTTCGGCCAAAACCGCCTCAGAGTCGGCGCAGGCCGTTTTGGATGTTTCAACCTTTGACTTCACTTATGATGTACAGCCGCTGACCTGTGTGTGCCACACACCTTCTGGAAAGAGCTGACGCGATCTCGCGGTGGAGTGATCAAAACCTTTATGAAGAAAAAGATTGAAGTGAAAAGGAAAACCGTCGCCAATCAACGTGACGAAGTTGCTAATTTAGTTACAAAGGACCGAGTTATCTTTTTTGTTTCAGAACGGTGTACCAGAAGTCAGAGGGAAGAACTACACTGAATGGTGAACAGAAAACCATCTGGATCGAATGAAGAAGAAAATGTGTTTAGTCACAGAGGTAAGACAATTTTCTGATATGGAAATTGTATAATGAAATGCTAAAATCCTGAATATAGCCCTATCTGTGTATTGTGAGATGGTTAAGCTTAGATCCTTAACAAAACTGTGTCCTGAGTTCCCAGGTTCGTTGCCAGGTTTTCAAGCATGGTGTGACGGATTGATCATGAAATTAAAGGACTTCTTTAATGTGGTTTCGGCTGACAGATTTGGCTGTATAGCCCCAGAAATCAGCAATAAGAACGAAATTATTGCGCTTTCAACCTTTGCGACCCAGAAAAAGACTTAAAAGAAGTCCTGGTACCACTTTCACATATACACTATTGTGGAGGACGTTAGAACGGAATGGAGACGGTCGACCGATGGCCCACATGGCTACGGGAGTGGCTCCAAACGGGAATCTCTTCTTCAATAGAACATTATGGCATTTACACTCGAGCGCTAACTGTTAAGTTGATAATCTTAGAAGGATGAAAATCTCGAGTGTGTTGACATTTTCTAAGACCCAACCGGGACCTCTTGCGAAAAATGCAACATTCGGCCATCCAGCTGGGAAATGAATCAGCGACCTCGCGAATCTAGTGCGATGCTCAGCCAACTGAGCTACGGAGGCCGTTGCAGAGAGCAGAGCATCGCACTAGGTTTGCGAAGTCGCAGGTTCGATTCCCAGCCGGATGGCCCAATGTTGCATTTTTCGCAACAGGTCCCAGTTGGGTCTTAGAAAATATCTAGACACTCGAGATTTTCATCTTTCTAAAATTATCAATTTGTTCTTCACGCCGTAATTTTTTGATGTCGTCCAAAACATTTTATAAGCTGTAAGAACTCGGGGGAAATAGCTAGGGTTACGGCTTGGTGTGGTTGTGTTGTAGCGCGGAACATTTGTTGCATGCATACTGGCCAACAACTTCCACCTTTAAATTTTCACCTTTATTTTCGGAAATTGAAATAAGGTAACGTTTTTCCGTAATCAGTTGAGGAAATGACAGGTAAATAAACCAGACGATATCAATGTGATCTTTTAGTTACCTCTGCCGATATACACGTAGGAACTGCACCACCAGATCAGATGTGAAGAATCCTTACTAGTCATTTCAGTGTAAGCGTTTACTTTGCACGGTGAATGTGAGAATCAATATACATGGACAAACACCAGATCGGCCGTTTTCCATGCCAGGGACATAGAACCAATCCAGGAAAGTTGGGCCAAACGGTTTAAGTACGTCTGGTTATTCGTCCGTGTATGACGGATAACACAAGACGAATTATGCGTTCAAACAAACTTTCTATTTTAAACCGTCTTGAGAAGATGGTAAATTACTCTGGCTGCACTATTTTTTTATTGCTGTGTTGTACTTATGACTGCAATCTTGTCTTGTAGAGGCAGCAAATGAGAGAAAACTAAATGACCACAATGAATCCACTCAGAACCAACAAGTAAACACGCGAATGTTGTAACAATAATCGAACCATCCAGATCACGTAGTACATTGGAATTCACTGACAATAATCGAGCCATCCACAACCCTAGAAAATATGGATATGCAATGATAAAAGTCGAACTGTGCAGATCCAAGAAATGGCAGAGAATGTATGGACGATATTCAGACCACCAAGAACCATGAAATGTCAAAATGCCACCTGGTATGGTGAAAGAAACCGAGCCATCCTCAATCACGGAAAGGACAAACATAAATTGGCAGCTGCGAACCTATCCTGAGCCAACATTTGACTGAGAATGTTTTGAATTGTAGAGTATGGTTTGTTCCTGTTCCAGAGTCAAGATATGTTAAAGAATCAACGTTAAGCAGCTGAAACTTCAGTAGTTAGAAAATGCCACAAAATGTCTGTATTTGTGATAAACTAGTTGAGTGTTTTAGGTAAAATTGGGATTTCTTAAAAGGTTATAAATAAACTTAGCTGTAACATAGAAAGTTGTTGAAATTTAAATTCTTTGACCTTTCTCAATTTGGAATCGTTGAGAGCCTTAAGATGGAGAAAAAGGTTCAAGGTGATACTATGTCAAACAGTGACGTGCCCAATGGAGGATCGTGCCCCTCCCTAGTTATGATTATCCCAAGTCCGTTGGTATATCCGGGTAAACCGTCGGTGCATCATTGGCAAAATAGCAAAGGAATATTCTTTCTTCTTTATTGTGTAGTAACAAAAATTTTTATACGAATTTCCCCCTAATTACTTCATAAGATTCCGACGATTTTTACTTGAATTTTTCGAGTTACTCACTGATATACTTCAATTGACATTAATTACACTAAAGTTGTTATCTTGAACTTATCCTAATATTTTTTCGCTTTTGTTGCAATGTTTTTGTATTAACTGAAGACATTTTGAAAAAAAGAAGAGAAAAGAAAATGGTTCATGAATGCAATCTGTGCAGCAAGTCTACATCAGTACTATGTCCATGAAGTTAATGGACACGGTAGTGACGTACAGTACAAGAGCATGTTTCATCTAGTTTGTCGGTACATCTTCAATTATGTGTCCCCCCGTGCAACAGCGCGGACCTGGTTATACCAATATATCTGTTTCTGCTGTTTTTATATTTTTCAATTTTGGCTGCCAAAAACAAGTGAACAAAGTACTGGCGTTTTAAGCGGAAGCACTTAACGTAAAATGTGCAAGAGGTGAAATCAAAAACATAGACATCAATCTTAAGATAAATATAAATGCAGGGCATTTAATGGGCATTACATGATCGAAAAAGGTTGTAAGTATGTTTATAGTACTCAATAATTCATGACGAAGAAAGAAAAGGACTTAAAAGTTAAGGAATAGTAAATGAACTACAACACACTCCTGATTCACATGAACTTTTAGCGCAATTTTCTCACCTGAAATGGTTGGAATCTCAACCACTTTTGACGAACATGAACGTTTCCATGAAGTCGCACATCATAATTACTTTACAAAATTCGAGTTTATCAGCTTTATCAGTTTATCTGTTTAACACCCCGCTCATTGTAAATAGTAAGTAAAGTCGTAAACCATCAGATGAATGAAAGATAAAAACGATAATAAAGATGGAAAGTCATTTGCTATTTTTATCTTAGATCAGTAAACTGACATTGGGAGAGGGGGCGAGGGACGTGCGTCATTTTCTCATTTGTTTGTTCAAGTACTAGCTTGAAACTGTTCACTTTTGTTCAAAACTTCCCACGCAACATCCTGTCTTTAATATCACACAGCACTGGGATAGCGTGGGTTGTGGCCGCTAAAATGTGGTCGGGAACGATTTTTAAAATCGAAAATTGATGTATGAGTGATGCATTGGAGCTTGAAAGGTTAACTACCATGGTTAAATACCAAGACAGCCAGTCTTTCGCTTTTTAAGAAGAAAAAAAAATAGAGAAATGGGGCGAAACGTATCTAATTGTTGAAAGATCTCGAAGAAATCATTGAAGCGTTGATCATTGAGAAGTTGGCACGTTGTGTGCAAGATGCTAAGTATATCACGTAACTTAAGATCCAAAATCAGAAAATGTCTGAGATTCAGTTGCTATCGGATAATTCACTAATTCCTCGACTTGACTGTGAATCACATAAAGAGCCATAAGCAGTAATATTGAAATCATAGTGCGTTTTCCAAAGCAAATGAAATCACTCCAGTGCTAAATTCTTTTCAATATCGCACAGCAAGTTCCCACAACAATGATACTTTCTATGGAGAAAGTTTCCCGTGGGTGTTTTTGGATCACCCAGTTCTAGTTGGTCGTTGACACTATTGTGTTTGCTGCAGCGCCAGATGGAGTGACAATTATTGATGGTTCAACAACAGTTGATCTAAAACTAACCGTGTACAACGTACAGAATAACGTGCAATAGATCAATTCTCGTATTCAAACAAAGTAAACGGTGAAAATTGTGAGTTGAGCAGCCAGTGTATATGAATATGAATATTTTGCTACAGTTTGTAGACCAAAGACAATACCCGGTGAGGAGTTAGTGTTAGGATAGTAGAAAGAGAAGTATATTGTTTTATTACAGTGAACTCTCTCTTAACGGACACCTCTCTAAGACGGACACCTCTCTAAGACGGACACCACGTTTGGTCCCGGCCGTTTATACATTATTTTACCATAATCAAACTATCTCTAAGACGGCACCTATAAGACGGACAACGGACACTAGTCAAGTGGACAAACGTCCAAAATACCTCTCAGAGCGGACAGATAACGGCCTGATCAATAGATTCAGGTAGCGAAATTTTAATGTCAGAATAACGAAGATGACTTCTGTTCCAAAAATTATTAAATTCGAAATCGAGTGGTTAAATACCTGACTTACATTGAAGGGTTTTCACTCGAAATGTCAGGATCGTTCTCTCGTGGCAGAAAGACTGACGCTGAGTGACCGAGGCTTAATCGCTTTATTCCTGAAAGGTGGTGTCAGATTGCTTCATCTCTCTCTAAGATGGACACCTCTCTTATACGGACAGTAAAAGCGGTACCGAAGGTGTCCGTCTTAGAGGAAGTTCACTGTATTTAAAAAACAATTTCACCAAATTTTTCTTTTATTTTACATCAGGCAAAATACCTGTTACCAAGCATAAAATGATTGATCTAGGTGATCAATCTTTAAGACGATATGCCATGGTCAACAATGATGTTAATTAAAGACGGTGATATAATGCAAGATCTCCGAGATTTTTGCATCACAGACCGATCAAGTCTTCGACCCAAAATATGCAAGGTATCATTAACCTTTCGGACAACTTTGGGTGGAAAACCGTGCAAATCTCTGGAATCAAATGGTATTCTAACGAGGGGTATTTTGTTTCCCAGTCAAAAGTCTCTGAAACTTCGATGTAATTCTTGGATGTTTTATGATGAAGATCTACCACCCTAACTGAAAACGTTTCAGAAAATGTTACAGACAGTGTTAAGAGTTTTTAATATTTTTTTTTTCAGTGCTTCACTGATCTGTTTAAAGCTACTTGCAGTAATACAATGGTTTTCTGCCACAAATATTTACATAGTCAATTCTAAGTGCATTAGTTTTGATAAACAGTTGGTCTTCATCACAAAGGCTAGATACTGTCTAACAGAAGAGAAAGGGGAGGATTGCATGAAATATAGTGATTAACTGGCATTTTGAATATCATGTAAATTAAACATTTTTGGGTCAATTCATTCGTAGCAATATAGCTGAGGAACATAAAAGCAAAAGAATCCTCCTTATAAGAATTTTCTGCTGATAAATACCTACCGCCTCGTTCCTCCAAATCCCGTATGTTCAATTCGGGAAGTGGCTCACGATTTTTAAGTTGACATGTCTTACCATCAGAGATATTAAATTAAGGAAATTCCATTAATAGTTTGATCATTGCATTTGACATTGTGTCATTACTGTAAGTGGTCTTCTGGTCAGTTCCGCCGAGAGGGGGGGGGGGGGGGGGGAAGGGGGACAACTTGCCCCAGGCCCCCTACTTAATAGGGGCTTCCTAAAATGTTTGACCTTTACGTTTTTGACGCAACAAAGATTACAGACAGCGACATAACAGGCGGAAGTTGGGTTAGAGCAATGGTTACTGTCCTCAAAACGCAGGGAAACAGCGTTTCAGAGCGTTAGAGCCTCAAAAGGGAGACGGGGCCCCCTAACGCAAATTTTGGAAAGGCCCTCATCAGCTCCATAATTACGTCATTAATTTATTGATTTACATATATGACGTCATAAAGAGCCCCAAATTGATATTTTGCCCCGGGCACAACAAAACCTCTCGGCGGCTCTGTTTCTGGTAGCCAAATTCATTTGGTGAGGAAGTCATCGAAACTATGACTTCGTAGTTCCAGCTTGACCAATACTTTTGAGTAAGTTAAAGTTTCAAGGAAGCGACTGTGGGTTGTTTTATGAGACTTTTGAGTAAGGGACAAATTGAAGACAATAGCCTCAACTCGTGGCTAACAGTGAGAAACAGTAATCACCTGAGATTTATATCATGCCAAATAACTAATCAATTAACTGATATATCAAAACAGTCCCCCAACATCCTCGATCTTGTCGCCAGTACTATAATGATCTGAAACGAATACGAAACTTTTCGGTTAGGTATCGATGTCTTTCATGTACATAGCCAGAGGGAACCTGTTGCATGGGAAAATGAAAAATCCATGACAAATTAATCAGATAAACTCGGATATCTGGACGTTTACTTTGGAGTCCCGTAGTAAAATCGTTTATTCGTTAAACAATTTTATGGTTTATTTTTGTGAGCGAGTACCTAGGTTTGTTCTTATGATATAAACCCTTCATCCTCTTGTGAGAGCTATAAATATTCGCAAACAAACGCCAGACTTCTCGATTAGCTAGAGATGTAAATTATGTTCTTAACCACAGGGAGCCTGATGGGTGAGAAAATCAAAAAGTTGTAAGAAAAGTCAGGTAAAAGAGGGTTTCTGAGCGTTTACTCAAGCGTCTAGCAGTAAAACTCCTGTTGTTTTATTGAGAAAACTTCCCGATTTCATTGCTTATTTTTATGAGCAAGCGGCTACGTTGTTCATACGATGTAGCCAAACAGATGATGCCACTTGGTCAGATGAACGCTTCAGTAAAGAGGTCCAAAGGTCCGCAATAAACAATTAACGTCCACGTGATATGGCTCACTCACAGCTTGAACGACCTTTTGTGCCTGTATTCCCATCTTGACTTGGAAGTCACGAAGTTATACCAACGCTTTCAAGTTATCAGCGAACCTGATGATGGACAAGAACTATGCACGGTATATAACTGATGGTTATATTCTTTAACGCATATTGTCTTATACATTGGAGACCTGGAACAAAAGACCAAATGACAGAACATAAAGAGAACAAGGAACAAAAGAAAAAAGTTATGCATAAAATGGTCAATTTGATGAAATATTGCAAAATGTTAACATTCCTTTCTTAAGCTGATTGAAAGAAAATGTTAACAAAGTTTAGACGCATTCCAAAATGCATTTCGAGACTGGGTTGCTTTCAAAAAAAGTTTCGTTTTCTTTTTGAGAAAAGAGTGTTTTTGCAAATCTCTGGAATCGAATCGTATTCTAACGAGGGGTATTTTGTTTCCCAGTTAAAAGTCTCCGAAACTTCGATGTAATTTTTCGCGTAACTTAATGCGTTTCAAGTCACGCTGGTTGCTGGTTCACGATCCAAGAAACGTCAACTTGGGACTGTATTTTTTGAGTATATATTTATTAACAAAGACAAGTATTTACATAAGTTTGCGCACGTCGTTACAACATTCGAATTTTCCTTCTTTTTGCGTCTCCTTTACACTTACTTCAGCCTATATTTATATTGACAAACTGGAACATGACTAAGGTTACCGTAATTATTCGAATAAACGCCTCCTTCGAATAAACGCCGCAGGGACAAACAAAAATACCATTAAACGGCGCCCTCGAATAAACACCGTCCTCGAATAAACGCCGCAATCTTTCTCGTCATTGCAGCGTTTATTCGAAGCATTTATTTACAACCACTGTAAGCAATTCAAGTACCTATCTTTAAAAACAAAAGACAACATTCAATCTAAACTAGTCGTGGAAATTTATTTTTGCAGTTTGATGTTTAGGAAACATGAGAGCTTGGATATATTGAAGTAGATGAACGATCTTCAAGCTCGATACTCAGAAAATGATATCTGAGCCCCAGACGGGGATCGAACCCGCAACCTTCTGATGACCGGTTAGACGCTCAATGGTTAGAGCGTCTAACCGGTCATCAGAAGGTTGCGGGTTCGATCCCCGTCTGGGGCTCAGATATCATTTTCTGAGTATCGAGCTTGAAGATCGTTCATCTACTTGAAATTTATTTTTCTCGATTGTAATGTTATTCAGTTCAAAGTGGCTATACTTCATAGCTTTGCTGCTTAGCTCTCTCTCTAAAACTTCTGCGATGCGCAATTCCGTGGTAACAGCCGAGAATCTTGCCGGTACAACTAGTCCGATTTTTCTCTCTTTCTTTTGCCAGTGACTTTCGCAAATAAGTTGTTCTCAGTGTTTGTGCGTAGGAAGTTATTTAATAAGCGAGACAGCTCAATTGGGACGTGGCCATCAAGCGTCTTCTTCGAATTCGGCTGCTTCGTGCCTTTGGGACCAGGAGGTTTATAAACACCAATTGCGTTTTCATCGTGCTCCTTCGCTTCTGTGCGAGTATCTTTCTCACATTCGAGTATTTCATCTACTACGGGCGTCCACGCAGACTTGTAAACATGGTGACTTCGGATAATCGTGTCAAAGTCCACCTTAAAATACATTTTGAACTCCACTGGTGTTGCCCTTGCCATTGTTGCGAAGGAGACAGTGACATTGAAATAGACTGAAAGTCTGAAACTTACTAGTCTAGCCATTATATAAAGACAGTGGACAGTTCAATTTTCATATATAATCATATAAATTGAAAAGACATATAACTTTTATTCTTAGTTTTTTTGGGGTTGATTGTATTGGTCAAATTGACGTTTAAATTACACAATAAATTCACAGTTGTTGTAACATGTTTGCAATAAACGCCGCCCTCGAATAAACGCCGCCTTCGAATAAACGCCGCATCTTAAGTGTCAAAAATTTAATAAACGCTGCGGCGTTTATTCGAATAATTACGGTGTTTAATACGGAAATGGAACACGTTTTTCCCTCTTTGTGGTCCATAATCTACCACACCCTTTCTGACGTATATCCGTGACGCCGGTGTAACACGTTTTTCATCTACCACACCTTTCTGACGTATATCCGTGACGCCAGTGTAACACGTTTACAGATTATATATATATATATTTTTTTTTTTTGGTATTTTTTTTTTTTTTATCACAACATAGAACATAAAGACATTTTTCAACATAATTCTTTGACATTTTATGTTGGAGATCCACCACCTTAACTCAAAACGTTTCAGACAAGGAAAAATAACGTTCAGAGTTTTTAATCTTTTTTCTTCTGCGCTTCACATGTGTTTAAAGCTACTTGCAGTAATACCATGGTTTTCTACCACAAATATCTGCATAGTCAATTTTAACTGCCTCAGTTTTGATGAATAGTTGGTCTTCATCCCAAAAACTTGAGACTGTGGAAAAGAAGAGAAAGGCGAGGATTGCATGAAATATAACTGGTATTTTGAATATGATGCAAATTAAACATTTTTGCGTCAATTTATTCGTAGCAATATAGCTTAAGAACATAAAAGCGAAAGAATCCTCCGTTCGAGGGTTTCCTGCTGGTAAACGGCTTGCTCGAAATCACAATTCCGCTTTTGCCACCTGTCGTTACGACAATCGTGATTAATAAATTGTTTTTTTTAATTAGACACCTACCACCTCACTCCTCCAAGTCCCGTTTGTTCAGCACGGCATTTGGCTCACGAACTTTAAGTTGACATGTCTTACCACCAGAGATATTAAATTAACGAAATTCCATTAATACTTGGATTATTGTATCCAATAGTGCGTCATTACTGTAAGTGGTCTTCTGGTAGCCAAATTCAGTTTGTGAGGAAGTCTTCGAAACTCTGACTTAGTAGCTCCACCTTGACCCATTGATTTGAGTAAGTTAAAGTTTCAAAGAAGCGACTGTGGTTTGTTTTGTGAGGCTTTTGAGTAAGAGACAAATTGAAGACAATAGCCTCGTAGCTAACAGAAAGAAACAGTAATCACCTGAGATTTATACCATACCAAATAAATAATCAATTAACTGATATATCAAAACAATCCTGCAACCACTTCGATCTTGTCACCAGAACTATAATATTCTCAAACGAATACCAAACTTTTGGGTTAGCTATCGACTGGGGCGTGCTACCCAGGGACGAGACAACGAGAACTCGTTGTGGGCCCCTGGGATTCATGGGTCCGTTAAAAAGTTAAAAATTGAAAAAAATTAAAATACATAACGATCTATAAAAGTAACCTCTAGAAGCGTTATGTACTAGGTAATTCATGATGTACTGGAGCTACTATCTTTAACCCTTTCAGTCCCAGACCATTTTCGGTTTGATCTAACATAACAACCCACTCCTTTTTTGAAAAATACATACCCAATTCAGTAAGTGAGGTAATCATATGTATAACTTAAAAAATATTCTTTTAAACATGTTAAAAGTATACATTTTCTGAAAGCTCAGTTAATTTACTTTACGATAATATCAATTTCAAGGATTTCCATTTAAGGTCAATAAAAGTGGCTGCTTTGGAAAACTCAAACCAAGTGATGATATTAAAATAGAAAAATTGTTTTTTTAAAAAACAGGTATAAGAAAACCACTGAAAGGGTTAAAAGCAAATTATTTCAAGAGCAATTTTACTTGCTTTTCAAGTATGTTAAACATTTGCGTACCGGTACCGAATCGCGTTCGGTTTGCCGTGGAAGGTTACTTGAAGTACTCGCTTTTCTGCAACCTTTACATTTACCGAAAACATGCGTAGACGCACTAAATACTACAAACGAGTTATTTGATATTTAAAGGATAGACTGGCAAGCAGATTGACACATGAAAATTTGAACCAAAAGATTCAACTGGCAACAGAGCATGAACTAAAGTGGAACTTGAACAAGGAAGATATAATTAGAGAATATGCAGACAGTTGTGAGATGAAGCGGCTTTTGTTTCCATAGCTCTGTAAGTAGATGGTTGATTCTCATGTGACAAGGTATCAATACATCATAAATTGCTTTATTTTTCAAATCATGCATGTCATGTGGCCAATAACGCAGATAGGCATATACTATTGAGGGGACAAGCGATTTTCACAGCCTGTAGGTTATCATACACCCCGACTGCCTTCTATGAGCATAGTGCCAGTCATTAGTCATTATAGTGCACATTAAAGATTATATTTTGAGAAAACTGGAATAGCCATTCCGTATGATTCAAACTTGTAATAAAAATCTCAATGTTATATGAGGTGTTTATTTCTCGCCACTTCAAATTTGGTCAAATATTGCCTCTCCCAAAGACACATCTTGCATTTGTGAATCTGCCCCTGGGCCCCCTCACATATTGTTTGTTCGTTGTTTTTTTTTGAAGACCCTGCACGCCCCTGGCTATCGATGTAAATCCCATACATAGCCACAGGGAACCTGTTGGATGGGAAAATGAAAAATCCATGAGAAATCGATCAGATAAACTAGGATATCCGGACGTTTACTTCGGTGCCCCGTAGTAAAATTGCTTATTCGTAAAATAATTTTGTGGTTTATTTTGATGAGCGAGTACCTAGGTTTGTTCATATGATATAAACCCTTCATGTTGTCACGAGAGCTATAAATATTCCAAAACAAACGTCAGACTTTTCAATTAGCAAGAGATGTCAATTATGTTCTTAACCACAGGGAGCCTGATGGATGAGAAAATGAAAAAGTTGTGAGAAATAGGTCAGGTAAACGAGGGTTTCTGAGCGTTTACTCCTATATCCACTAGTAAAACTCCTGTTGTTTTTTTGAAAAACCCCGCAATTTTATAGCTTATTTTTATGAGCTAGCCTCTACGTTGTTCATACGATATAACCATATAACTGATGCAACTTGAACAGATAAAGGCTTCAGTTAATAAGTTCAAAGGTCGGCAATAAACAATTAACGTCCACGTGGTATGGCTCACTCACACCTTGAACGACCTTCTGTGCCTGTATTCCTATCTTGACTTGGGAAGTCACAAAGTTATACCAACGCTTTCAAGTTATCAGCGAACCTGATGATGGGCAAGAACTATGCACAGTATATAACTGATGGTTATATTCTTTAACCCATATTGTCTTATACATTGGAGACCTGGAACAAAAGACCAAATGACAGAACATAAAGAGAACAAGGAAATAAAGAAGAAAGTTATGCATAAAATGGTCAATTTGATGAAATATTGCGAAATGTTAACATTCCTCTCAATAGCTGATTGAAAGAAAATGTTAACAAAGTTTAGACGCATTCCAAAATGCATTTCGAGACAGGGTTGATTTCAAAAAAAGTTTCGTTTTCTTTTTGAGAAAAGAGTTTTTTTGCAAATCTCTGGAATCGAATCGTATTCTAACGAGGAGTATTTTGTTTCCCAGTCAAAAGTCTCCGAAATTTCGATGTAATTCTTTGACGTTTTATGTTGGAGATCCACCACTTTAACTCAAAACTTTTCAGCTAAGGAAAAATAACGTTGGAGACGTAGAACAAAAGACCAAATGAGAGAACATAGAGAACACGGGACAAAAGAAAAACCTCATGCATAGAATGGTCAATTTGATGAAACATTGCGAAATGTTAACATCCCTTTCAAGAGCTGATTGAAAGAAAATGTTAACAAAGTTTAGACGCATTCTAAAATGGATTTTGAGACAAGGTTCATTTCGAAAAAAGTTCCGTTTCCTGTTTGAGAAAAGAGTTTTATTAGGATTTACCGTGAGTTATAAAGTTTTCTGTAAGTAAACATATAAATGCATGATTGGTGATGAATACGAACTTAGGAATTGCCGCGAAGTATTATGGTAATTTCGCTCAGCGGGCGTAAGAAGGGGAACTGTCAATTGATTGCCGAAAATTCCGTTTTAAATATGTGAATCCGCACTTGAAACGTCAGTACGTACCCAGCATGCACGTTTAGTTCATGTTGCTTTCAAAACTTTGTGTATGTCTGCAAGTTTAGCCTGAAAGATTTGGAGGATATTCGTTGGTATGAAAATCGTCTGTGTTTAGAAGAGGAAAACAAAAATAAAGGTAATTGTCACATTTATTGCAAATATTTCGAATAGATGACAGTTTTTCCAAGTAACTAGTCCGCACTTGATCGAACAAAGCTTGAAGCCGAGAATGATTTCTTGTAAGACGTTTGCTAATATTGTTAAGAGATGTTTTTCTCGTCGGAGTGTAGTCGAAATATGATATTGCATCGGTTCTGTTCCTAGATAGTTGATATTTGAGTTTTTATGTCAAATTCCAGGTTTGTAGGAGTGCTTAAACGTTGATTTTAGTTTAAACAGTAACAAGAAACGTCACCAAACCTTGGAAAATTTAGCTGGTCTGTTACTTAGCAAATCATTCTTTTCACTTAAACGGGTCAAATAAGTAAAATGTAAACAAACAGTGGTTCGTAAGTTTTAAAATCGATGCGGATGTAGTCGACTGGAGGACTTTAAGTTCCGAGGTTTCTTGTGGTGGTTGGAATACAAACAATTCTTTAGCAAAACGTCTGTGTTCGGGAAAGTCATTGTGAATGTATCGTTAAGTTGTTTGCTTTTTAACAAGGTAGAAACAAGGAGTTGTAAATCTTTAGTAGCGAATTAATGTAACTTTACTTTATGGCTGAGACGTATTTTATACGCGAAAGGCCTCGAAGAAACCAATAAAGTCAACGTAACATAAAGATGAGAGCCCAGCTCAGGATTTTTCTATGGAGAACCATAACGACAGAAAAAGCACAAAGTATTTAAAACAACTTTACTAACTTTACTTGTTTTAAATAGTTTGTGTTTTTTCTGTCGTTATGGTTCTCCATATAAAAATCCTGGGCTGGGCTCGCATCTTAAATTACGTCTACGTTTTCCGCCCTGAAAATCAATAGCCACGATTTTAAACCGGTGAAGTGTTTCATTTTGGTTTTTACACGTCGGTCACACACTGCAAACGTAGCACTCTACTAGGTCAATATCTGTGGAAGTGAGTTGTTTTTCTAATCATGGGAGCTTTGTTTCCGACTACAAGACTCACGAAACTTCGATGTAGCTCTTGAAAAGTTTATCTCGGAGGTTTGGAAACTTTATGTCGTTCCATACCTGTTTAAAAATACATGCAATGAAACTACTTTCTTCTAACAAAAATGTCAGCACAGTCAATTTTAATTGCTTTGGCTCTCGATGAAGAGTTGGTTTTAAACTCAATGCTGTCTAAAGAAATAAAAGACGAAGATAGAAGTGAGGTGATTAATAGATGTTTTGAAATTCATACAAATTAATTATTTCTTGCTTCAATTTGTCCTTGACATAACCGAGAAACATGAAAGCAAAACCATCTTCCTTCCAAGAGAGAGTTTGCTATATAAAAGGGATTTTCTCGCCCTGTACCTGAATTCCGCTTTAGCCTCTAATTGTTATTGCGACAATCATGATTAGTAAATTGTTTTTTTAGTGCGAGACCTACTGCTTCTTTCCATTTCCAGTGACAGGTTGCTTCTTCTGTTACATGTTTATACACTCCAGTCAACTCCAAATAAGTCATTTCTCAATATGGGTTAAGGTCTACCATCAGTTGTCTGTTAACTGGCATACGGTCAGTATAGTAACTGATGACTAACCAACGTTCTGTGATTACATCGGATAAATTGGAATAACTGAAATGATAATTAAGGGGTCGTTGATATTGAGATCGATCTTACTTGGATTGATCTGAGACTGATCTGAAATCGATCCCAGTTCGCTTTGAGAAGGCATTCACACTCAGCAAAAAAATCCCTCGTCGGTCTCAAACATCCCGCTAAAATCGAAAAAGACCGATAATGTATTAGCCAATGTTGTTCGCGACAGGCTTAGGGAGATTCGATTTTTTATTGAGTCAAGCCGAAGTCAAGGCCCTATTAAACGGTTTCAACATTTACTTCAACATTTGTCCAACATTTGTTGAATGAAGTGTTTGGATCGTTTGAACAGACGTTTCAACAATGTTGAAACATGTTGAAAGCTGTTGAAAGCATGTTGAAAGAAATTTGAATGTGTTTAAACATTGCTTCGACATCGCTTTAACATTTTCTTTCTTTTCAAAGATGTTGGGCCCTGTTGGCGTCGTTTGAACACCTCGTCAGGATATCTTCTGGGAACGAACAGTGTTTCATGGATTGAATCTGAGAGTGATAATCGGTTGAGAATTTTTGTATGTCAAGGAGCGCATTAATGTTCATTTGTGCACAGCTCAAGCCAAGGTTATCAAGGAAGAGTACATGAATGAGACTGATCATATTGTCAAAACGAGAGGTGACGAGGATCAAGGTAGGTTTGGTCGTCTCATAAATCAGTCAAACGACACACGTTTTTATACGAATGAAGAATTCGGTTACCAGCCCTAAACATTTGTTTTAAGTTCATCCTTTTATCGCCGTCTATTTGAGCATTGGCAGAAATTAAGTAAGTTTTGGAGGTGATGTTTTGTTTTAGAAGCGAAGCATAAGAGGTGTTAATCACGCTATAAGTTGGGAGCATCCATGCATTCATGGAAGTAAAATTTACCAAAAACATGTAAGAGGTAAGTTAACACACTAACTTATGATAGGTGAATTGTTGAGACATTTATCATGGTTTATGGTATCTTTGAGATGGGGGTTGAAGGTTAAACTTTGTTAAAATATGAATCTACAACTCACCTTTCACCGCTATCAATCTTGAGTATTTTGGCAGACCATTAGTTTGAAAGTCTTCACTCGCTATGACAGCAGGTTTCGCAAGCTATCGGATGTTTGCGGTTCAAAGTTGTCTTACACGCCATATCTTCCGGTTTCGTTTTGAACTTTTCTTGGTAATAGAATTGGTTATAGCGGAATTGATGAATGGATAGCATTCGAACTTTCCAATGGATTCACTGAATTCAAAAATGTCAGAAGCTACATCATGGTATGTTCTAGACCAAGCAAGAATGGAAACTGTCGCAAGTTCTGACGTGCATGTCTGCTTGCATTGGCTTGAAGCAAGTTTGTGCAAGATTCAAATTTTTGTCGAATTTTTCGCTTACTTTTGGTCGCCAGTGCTAGTTGTTCAAGTTAATTGATTTAGAAACTACATCTCTCGTAGGAAATTAGAGACATTCTTTTATGTAAACTGTTTTAGTTGGGCTCGCGTCAACGAACTCCATGCACGGACATTGGTTTGTAATAAATTGCAGCTTCGTTTGGTCCAGGTTTAACTATTTCGCCTAACCCTAATCTGAGCGTAACATCCAAACATCAGCATGAATACTGATGGTAAACTTACACAACAAAGAAGGAAATGGCACAAGAACGTCAAAACTGTGCAACATTACGGACATGTTTTCGCCGCCATTTTTTGTACCCTTTTCTAACGTGGAAAGTGTCCTTTCCTTTTAACAAAACACGTTCTTCTCAGTAAGAAAACATGGTGAAATACTGAAAAGGTATTAGAGTGGGATGAACAGTGCTCATAACACAAGGTTTAAGAAAGTTAATGAAGTGCGGATCCCGAGTAATTTTATCGGCTATGTTCCCAAATCATTTTGTGTGTGACGTTTTGAAAGTTCAATTTATGTTCGTGATTGGAAAGTGTTTTGGACAGGTCTCGCACAGACCAATGTGCATCTGGGAAGAGTGAGATATACACTTCTAACTCCGTTTTCGTACATCTAATTCACACCAACAGAACAAAATCTTTTCATTGTATAAATAGTTTAAATTAAACGCAAGCGTTATAGGCAAACTTTTGCTTCTACAAGTGTACTAAAGTAGCGTGCGATCACCACCTCAAGTCGTGTTTTCAAAGCCCAGGTTACATGATGTGCTATGACTTGAGGGATTCAAATTTAGAGCTGGAAGCAATGCGCGACGGCGGCTTTATCCATAGTGATCGTTTAGAACCATCAGTTGGTGGATTCATGTTGGAGTCAGAGTTATCTCAAGTTTAAATCGTAACTCAAAGAAGACTGTGCTAATATTCTGAAACGAATGGAATTCTATGGGCAAGTAGATCAGATTTGTTGTAGAAGAGATTGTAGTGATGACTTGATGAACGAAGCACACAGTGGTGTGATTTCTACGAGCCAATCAGAGTACACAATTCAATGTCACCAAACAGTGTAATTGCTTTGTTTTTTTTATCGTGAAGATCAAAGATGATGGATGGTCGATACCCTAAAAATTTTACGAGAGCTTCAACTTCGTTTTAATTGTGTAAAACGAACGTTTTCTATGTTGCCCTCTTTCTTTCAGTTATAGACACACAGAAGACGTCATAGCTTGGTGAGAACATTAGTGAGCCACTCAACCTAGTCTCACTTTGGAGCCAATTTTGATTCTATGTTGACGTTTCCTGTGCATCTATTACCGACCAGGCAACAGTAAAATGGGAGCTATTTGTCATATAAAAGTCAAAAAAGGAGCCAACAGTTGGAAAGCGTTTCTATATGTGGTTGAGAACGAGTGCTAGTCGTAGCCTTAAACAAGTAAGTGTGCAGAGCCCAGCCAAACGAGAAGATTTCCTGGGGGAGGTCTACTGAGATCATATAGCACAGGAACGGAGAATTTTTACCCTAGGAGTAAGAAAACTAAAAAAAAATTCTGCTTTTTAGTGCCTCTGAGAGTGATCCTGAAGTATTTTATCACGTTTTGTGTGATATTTCTCAGAAGTACAAGACCAGTTGAGTTAAATTTAGTGAGCACATCCCTCCGGTGCCTCGTTGGCCAAGCTGTTGACAAAAACAGGAAACGTGATGGAGTAATTAGAGCGATTGGCTGGGATGGTACTTATCTTTGAATTCAATTCCGGTGCCTAACTTAAAGTAAAACGAATCAACTCTGTGTTGCTTGACCTTTCTAATGTTTACATCAAGTGGTGGATATGAAATATAAATCGCAGTTTCGGGAAGTCGAACTGAACTCCGCAACGGTAAAGTAAAACGAAATATTTTGAGAAAGTGAGTAATTTGAAATTTGATGTTTGACCTCCCGTCTGAATCAAGTGATCGTAATCAGCAATTACGTTCTGTACACCGACAAGCAACGTGATTTATGGACGTATTGGAAAAAAAAATCATATTACAAATCTCCAGCAAACCGTTTAAGAACAAAATGTTTTATGGCCAGTCAAATCGAGGTTGAAACTTTTTATGTTCCTCATGTCAGAATATTGATATTTGGTTGAATAATCCGATGGAAATTCCTGGGATTTTGTTGACTATATGTGGGTCTGTTCGCTAGCTTCATTTTAAATTTATTACTTTATATATATATATATATATACAGTGGTGCTCAAAAGTCTGAGTCCAGTAGATTTTTTTTCCCGATTTACTATAAATAATGTCTAATGGAATGTGAAATATATTTATTGTTTTACCCTATGCGCATTGACATCAGTTTTTACCTCCCACAATCATTTTGCTCAATTTTAATGGTATTTAATGCCTACTGTAACCTACAACAAGTCTCTACGTCCCGTATCTGGAACAAGGATGGCAAAAGAACTAAGTGAAGGGATAAGAGGCCAAATAATCGCACTGAGCAATGAGGGGTATTCACAGCGCACAATTACTGCAAAGATAAAAGTCTCAAAGGGTGCTGTTCAGCGAACGTTGCAAAGGTTTCGGGAAACTGGAAAATATTCTACCAAACCAAGATCTGGCAGGCCAAGGGTAACCACGTTAAGGGAAGATCAATACATGAAGACAACCTCCTTACGCAACAGAAGAGCAACGGCTGGGAACATTCAATCTGTAATTAATGCGACTCGAAAAAAAGCATTAAACAGACAAACAGTGCAAAGAAGACTTGCTAAATGCGGTCTACACGGAAGAGTAGCAGTTTCAAAACCACTGCTAAGACCTCAAAACAAACGGAAGCGCTGGTTATGGGCTAAGACATATCGCAATTATACCAAGGAAGATTGGCAAAATGTGCTGTTTGTTGATGAATCTAAATTTGAGATATACGGAAATAATCAGAGAACCCTACGTCAGACGTAGAAAGAATGAAAGATTTCTAAATTCTTGCCTTAAATCAACAGTGAAGCATGGTGGAGGAAGCATTCAGGTTTGGGGTTGCTTCAGCTATAATGGTGTTGGTGATCTTTACAGGATTAAAGACACTCACGAAACAGAAGTATCATTCCATCCTTCAAAGACATGCCATACCATCTGGCATGAAGTTATGTGGACGTGGTTTTGTCTTGCAACAAGATAACGATCCAAAACACGCATCTCATCTATGTAAAAATTATTTAAAAAAGAAGGAACAAAAAGGTGATCTGGTGGTTATGGATTTTCCACCTCAATCTCCTGATTTAAATCCGATTGAACATTTATGGGAGCATTTGAAGCGGGAGAAAGTAAAACATAATACCACAAGTCTGAACAACCTATGGGACGTACTTAATGAATGCTGGAAAAATCTTCAAACAGAAGTAACCAGAAAACTTGTACACTCTATGCCAAGCAGAGTTAAAGCAGTGTTAAAAGCAAAAGGTGGACACACAAAATATTAACTGACAATGATGTTCACTTGTTGTTAAACATAATCCTTTCCAATCTGATCTGCATGCTGCTTTTATGCACATGCAATTTTGCGTGAAAAAATAATGTATAATGGAAAATATAATGTAAATAAAATAAAAGCCTAAACTGAATTGACTGGACTCAGACTTTTGAGCACCACTGTATATACATATATATGTACATACATATTTCTTGTAATGATCTTATACCGCTCTGATCGTGTTGCGCTTTAAAGCAACGAAACGTTATTAATAAATTTTTATACCTTTCATCAGTCGTCATGTCATGCCTTGAAGTCATTTGCTGGACACTAATATTCGTCTTTCAATCAAGATTTTCGTGTAATAACTGCCATATCAATCCTAATTTTGTTGTTTAGTTGAGCGAAATACTAGATGGAGCGAAGGACGAACAGTGCTAGTTGGACTGAGAATCTACGAATAGCGCAAGAGGTCAACTTTTAAGGTACTCGTATTTATTTTGCAATTTTTCTGGAGGTTTTTAATTCTGTTGGTGTGTAAATGAGTGAAGTGTTCACAGTTGTAATTAGGTTAGCTGTTATTGCATTGGTCCGAAACAATACAATTGGAGTACTGACCCTGATGCTATGTGTGTTGCCCAAGCCTACACTAAAGATAGTAAACTATACTGTTGTATAAACCCCAGTGTCATATATCTTTTGCACGAGTATTGTTTTAAAGCCATGTTTGTCCTTTATTCCAGTTTATTCTTCGTATACATTCACATCAATAAACAAGAACTTTAGCCACAGATCCTTCATGAGCTTCTCCCCTGCATAATGCTTCTTTGTTTAAATCTGCATTCCGTACAATATGAAATAGCAGGGAGTTTATGCAAGCCAGTAGGCCGACGCCGTTTAAGAACGTAGATTAATTTTTCAGCATTTCGGTAGAATAACATTCCATTAACGGTGTAATGAACTGTCAATGTTATTTTTACTCCTCTGAAACTTTCCTCGGCAGCTCTGGTCTTCTTGTAAACTTTTAAAATACCAAAGATCTTCCACGTTCTATATATACCATCGTAGCCATGAAACAGCGGAAATGCTCTGGACGAAGTACCGTGCAAAAGTAGGACGGCGTTGAAAATACACTTGGGACTAGAACTTGATTAATTCCTTTCTTGAATGAAAATTTCTATTGTATGAACACGTTAGAGAAGACGTTGCCGTAGTGTTTGCATCAACTCCCTTGTTACTTTTTGTGGTATTTGTTTTTTATTTGTTTTAATCTTCGTCAACGGATGTTATTTTTCATTTAACAATTTCTAAACAGATTTTTTCCAGCTAAAATATAAGAAATAATCCTGTTTGCATTTACAGGAGTAAATCGAAAATCGACATTTTTTCTTCACGGTGTTGTGAGAGTTTTGCGTAAATTGTTGATACCGTTTAAATTCAAGGAAGCACTATTACATTTTAACAAGAGAGGTCTTGAAAATGGGTGAAAGTTCTTTGACGCCAAACGTTTTCAAGTGTTCAATTAATGATCAGAGCGGAGAAGTGATTGACCTTAGAGCTAGCGGTGTTTCGGAGGAACCTATTCCTTCCGAAGTTTTAAACAATCCACAAGTCAAGAAAATTCTGCTTTTTCATCGAAGTGTGCCCAAGTGGCTGGAAAATACATCGGTAATTTGGGTCGCCATGTTTCAATAAGCGCATTTGACGAGTGCAAGGACGACAACCCAGCTTACAAAAGATTTGAATACAACAAATACTTGTGGAAGACCTGCCAGCTCGAGACTGATCAATATGGTCTAATTCGTCTGGACATACGATGCAAAGTATTGCTCCAAGATCCACTTTTCCCTTCAAGCAAAAAGAAATTGCAGCGACTAACACTGAGACATTATGAAACTGGTGTAATTAATCGTCTTGACAGGGACACTGTTAATGATTTGGAAGAACTGATTATTGCGAGTGGGGAACCAGGAGACACGTTAACTGTAAATGTTGGTACGGGACCATTTATGAAATACATCGAAAGTTTCCCTGAAATTTCTTTACAGGATATTTCTTTAGAAACGTCAGGCAGTAAAGTAATTCAGCTTGACGTTTCATCAGAATGTCGCGAAATTTCGCTGAAGGATATGTCGAAGCTTGAAAAGTTCTTGTTATGTGCCGATGGAAAGAAGATTTTACCAACACAAATGGATCAAGCACACAACCTTCAAGATTTATACATCTTTGATGATCCGTTAGGTGATCATTTCCAGTTATCATGCAATGTTTTAAATCTACGAGTACTGGTCTTGTACAACTGCGGATTGACGACCTTTCCTTCAGCCATAACCACGATGAAAGAGCTGGAGGTACTTGGGTTGTATTTCAATGATTTCCAGAACCAATCAGTTTCAGTTCGTGAGCTTGTGAAACTGAAGCGACTTACGATTTTCAGTTGTAACTTAAATGCTTCTCCGGAAGGACTCGAAGATCTGATCAGTTTAGAAGATCTGGACCTTCACAGGAACAACGACCTTGGCAAGCAGCCATTTTCTATTACTGGACTGAAGAATTTGAAGAAGCTAAATATGAGTTATTGTGGTCTTGAAAAGTTCCCGGATGGACTGGAGAATTGCATTAGTTTAGAAGATCTGGACCTTTTTTACAACGAGGACCTTGGCAAGCAGCCATTTTCTATTACTGGTCTGAAGAATTTGAAGAAGCTGCATATGGGTTCGTGTGGTCTTAAAAAGTTCCCAGATGGACTGGAAAATTGTATTAGTTTAGAAAATCTGGGCCTTTCGTGGAACAAGGCCTTTGGCAATCAGCCATTTTCTATTATTGGACTGAAGAATTTGAAGAAGCTAGATATGATGGGGTGTGGTTTTAAAAAGTTCCCGGATGGACTGGAGAATTGCATTAGTTTAGAAGATCTGGACCTTTTGACAATGAGGACCTTGGTAAGCAGCCATTTTCTATTAGTGGACTGAAGAATTTGAAGAAGCTGGATATGAGTTCGTGTGGTCTTGAAAAGTTCCCGGATGGACTAGAAAATTGCATTAGTTTAGAAGATCTGAACCTTCGTAAGAACTACGACCTATGCAAGCAGCCATTTTCTATTACTGGACTGAAGAATTTGAAGAAGCTGAATATGATGGCGTGTGGTCTTAAAAAGTTCCCGGATGGACTGGAAAATTGCATTAGTTTAGAAGATCTGGACCTTACGTGGAACAAGGACCTTGGTAAGCAGCCATTTTCTATTACTGGACTGAAGAATTTGAAGAAGCTGAATATGAGTTCGTGTGGTCTTGAAAAGTTCCCGGATGGACTAGAAAATTGCATTAGTTTAGAAGATCTGAACCTTCGTAAGAACTACGACCTATGCAAGCAGCCATTTTCTATTACTGGACTGAAGAATTTGAAGAAGCTGAATATGATGGCGTGTGGTCTTAAAAAGTTCCCGGATGGACTGGAAAATTGCATTAGTTTAGAAGATCTGGACCTTACGTGGAACAAGGACCTTGGTAAGCAGCCATTTTCTATTACTGGACTGAAGAATTTGAAGAAGCTGAATATGAGTTCGTGTGGTCTTGAAAAGTTCCCGGATGGACTGGAAAATTGCATTAGTTTAGAAGATCTCGACCTTTCCTTCAATAATTTTCGTGACAATGGATTTTCCATCCAAACTACATCACAACTGAGAACAATACGGTTAAACGGTTGTGGAATCGATCATGTACCAAATGGTATATTTGAACTTTTTAGACTTTCCTACTGTGATATGAGTTCAAACAAACTAAAAGAATTGCCTGAACGATTTACCACCTTAATCGTCAACAATGTGAAATTTAACCTCAAATACAATGTGCTAGGTAAGCCACCACAAGTTATCTGCGACAACCCAAGTGCGATACTGAAATATTTCAAAGACATTGCCAAGTTCGGTACAGTTCACTCTAAACGGCTTAGAGTGCAGGTGATTGGAAATTCTGGTGCTGGAAAGACGAGTTTGATTAACAGTTTATTGATGGGACAGTCAAAGTTGACAGAACCAGAGGAGAGGACTGAAGGTGTTGAGATTAGAAAGTGGTTTCCTGATCCTACGAATGAAGATCTTGAACTAGAAATGTGGGACTTCGGTGGTCACATGGAGTACCAAAGTGTAAGCCACTACTTCGTTGAAGAACATTCTTTGTTTCTTTTGGTTGTGGATTTGTCAGCATATGAAATGACTGAAAATTCTTATTTTGAAAATGCTGGGAAGTGGATTGGTGAGTTAAAGAGTATTGTACTGCGGCCAGTAATAATGGTGGCTGCTACAAAATCTGACCTAGTTAAAGAAAGCAGTGTGAAAGATAGATGTGAGCATATGTTGGTAGAAATTACCAGACAAGAAAGAAGTGATATAGCAGCAATAAAAAGGGATAAAGAGCATATCGATAGTACGGATCCTTACAACAACAGTCGAATTAAGAAACTTGAGTTAGCGATAAGAAAGAGGCCGGTACTCCCCAACAGCCTTGTCTCTGTATTAGATCAGGAAAATTGTCCCAGTAACTCGGAAACAGTAATTGTTGTTGCATCTGCGGGACAAGAATACGAAGATTACGAAGATTCCGAAGATTCCGGAGATGAAATGTGGAATCATCACAGAAGAGTAAGTGACATGGTCTTGTCTCGTCATGTGCACATTTTAGCGAAAGTTATTATCTAAAATTAAGCACACCATACAAAATTGTGTTATGACACAGATATTAAGGTGTTTTTCCCACTCACCATGGTGAGTTTTGAACATGCCTTGGTGTGGTTTTCCACATAGATTGGCCACCCTTTTTCAAACCAACTAAGGTGTTTAATTTGAAGCACCTTAAGGTGTGAAATTTAACATGCATTCAATATTGCTATTCTACACACCTTAAGCTACATGTCAATAAATATATCATAAGATGAGATGTTCATTGCAACTTAAGGTGTGTTATATAGCACAGGTTACTGTAAGATGTTTTGTTTAATGAAGAGTTATCTATGCAATATAATGTTTAAGAAACGTGAGAGCTTGGATATATTAAGGTGGATGAACGATCTTCAAGCTTGATACTCAGAAAATTATTTCTCACCAGTCATCAGAAGGTTGCGGGTTCGATCCCCGTCTGGGGCTCAGAAATCATTTTCTGAGTTTCGAGCTTGAAGATCGTTCATCTACCTTAAATAGTTATCTACTTAATGGAATATATGCGGTGATTGATGTATTAGTTGATGTGTTAATTTTAGGTTTAGTTTGCATTTGATAGCAGCAGCTATATTGGTTTCACAAGCCACATGAAGCTCATTAGTGATAGCTTGGTTAATATTGTTTACAACTGGAACATGTAACTCTGGGAGGGTTGCAGCATTTGCCATTACCGGGAGTTGATGACAAAGGCCAGTGAAAAAAAATTCAAAGAAGTACTTTCAAATGATTTTGATCATTGAACTCAACATCATCTGTCTAAAACTAAAGTAAAACAAAATATCAACTCAAATTTTTGGGTGGTTGAAGGTGGCCATGTCTAAATTAAGAAGGTGGACATGGTCACCTTGTTAATTTTGTCTTGGGCCAGGAGTCAACTTGCTCTTCACATTTCTACAAGTCATGAATAACATTTACTTGCATAGTTATGGCAGGATTATTTTTAATCTTAAAACCATTAGAACGAGTATGAGCATGGAAAAAATTCAAACATGAAACAGGACATGGATGCTTTGCCTTTGACTTGTAATTTCAATTCAGTGAGGCCTGTAGCTTGGGAAACCAACTGGTAAAGGTGTGTTGTTTAAAAGGTGTGTTGTTGTTTGAAGATAGTGTTGATGTAACAGGTGTGTCCTATGCAAAGGTGCATTTTACTTCAAAGGTGTGTTAAATTAACAATCCTTGTTTCAGATGAAAGATATGCCCTCAAGGTGTGCTATTTAAAAGTGCGTTTTGAAATATGCCAAGATGTGTTTCTTAACTTTTCATGTTGTGTTTTGTAACCTGCCAAGGTGTGTTTTTCACAATGCTGTGTAGAGCTACTGCTGGCCCTGGGGGGTTAGGTAAAGGAGTTGGTACACCCCTCAGTTGAAAATTGATTTGACTAACCTCACTAACTATCTGGCAGAATGAAGCTTTGTATTCCTTAATTTACGGGATTTTTTATGAGACATTTAATTTGCCCAGCTAGTTCATGGTAATGCACTAATACCTCACCATATGAACTTATGAAATGAACAAAACAGTAAAACAACACAAAATTTAAATTAATAAATGCTGGTAATACCAAGCTCAAAATTTTATAGCAAGTGTTTTAAACATTCCTTCATACCTAGTTAATTCATTATTCCATGAATGATGAGTTTATACCGTCTGTATTCTGAGGTGCTACTTTGAGGTTAAACTACGCACATTAATGGGATGTTATCTTTTTGTGTCTGGCACATGGAAGCTGCCAGATTGGAATGCAAACATGATCATGTTGTCCAATCTTATTTTACTAAGAACCACTGATGGCACATCAGCACATGAGCAATAATCCTTTATTTCAGTGATACAAAATCTGAATTCAATATAGTACTTTCTTTTTTGATTTCTTCTAGACGTGGGATCAATTTTACCAATTTGACCCGTATGAGGTATGAGTTTTTTTAAAACTCTAAGGCATATTTTTTGACGCTGTTGGATCTGCTAATAACACACCCCCCAAAAGTTTTGTTAAAATGGCACACCTTTGTGTGTTTTCTATCATGCCTTTTTTAGGAAGAATTTGTTGGAAGTGGCGTAACTTTGTTGAGACAGGAACTGCTCCGAATTGGAAGTGACAAGGATTTGTTTCCTCATCTGAAAACCACTCTTCCATCGTTATGGGTCGAAATTGAAAAATTACTTCCAGCCTTGAGAGAAGAAATTGAAAAAAAGAAACGCCCTCGGTTCCTGACATTTAACGAGATGGAAAGGTGGTTTTGTGAACACCATCAAGAATTTGAAAAAGATGTTGACAGAAAACAGACATTACGCGCGGTCCTTGATTATCTGGTTTCTCTTGGAAAGGTTTTACGATTTGAGCGCGTAGAACAGCTTCGAAATTATGTGTTTCCAGATCCTGAATGGTTGATCATGCTGATCAAGAATGTCGTTCACCACGATTTAGATTCTCACCTTCAGTACAAAGGTGATTTCAAAGACTTCGACATGGACGATATAGAGTTTGAGAACGAGAAGAAGGAGCTGATCGATCGTGGATTGCTGTCAGAGTCCCTCTTACGATGCATTTGGCATAATGCAGTCCCTAAAAAAACTGACATTGAGAACCTTGCTCATTTGCTATATCATTTTGACGTGGGATATCAGATGACAGAGAAGGAAGCAGAGATTGAAGAAAAAGAAATCGGCAAAAGGTACATATTAATCCCAGCACTTATGCCAACGGCTCGTCCTTGTGTTATTGATGAGAAATGGCCAGAAAATACTCCTGAAGACTATTTCGAAGCAAAAAGCGTGTACAAATTTTGCAGTAGAGTTCCTGTTGGCCTATTTGAACGCCAAATGGTCCGTTCCCATCAAGGTTCAGACTATATGTTGCACTGGAAGGAAGGATTTTTTGGAGTTTATGATGTGGAGAAAGCAGACGAAGTGAAATTCTGCGTAACGAAGCGTAGTTCCCAAACTGACACGATTGAATTTACAGCCAGAATTGCAAAGAGTGGCCAAACGAACAACTTATGGAAAGCTGTCTTACGTCTTCACCAGATCTTTGCAAACATGGTGAGAGAATTGTGGCCTGAACTTCGCTTCAAAATTTACAATAAATGTCACGAATGCAACAAGTGCCATCACGAAATGGACTTCAAAAGGCTTTTGAAGGAACCAAACAGCTACCGCGAAACAGTTGTCTGCAACTACACTACTCAAGCTGGCCTAAATAAAGAGAGATCTATCTATCCTCCTGCAGGTATATCTTTTGTAAGCTTTTTGTAATCCTTTGGTAAGTTTTATTTTTTTAAATTTCGCCAATAGGAATTAAAGCTTAAAGACATAGTTCTGTCAACTAAATGTGAGTGGCAAGCGGACGTAGTGTTTTAGATCTGACAATGCAGCTACTACGAGTTATTCAAATGATTTCTATCACAAACGTCTTTATAAATTTGTTTCATAATATGCATCCGAATTAAAATTTTATTGTTTGCTGACATGTACCTATAGATAAGCGGCAGTGTTATGAAGTAAACTTCGTGCAAGCAAGGTCAAAAGTTAGATCTTTTTAGCAATGCTTTGGCAGTGATGTAGACGTCGATGTATTTTGTTTTTATTGAACTCAAGTAGTATCCAAACGGTTTTAGCTGACAAAGCTTTTATTTACGGTTTCAGCTTTTATATTAAATACATGAGAGCTTGAAAATATCTTAAGATGATAGATGAACGACCGTCAAGCTCTATACTCAGAAATCGTTTTTTTCGAGTATAGAGTTTGTAGAAAATTCATCTATCATCTTAAGATTTAGCTTTTGCAGTTTAATGTTTGAGAAACATGAGAGCTTGGATATATTAAGGTAGATGAACGATCTTCAAGCTCGATACTCAGAAAATGATTTCTGAGTCCCAGACGGAGACCGCAGCCGCAACCTTCTGATGACCGGTGAGACGCTCTAACCATTGAGCTACCAAGACTCAGATGGTGAGCTAGGTGCAAGTTCGGTATATATGAGCTACCTAAGTGGAAGCCACTATATATTAGTAATGACTGATGCAGTTTAATGTTTGAGAAACATCCCCGTCTGGGGCTCAGAAATCATTTTCTGAGTATCGAGCTTGAAGATCGTTCTTCTACCTTGATTTAGGTTTTGATATAATGTTTTCCGTAAAAGTATGCATATAAAAAAGGCCTGTAATTTAACAATAAACAGGACATTGACAATAAAGGCATACGAGCCTCGAAATTCTTTTAGTAATATTCTTTTTTGTCTTATTTTGCAGAGGTCGTTAAAGAATTTAAGAATGAAATATCTGAAAGTGCAAGAGCAGGTAAACATTTGTTATATCACTACGTACATATGTGGCGTTTATTTTCTGGCTATGTAAGTGTACATTACTACGGTTGGTGGTTGCTGTTATCTGCGCCGGTTTAGAATTTTATGTGAAAACACCGGGGGAAGGGAAAGGTTGTGCCGAAAATCATTGCTTTGGAAGGATACTTCTTAGGACGTTTGTTGGAAATCCTTACTTAAGCAACGTCCACATGTACCCGTTTTCAAGTTTATGCGTTTTCATTAAACTAAAAACTCGTCAAAATAGTATCCACACGAGCATTTTTGTATCGTATTCGCCAGTCCACACGGCAACGCTGAAAACAATGGGAGTGTTAATTAAATCATGTCCGACTAATCAAAATTACTGATCTCGATATTGGTCTTCATGTTAGAGAACTGGGTCCAACACCGTTTTCAAAAGTTTCCGTTTTCAAAAGTCTCCACTTACAGAGGGGTTTTCGAAAGTCTACGTTTCCGGTGGAAACGACTCCTCCCGCTAATCGTTTACGTGTGGACAGAAGGCTAAAACGGATGAAAAAGTACGCCTTTTCCGAAGAAAATGGTTAGGTGTTGACGGGGCCTTAGACTTTCATTTAGCCAGGTCACCATAATAAAGTCCTGCCCTCTTAAAGATTACTACCTCGCATTAACTCAGCAAACCATTTTCTTGCATGTCAGAAAATTTCAAAATGTCTTGAATGTAAACGATCTGCGGCTATATCCCTCTTCTGATGTTCACACTTCAGCAGTTTGTCTTTCATTAAATAAATACAGCATGTTACGTAAACTGGTGTGATATAGTACTTTTTTTGAAAAGGCTATTGAAAAACCTGTAGCGTTGTCGGTACCCCAGCATTTTTGTTACGGCTTCTAAAGCGTAAGAATATTTTTTCATTTACTTTTCCCGTTATAAAACTATTAGTAAAAATACTTCTGAAATTTTGAATGTTTGAATTAAATGTCACTGAGTTGAGCGCAAAAACGCCTTGACTTCTCCGCAAATTTAGACTTAGTTTCAGGAGTAGTTCTAGGAGTTGTTTTTCTTTGAAGAACTCAATTAAAAACGAAATAAATGAATGTACATGAATGCTAAGTAAGCATTCATGCGTTCTTGAAGCAAAACGAGATCAAAAGAAATTCTCACAAAAACAAAAATTGCTCAAAGATAACGAACAGAACGAACCAAATACTGTATTTTGTCATTCTAATATTCTATATTGTTTCCAAGATGTCTAAATGTCCATTAACTCTTTCCTTGCGGGAGCTCATCCCTTGACGAGTAAAGTCGTGTAGCGTAACTAAGAGTGAAATAGTACAAGTTATATCCTGCTGCAAAAGATTTAAGAACGTATCTTCTTGTTGGTCAACAAGTTGCAGACTTGCAATAGTATGACTCATAGGTAACTGTGGCGAATTCAACTTCCGTTCCGTTTCTTTCGCCAATTTAGCTTTTCCAAACCACCCTATCATCGCAACATGTTTCAAGCTGACAACAATCAAGTTTAACATGCTTTTAATTTTCTATCAGTACATTTTATACACTTACTTTGGTCATTTCTAAAAGCTATACCCTGAGTACGAGGTGTTTAAATGATACCGAAGTTTAAGTTATATAACCGCCTTATATCACCTTTGGTGCATGAGGTATTCGAAAACTAAGTTAGCAAAGTTTGCAATAGGCTAGTCTCCATTGACATTTCGTTCCAGATATTTCCATTTTTTAGGGTATAAGACCGACAGATGTTTGGATAAGGTTGTAGAGAATATCGAACGTTTCCAAACGAAATATTGACCGCGATTGTGGCGGATTAAAGGTGGGGGGATGGGGGGAATTTTGGGAACGTGCTGCGGCTCCGCGCTTTTTGGGGCCACGCACAATTTTTGGGGGCCTCGCGCTTTTTGATAATGATAATGATAATGTTATTTTACCAGGGAAATCACATCACCGAAGTGTTTTTCAGCGAAGCCCTGATTATCAGTGGCGTGTATATAGGGAAGCAGGGGGGCGACCACCCTCCCGCCGGAAATTTCTGTCGGAAAATTTAGAGCTTGTCGGAAAATTAGTGGGAGGATACCTTAATATATTTCTTTCGCCGAGAAGTCAAAAAACCTTCAGGACTAGAAATGTCAAAAATTTGACATTTGTACACCATACAAATGATACAATATTACGGTAAATAAAAATTTGAAACTACTTTAAACATCTTTTGCCTAAACCGAATGCAGAAAGCCGAACGTTTTCTTTTGAAATATGGCAACTGTCTGCCTACAAATCATTGTGAGAAAATTCATTCCTCGCGGTTCGTGTTGACAGGTGCCTAACAACGTAAAGTTTCGTCCAATAAACTTCAACGTTTTAACTTTGAAACAATACGTTAATTAACGCACAGTGCACAGTCAGTTGCAAATGCAGTAGTACAAAATAGGAAAATCGTGTAATCAAAATAGCCTATAAAATTGTTGGTAACATTTTGTGTTCTGAAAAGAAGCCAGTCAATGCTATTTGGTTGGCGCCGCTGTGTCCACGTACTACAACCAAGGCTAGACTGCTGTTACTAATTCTCAACTCTAAATGACCACTAAAAATGCATTTGCCATTTGTTCAGGTAAACCGATTTAGGCTAACTCCTGTCGGAAATTTTTCAAATCTCACCCCCCCTCCAGAAATTGTTATATACGCCTCTGCTGATGATGATCATTGTTAATATTGTTATTATGTTTCTATTAACCAGTTCATATTCTGGCCATTATTCCCTCACACCAAATATTACTGGGAGGTAACCGACGTACACGTGTTCCCATTGGTTCACACTGAGGCTGACGTGCTTCGGCTGTACGTTCACTACTTTGGCTGTACCACTTCACCAAGCACTTTCCTAATTATTGTTTCCCCCTCAGAGAGCACCATCTGCTGCATTGTACTGATTATCCTAATCACACTGTCCTCATCTCCAATAATCTTCCTCACTACTCTGGTTGCATTTTGACACCACATCCCAGGCATCCAATTATTACCGGCACTACTTCCACTCTGTACCTTCTTTTTTCTCTGGTTTCGAATGCCTGGTGCTGATACTTCTGTAACTTCGGTCTCGTCGCTTCCTCGATGTTCTGCTCTTGACAGCATGACATGTCTAGTAACCAGATCTTCCTCGGTTTCTCGTCCTCTAATGTCAAGTCTGGTCTGCGTGCAGAGCTGGTATTTCTCATCCCATGCTCCAAGTCCCAACACAACTTGAACCCGTTCTCCTTTAGGACATGGCCTTTCTCCCATCTAACAGTGTACCATGCGTGAACCGTCAGTATACCACGGTGAACCGTCAGACTAGTGGAATGAAGGAGTCGTCTTACGTCTTCATTCTAGACCGGCCCCAGGCAAGATCTAGCCGCTACCCTTGAATATTATTCAATATCTATTATTATCCATGTACATCTAATCGTCTACATCGTCATCCATCTACAGCCAGTAGTCTAGGATGACATTGCTTTATTCAACTTTCTAGAGTCTTTCCTAACATCCTCGCTGTTCCCAAAATCGACGTCTTCTGGAGATGTTCTATATTAAGTTTTACTCCTATCCTGTCTATCCATTTTTCCAGTTTCTTGGTCACAGTACCGAGTGCTCCGATAACTACAGGTACTACTTTTACCCTCTTCATTGACCACAACTCTTTAATTTCCCATTTTAGCTCGTCATACTTCTGAACCTTTTTCTCTTCTTTTACTCCAACATTTTAATCATCAGGGATGGCAATGTCAACACTTAAACATTTCTTTCCTTCTTTCTCCACAACAACTATATCAGGTTTTCAACATTCTATGTGATGATCACACTGTATCATGAAATCCCATAGGATCTTTATCTCATCAGATTCCACCACTCCTTTCATGGCATGATCATACCTATGAGCTGCTCGCTCCAAGCCATATTTCCCACATAATGTCCAATGGACTGTTTTTGCCACGTTATCATGTCTTCTTTTATATTCCCTTTGAGCAAGCTTTTTGCATCCGCTAATCAAATGTCCCACGCTTTCTCCCTTTTCACCACACATTCGACATAGGGGTGATTCAACAGTCTTATCTATGTTGAATATGATGTAGTTAGTTCTTAATGCCTGTTATTGCGCAGCACAAATAAGAGTTTCTGTTTCTGCCTTTAAATCAGTCTTTTTCAACCACAACCACCTCTTCTCCTTGTCAATGTCATCACTTGCTCCCTACAGTATTGTCTATACATCTTCTGCTCTCTTTCCTCTGTCTTACTTCTCTTGTACTCTTCTTTCGTCACACATTCTTCTGTATTGATTATACCCCCTTGTCTAACCAGTACTAACAGCAGCTCTCTGCTATTCTTAACATACCACCCTATCCCATTTTCGTCTGCTCGTACACAACTTTCACAACTCATTAGCCCTCTTCCTCCTTTTCCTCTAGGTAGATATAACCTATCTACATCACTCCTAGGATGAAAGGTACCATGCACTGTTAGCAAATTCCTCGACTTTCTATCCAAGCTTTGTAACTCCTCATTACTCCGTTTAACAATTCCTGCTCCATATCTGAGTACTGCTACTGCTCACCCAACTGCCCAATCTCATTCTTCTGAAGTATTCTTTATTGAACCTGTTTATCATTGCCTCTTCCTTAATTTCATCCAACTCTAAGATCCCCAAACATTTATATCTCTCATCTTCAATAATTTTCATCATTTCCCCATTTGGCAAAACAAAACCTTCACACTCTACAACCTTTCCTCTTTTCAGGATCAACACTCCACATTTCTTGATACCAAATTCCATTCCGATATCTGTACTAACGAGTTGTATACTTTTGACCAAGGAATCAATTTGAACTTCACTTTCACCATGTAATTTTAGATCATCCATAAATAACAAGTGATTGATCCTTTGCTGTTTACCTTTGAACTTGTATCCTGCTTTCACATTCCTTAATACTAGACTCAGTGGTATTACACACAGTACAAACAATAACGGGGATAGACTATCCCCCTGAAATATACCTCTCCTGATTTGTACCTGTCCTAACCTCTCTCCACATGATGTCAACTCTGTTTTCCATTGAGACAAACTGTGACTTATAAACCGTTCCACGGTCTTAGCAATCCCATACGTTTCTAAACATTCAGTGATCAACGGGTGTGGTATCATATCATAGGCTTTTCTATAATCTATCCACTCCATAGCCAGGTTAGTATTTCTCTTCCTGCAATCTTTCAGCATCATCTTATCTATGATTAATTGGTCTTTAGTTCCCCTACTCTTTCCTCTGCATCCTTTCTGGTCATTGGACAACACCATGTTGCCCTTTAAGAACCCCTATATACTTTCTGCTATTATCCCAGTCATGAGCTTCCACATTAAAGGCAAACAAGTTATAGGTCTAAAGTTGTCTACACTGTTACCCTTTGTTGGATCCTTCACACATAACACAGTTCTTCCAGACGTCATCCATTCAGGAAGTTTGTCTCCATCACTTATGATTTTTTCCATCTGATCCGCTATTCTTTGATGCTATAATGTCAAATATTTAATCCAAAAGCCTTGCACTCCGTCAAGTCCCGGGGCTTTGCAATTAGGCATCTTCCTGCATTGTATCTCAATTTTCTCCTTAGTTATCTGTTGATCGTCTTGTGAATTGTATGTTACATTTTCCTTGATTTCTTTCAACCATCTGCTTGCTTATTTGTGGTCTTTCACTTCATCCCAAATTCCTCCCCAGGACCTTTTGCTTTCTTCGGCGTTACGTATGATCTTTCTTTGCCTGGCTTCCCCATTTATTTCCTGGTAAAAGCTCTTCTGATCAACACTGAACAATTTATTTTGTCTATACTATTTTATTCTTTGCTCGTACCTTTTCACTTTCACCTTTTTTGCAATTACTCTTTGCTTCAATTCCTCAATAACAACTGTCAAACCTTTGGTTTTTAAGTTATATTTCCTTTCCAATACTTTGTACTTTCCTTCCCTTCTTAATTCTCTTCTTCGTTTACGTTCCAGTATTGCTAAGTCTTTCTGTATTTGCTTAATATCAATAACAATTTGCTTAATATCAATAACAATCCACCATGGCTCAGTATTTCTTTTTGATGTATTTTTCTTCTGTATCCATATCCTCTCCGCCACTAACATACTAACAGCTTTCAGTAACTTGATAGTTTCTGTAATATTGCTAGTTTCTATATACTTCACCACGTTGTTAACCTTTCTTGTTTCTTCCACCACTCTAATTTTATTCACTTTCCTAAAATCATAATCATTTTCTCTGTCTGGATTATTCATTAACTCCACTACCTTTCTCACCATTTCCTACTTTTTATTCGATGCATTTTCAAAATCATTGAATACTATGTTTTCGGTGTTTGTACTCTGCTTGTTCATATTATTCTCTTCCTCTACATTTTCCATCCCTTGTCCACTACTAGCTCTATCGGTGCAATCCTTACTGTTGTCATTTTCTTCTTCTGTTCCCACTGTGGCTGTATTCAGTTTCAAGTTCTCTTCACCTCTCTCTTCTTCCTGTATCACTCTTCTTATTTCTTCCAATTTAATTGCCGTTAACCTCTCATTTTTTTAATCATTCTTGCCTTGTCACACAGTCTCTGCCCTGATACTGAAAATAAGTCTCTCTCTTTCCATATTCTATGCATTCTTTGCCTCTAACCACGAATGGGTTTCCCTTCCTCTGTAAATGGTTTAGTTAAATAGAAACATCCCATAACAGTTACGTTTACCTCTTTTGTCCATTTCATTCTTGTAATGACAGCATTAGCATAATTGCGACCAGGCCTGTGCTGCTTTTCCACAGAACACTTGCCGGGTGAGAGACCTTCACTTACAGATCCAGCCCCATTCACGTCGTTATCTAAGTTCCTATGTTTTCTTTGCATCATATTAATGAGAATGATATGGCTAGCTATTACCCCGCCAGATGCCAAACTGAAATTTCAAGGAGACGGGGTTTATGGTTGCTATCTTCATGGATCCACCATTAGGTGAGTTACCTTCCACGGTTAAAGAGCCCCACCTGCCCTGGTTTGAAATCAGAGTTGTCTTTCTCTTAGGTGGGCTACCAACCAAGGTTAAAGAGCCCCACCTATCCTGGTTTTGAAATCAGAGTTCACCTTCTCTTATGTGGGCTGTTGACCAAAACTGACGAGCCCCACTTGCCTGAAGCTACTGGTTTTTAGGCGCCAGACACCCGCCTTTCGCCACTTTCCTGTTGGTTAAAATGGTTTCGCCATGAGAAGGTCAGGAGCTGGACTTGTTTGTCAGAAGCTTTCTTTGACGCAGGCCATTGGGGCACTTTATAGGAAGTGGAGAGCTTATCGTTATTATCATTATTATTATTATTATTATTTTATCTTTCACAGCTTATGCCGGTGGTATTTAATTATCCCCCGAAAATTGGCCACAACCAGTAGCCTAAGGTTCCGAGTTTTTCAGCCTTCCAACCTCCTTCTCAATATTCTTGCTGTTCCAAACAATGCCGTCTTTTGGAGAAGTTCTATTTTAATCTGTACGTCCAGTTTTTCAATCTACTTATCCAGTTTTCTACTAATTGCTCCCAAAGCACCTATAGTTATTGGTATTATCTCAGTTTTCCTCATAGTCCACATTCTTTTTATTTCCCTTCTCAGGTCGTCATTCTTTTTTAATTTTCTCTAATTCTTTTTCCCCTGTTCTACTATCTCCTGGAACTGCGATGTCTATAATCTTGCACTCCTTTTTCTTCTTTAACACCACCATGATGTCAGGTCTTCTACATTCAATTAGACTATCGCATTGTATATTAAAATCCCATCGAATCTTAACTTCATCTGATTCAGTGACTCTATTTGGTTGATGTTCATACCATTTTTCAGCGCGTTCTAACTGGTATAAACCACAAAGCTTCCAGTGTACAATACGAGCCACATTGTCATGTCGTCTTTTGTACTCTTTTTGCGCTAGCTATTATAATTATCATTATTATTATTATTATTATCACTATTGCTTTTCCGCACAGTCCATTTAAATGAACTGGATTAAAACTAGAAGCAAGTTGCTACCGCAACCTAAGGTCCTACAGTTATATGTCCTTCGTGTCCATAACCTTCTGAATGATTCTTTCTGTTCCAAGTAATGATGTCTTTCGCAGCATTTCAACTGGTATTGCTGTCCCAACCTTTTCCACAAACCCTTCGAGTCTTTTTATATCGTTCCCAGGGCACTAACAACTATTGTTATGACTTCCACTTGGTTTAACGTCCATATTCTTGGTATTTCCATTTTCAAATCCTGGTATTTCAAAATTTTCTCCAGTTCCTTTGTTCCCACCTTATTATCTTCAGGTACTATTATGTCAATGATACACGCTGTCTTCTTTTCTTTGTCCACTATAAATAAATCTGATCTCCTGTGTTCTATTTTATGGTCACATTTAACATTGAAATCCCACAATAATTTATGATGACTATCAGTGGCGTAACTGAAGCTTTTTGTTGGGGGGGGGGGGGGGCGAAAACCTAATTTTCTCGACAAACTTTATAACATTATGTTTAAGATTGATTTGTCCTTGGAATTATCTAACCCTGCGAAAGGGTTACAAGGTGCACCAAGAAATTCATACGGAATTTGTTTACGATTTAAGACCAAAGCCTTATGATAATTCAAATTATGTTTATTGCGATAGTCGTCGTCAAAAATTTTACTACAAACCAAACAACGAACCTCTCCTCACTTTCTCAATGGACACGTTGACATATCGATGATTTCTTAAACGATTAAACGGGCTGATTAAGTTAAACTCGCAAAGTTCTCTCGATTGCAGCGTGTCTTTTATTTCAGATCCGAAAAGTGAGACCTATCACTAGTGCATTGTAAACAAATGGACAGGGTCAGCATCCTGCTTCATTTTGCTTTGCACAAAAAGACCACGCAGCTGAGCTGTCTGGCTCATAAAATCCGGGGAAAGGCAGTTCGATTTAGTTCAATCTTTAAAATACAATTAAGGTATATTGCTTTAAATATCGAGACCGTGAGAAATATAAATAATTTGTTTAAAAGAGCTTCTAAAAAGTCTACCTTGTAAGATACGAAATAACCATTTCGATTATTCCTGACAGAGCAAATTTTCCCGACGAAATTTTCTTAGGGCGACAACTCATCCCTCCTGCCCTCCAAGTTACGCTACTGATAACTGCTTTTTACCATCCCTTGTGGTTGGTGCTCATACCATTTGTTTGCATGTTCCAAGTTGTATTTCGTACACAATTGCCAATGGACTTTACAGCCTACATTACATTATCATGTCTACCCTTATACACCCCTTGTGGCAACTTGCAGCATTCACTATATATTTCTGTTTCTATTATATTACCTGGCCTCACACACTCCAGAAATGGCTCAACACTGTGTTTAACATACCAACCCATGCTGTTTTTCTCTCTTTGAATACTGCTTTCGGTATATATTTCTCCTTGGTATATAAATTCTGTTAATATCACTCTTTTGATGTAACGCCCCATTCACTGTCATACGTTTCCTTGTCCGTCTGTCCATCTCCAACAAGTCATTTTTATTCAATCGTACCATACCTCCACTATATCTAAGTAGCAAAACAGCCCATATGATGATGACCAATATCTTATTTCGTCCGTTCAATTTTGCTTTAATCACAAGTTTCAGTCTTCTTGCATACTCCTTTCTAAATATTGTCTTCATTTCCTTTTCCATGACTTGGTTCCATTCCAGTATTGCTAAGTACTTGTACACATCTTCATCCATTTGCTTCATTACCTGGCCATCAGGCAATATTAGAACATAATACTCGACTGCTTTCTCTCTCTTTAGTATTAGTACAGCACATTTCTTTATACCGAATTCCATCCTGATATCTGTGCTAAAAAGGTGCACCGTCCTTACAAGCGCATCTGGTCAATCATTACGAGATTTCCCGTATAGTTTTAAATCATCCATGATCAGCAGATGATTGATTTTATGTTTCTTTCCTTAAGTTCATATCCTGCAGTTGCTTTTCGGAGAGTGCTTGACAAGGGTATCATACATAATATGAACAACAGTGGAGATAGGCTATCGCCTTGAAAGATTCCTCTTATTTTTACACTCCCTAGTGATTCGCCACACGATGTTAAATCTGTTCTCCAATTCTTCATACTTGCTTTAAGAAATTCTTTAACATTTTCCGCTATACCAAACATCTCAAGGCATTCTATTATCCACGAATGTGGTATAGTATCATATGCTTTGCGGTGTAATCCACCCATGCCATAGCTAAATTGGTATTCCATCTTTTTCGGTCTCTTAGTATCAACTGATCTATCAGTAGCTGGTCTTTTGTGCCTCTGCATTTTCCCTACACCATTTCTGCTCCGGTGGTAGTAAATCTCTCGTTTCATGTAATGTATGCATACATATGTTCTGCGATCACTCCTGTCAACAATTTCCACATGAGTTGTAAGCATGATATTGGCCTAAAATTATCAGCAGAACTTCCTTTATTAGGATCTTTCAGGCACAGCAATGTCCTGCCATATGTCATCCACAAAAGTATTCCTTGCTTTCCACAGACCATAGTATGTGTATTCGCGAGTTTAGTATTCTGTCATTTCTTTTCGTTCTTCTCGATAACTTAGGTTTTTACCGCTTAAATTCAAGACACACACGCCATGTGGTTTCTTCTTCAATATTATGTTCTATATTTACATGAAGTACTACGTAAGTAGCATAAATTAAACAAATAAATTATCTAAAATATGAAAGCCTGTCATAAAGGTAAAGTCGATTGTACAGTATGTAATTGCTCTACAATTTGCTTATGGTGGGATGTTATCTTCTTCAACCAATATCCCTGTACACCATCAGGTCTAGGGGCCTTCCAGTTAGGAATCTTTCTGCACTCTGTCTCCACCTGTTTTTGTGATTCTCACCTCTTCTTGCTGTACATTTATGCAGGCACTCTCAATTATCATTTTCTTTAGCCGCTCAGCACCTTCCCTATGACTGATTGGATTATCCCAAATTTCACTCCAGAATGTTCTACTCTCAGCTGCGTCAGGAATGATCTTTTCCCTGTTAACTTGTGCATTTATCTCTATAAACCTTGTTCTGATCCAAGGTGAACAATTGATTATGGCGGCACTGCTTAATTCTTTCTTCGTATCGTCGAATCTTTCATGCTTTTTTACTAATACTCGTTGTTTCAGCTCTTCAATGACTATCCCAAATCCTTTAGTTTTAATTCTGTATTTTCTTTCCAGGACGGAATACCTCTCTCGTGGTCGTAATTCATCTTTTCTTTTACCCTCTAATACTCCTATATTCCTTCTCAATTTCTTGGTATCTCTTTCTATCCTTCTCTTCCACCATGGTTCTTTGCTTCGTCCATCACTCCGTGTAGTTTTCACTCCCAGTTTTTCTGCTACATACGTGCTCACTGCTTTCAGCAAATTATTTGTGTCTCTGACATTTTTTGTTTGAAAATACTTAATAGTCTTGTTCACTTTCTGCATTATAATGCTGTACCTTATCCTATCTACTCTTTTGAGTGTCGTTATTGTTTCAAACTCCCCTCTATCCATTATTATTATTATTATTATTATTATAATTGTTGTTGTTGTTGTTGTTGTTGCTCAATTCACCCAGCTTGATGTTCTGCTGGTAATCCTCAATGTCAGTTGTCTACAGCCAGTAGTCTAGGGTGACATTGGTCCATTCAACCTTCTAGAGTTTTTCTTAATATCCTCGCTGTTCCCAGAAGTGAAGTCTTCTGGAGATTTTTTGTCTTAAAATTTATTCCTAACCCATCTATCCATTTTTCCAGCTTCTTGCTCACAGTACCGAGTGCTCTGATAACTACCAGTACTAAATCAACCCTCTTCATTGACTACAACTTTTTTGTTTCCCATTTAAGCTCGTCATACTTCTGAATTTTCTCCTCTTCTTTCACTCCAACATTTTTATCATTAGGGATGGCAATATCAGCTATTAAACATTTCTTTTCTTCTTTCTCTACAACAACTATATCTGGTTTTCGACATTCTATGTGATGATCATACTGTATCTTGAAATGTCGTAACACCTCTATCTTTTCAGATTCCACCATTCCTTTCAGGACATGATCATACCAATGAGCTGCTCACTCCAAGCCACATCTCCCACATAATGTCCAATGGACTATTTTTGCCACGTTATCATGTCTTCTTTTATATTCCCTTTGAGCAAGGATTTCGTATCCACTAATCAAATGTCCCACACTTTCTCCTTGTTCACCACACATTCGACATAGTGGTGATTCATCTATCTTATCTATGTTGAACTTGATGTAGTTAGTTCTTAATGCCTGTTCTTGCGTAGCACAGAACCACCTTCTCTCGTTGTCAATGTCATCACTTGTCTCCTTACAGAATTGGCCATTTATCTTCTTATTGCTCCACTTCTGCTCTCTTTCTTCTACCTTATTATTATTATTATTATTATTACTATTGAAGGTAGTGCAAATTGGTATAATGGGTACTAGTATTTGTCAAGTAACTCTCTATATTATGTTCTTCATGTCAGGATCTGGAGAGAAACAACTGAAAATCGAAGAGCTGAGCATAAACGTTTACCAAGACGTTTGTCGCAAGTTAAGTATTCCAAATCTTGGCAGAGATTACAAGACATTGGCTGGAGAACTGGGCTACAACACAGAAAAAGTAAAGGAGTTTGAACAAGAGAAAGATCCTGCTGATGCTTTCTTGTCTCACTGGGGAACCAAGTCTGGAAATACTGTCAACAAGCTGATAGGAATTCTCAAGCGTATGGAAAATGATGTGGTTGCCGAAAAACTGGAACGAGCAGTGGGTAAGATTTCAACCTTATTTTTAATGAACCACTAATTTGAGCTTAGTCCAAGAAGAAAAGGTCTTAACTTTACCTTCGTTAGCACATTTGGGAGGGTATGAGGAACGATAGTTAGTAAGGAAAGAAATAAGGTTTCTTTTTTCGTAATTGGGGAAATGGGCCAAAACAAGACACCTCCGGAATAACTGGGTAATCATTCCGCGACTATACAAGCTTATGTTCCACACGGCTTGGTTTACTTTGTTCTTTTGGGGGAATATATTCAATAGACCCTGTCAACTAACTGCCTAAAAGGGTGGTGGCACTTTCTGTCAGTAAATGGGGAATGCGGAGCCATGAACAATGAAGGAAGACAATGGTATAACAATGAATTTATATTCCCCTCTCATATCCCCCTCTGATATTTCCTCCTAATATTCAACTGTAATATTTCCTGCGCCACTCCTTTTCTTCCTTCTAAATAAAAAAAGTCAGGAACACCAAGTACACTTCAACAATACATATTTTAAGTAAAGGTTATATACCATGACCAAGGTGTTTTAAGCGATATATAAACCTGAAGGCGAAGCCCAAAGGTTGACATATCGCTTCTACACGGAGGTTATGGTATATAACCGACATATCATCTTTGGTGAAATTTCGAAAGAAGTAATAATCCCGACAAACGGACAGAAATGACGAAATTTCTGTTGACAGTTCATGAATATCTTTATGAGGTTTACAAGTTAGTTATAAACCGCTCGACAACAAAAAAAACTGAGCTAACGATGATAAAACAGGTCTTATAAACACGTAAAACTTCTCACATTTTAAGTACAACTGAGTAGTTGCTTATCTTGAGAGCACGTGACTTAGCTCTGGAAACGCTATCGCCTCATATCCCCTCGTTGCCTCAGAATAACCTATACTTAATAACCCAAGCCTAATAGACTTAAATGATGGTTAAAAGGGCAAAGCAATCAGAGACACTCTGCAACCCTGGACATGCATGCAGTCGCCGCTTAACGGTAAAGGAGCACATGGCAACAACTGTAGTACATACCGGTAAGGAGTGGCGTATTGCATCAGGGAACAATCTGACAGTCAAACATTAATGTTTTGCATCATATAACGATGTAATAGAACATAGAACAAAAAGCCTGCAATTATTTTCAATGAAGAAGAAAGCAGTAAATTAAGTGAGAAAATGTTAGCCAAATAATATTCTTATTAACAATTTTCATCATCCGGGTTCGATCCCCGTCTGAGGCTCAGAAATCGTTTTTCTGAGGATAGAGCTTGACGAATGTACATCTCTCGTTCAATATATTACCAAGCTCCCACAATTTAAAATATATATTTCATAGATCCCATTACTAACATATGATGGCTTCCGCTCAGGTCGCACATATGTCGAATTTGCACCTTAGTTCACCATTTTAGTCTTGGTAGCTCATTGGTGAGAGTGTCTCACCGGTCATCAGAAGGTTGCGGATTCGACCCCCGTCTGTGGCTCAGAAGTCGTTTTTCTGAGGATAGAGCTTGACGAACGTACATCTCTCATTCAACATATCTCAAGCTCCCACAGTTTAAAATATATATCTCGCAGATTTTAATACTGGTTAAAGGAACCCCTGCTCGCATTGCCAATATTTCTTTTTTGGTGTTAATTTCACCTGACTTCGCGAGATTTAATTTACCATTATCCATCTGGCAAATCATACAATGTCTGTTGAGTCGGAAAGAAAGAGAGTTGACCATACATCAATGACACAGTTCTTTTGCTTCACAGTACTGAGCCGTGGAAGCCAGGGCGAACAAGATCTAATGGAGGTTGACCATACTCTTCCGTCGACTGAAGAAGAAAGCAATGCATTTGGTGAGAAAATATATTTAAAGTAGAAATATAGAACTAAACTATCTTAATTTTAAACTGTTTAACTCACAGAACATAAATCATGAGCACTGTGGAAAGGAGACGTTTTTGATATCTAACACATTCCTCACTGAAACCTAAGACAAGAGAAAAATAAGAGAAGTACTTCTTTGCCCTCAACTTAGAGATCGTGAACTAGTCATTTATCAATATATTTATATAACTACAGATGGAACCGTTTCGGCCTATTGGGCCTCATCAGTGTAGTGCTGATGAGGATGGAGAAGCCTACATTATATAGGCAACTCAAATGTCCCACGCTTGTGGTACAAAAGGTATGTATATATATATATATACCTTTTACACACAAACACACACACACACACACACACACACACACATATATATATATATATATATATATAAATGGGCAGGCCCCGAAACGTAGAAAGTAAAATAAAGTTTGAACTTATACTGATGATTTATATTGTTTTAAGTTCATGGTTTTGCTGGTTGTTTGAAGTTTTATATATATATATATATATATATATATATATATATATATGTATATATATATATATACCTTTTGCATTTTAGAAAGGAGCCTTAGAAGCCAGAGAGAGCGGGATATCACGGATGTTGAAAAAGCGTCCACCTCAAATGATGGAGAAAGCAATTGGTCAAGTGAGCAACTAGTTTTGTTGTATTGAATGTCTAAAATTTTTATGAAATGTTTTCACGGTAAATATTTTCAATCTATTTGCAAAGAGTTATACATATATAGCATACATTCGGGCATTCCTTAACTTGAACAGAGAAGACGAAGCCAACGCCATTCAGGTTGATTAAGATATTGACTTTATTTTGATTGTAGGTGAAGCAACGGCAAAAGAAATGGTAAGGGATCTTGACAGAGATAAACGAGAAAGAGTGTGTCAAATGCTAAATGTGAAGAAGGTTCCAAAAAAGGATTTCCGTAGTCTTGCCGCGGAAATGAAATTTGAGAAACATGAAATAGAAAGATTTGAGCGGTGTGAGAACCCAACAGATGCTCTTTTACGAGACTGGGAGAGAAGAATGGACAGTACGGTCGATAACTTGATCAAATTCCTGAAGAAGATGGGAAGAGATGATGTGGTTCAAGTGGTCAAGGAAACGTAAGTATCGATTTGCACTGGGCCGAATTTTCACGAACCAATTTATGATAGTTAGTCAATATGCACCGATAGGAACTTATCGAGCATGATGGGTCAACATGGAAGTGTCATCTGGTCCTCCACAGGTCAACAATTCGATATTTTACGATTGCATAAAGTACATGTAGTTTTCTCTTATTGACTTAAAAAATACCGATTTTGTTTATTTACACACTTAGACAAATTGACTAAAATACACTAACATCTGCTGTATCTACAGCACCCCCTAAAGTGTATTTTTTGGCAAGTGGTAAAGCATCATGGAAGAGAACGTGCAGTTACCCTTCTCCTTTAGTAAATGTTTTAATGCTTATATCTTTTCTAGGAAGCATATGGTGAGGAATCTTGATAGTAACATACGGAATCAGGTGTGTGGGAAACTAAACCAGAAGACAATCAGAGAGAAGGATTTCCGCAAGCTAGCTAAGTTACTGAATTTCGAGAAAGAACAGATCCAGGTCTTGAAACAGGAAGCAAATCCAACACATGCCTTGTTAGAAGACTGGCAAACAGAAGCAGAAAGTACAGTAGAAAAGTTGGTGGAATTAATGAACGAGATGAACAGAGATGATGTAGTTCAGATCTTAAATGGAGCGTTAGTATTACTTTTCGTCTGGTTTAATTTTTCTTTTCCCTTCACAAAGGGAAAAGAAAGTGCACCAAATTACGTGCACCAAATTACGTCAGTACTGACTACCAAACTGCCTTAGTTGCCGAGATACGTTAATGTTATTAATGTGCATTCCCAATTGCCTTAGTGAAATTTACATTTGAGAATTGAGATACCGTGATCAAAAGCAATCATTACAATATGCTAAATACTAAACGAGAAGATTTTCTCTGACAAAAAGATGTATGTTTTTACACTAATGCTGTTTATATGGACATTTCAGAGACACTAAACTTTAAAACTATTTACGTTATGTCTATTTTATGGACTTGGACATAAACTTTTATCAGAAAACTGGCCTTTGTCAACAACTCGGATAGGGACAGTCTAATCTTTTAATGGAGGCTTTTAGTAATGCGTTTAACTTTAATAGGAGATTCATGCTGGAGGATCTTGATGTAAGGATACGTGATCAAATATGCCAGATGCTTAATGAGAAGACGGTTGTGGAAGAGGATTTTCGTACGCTAGCCAGGCTACTGAACTTCAAAAAACAAGATATCGAGAAGTTGGATCATAGTAACAATCCAACGCATGACCTCCTGGAAGACTGGGGAACTGAAAAAGAGAGTACCATAGAAAAGTTTACCGAATTGTTGACTCAGATGAAACGATACGATGTAATCGAGATTTTGAAAGAAAGGTTAGTATTCGTTTATGTACTTTTAATACTGAATTCTGCGCTCTCCGTCTCAAACGGATCAGTTTAATTCCAATGCTTAAGAAAGCCATCGTAGCCAAATTGTGGTAACGTTTTAACGTTTTGCATTTCAATTAGGTCTGGCCCCCCTCTACGCACCGAGAGAGGTATGTTGAGCAAACTTACTGATTGATCGTAAGAGACGTTGGAAGCTCCAGACTTGTTGTTTAGTTACCCGAACAATATTTTCATTAATATCTCAAAAGAGAACCGTTTGTAGAAGGTGCTCTAAACTTTGGGGACAAAAATCAATGAGTCTGGAGACACGTACTGCACAGTTTGTGCAAGAATTATATTTTTGTTGTATTTATTGCACAAATTTACTTCATTGGAGCTTCGCTAAGGACACATGTGAATCATGTGTATGATGGTAAACTTTCAAGATTTTTGAAAAATGGACGATACAAGTTAAATGTGTGTTGGGAAGAAACTTTTCTGCTTGAAGGAACGTCTTAAATTATACAGATTTGTCTTTACAGCTTTCCCATACCTCACTTTGTTCTTGAAATATTAAGATTTGCTTGATGTATAGGATAAATACCGAGAACGGAGGCTTTAAACCCGTACATTCCGAGGGGCCGACGGCCACCATGAATTGATCTGGCTTAAAATACGATTAAGTCAGTTTTCTTTGTTCTTTCGAGGGATATATCCTCAAAAGAAACCTATCGAAACAAAAGGACTTTGAAAAGCTGGCGTGGACTGTTTATACAATACCTGAAATAACTGATATTGTATGTACAATCGCTGACAATGATTAATTAAAGAAGGAACACAAACAGAAAACATATTTTCTATTTCTCAAAGCAAAAACGAATCATGACGCTTAACATTTCTCAATGGAAACCTCCTTTAATCATGTTTTAAGTCAGATAAATACCTCAAACGTTGGCTTTAATTGTGAATAACACCTGCATATAATCCATTGTATAATGAGTTTTCGCGAAATCATGTATATCAAAGATTATTCAATTTGATTACTCAATTATTTTTTTTAGTGTCATGTTCATATAAACCAACACGCACAGTTTCAAGTTTTTTTTTGTTTGTTCACTTCAACAAACTTCCTAATTTCACAATAGGTCATTATGCAATGAGAGGTATCCGGGGTTTTATTAATATGTCAAACAGATATTAGTATGTCAAGAACGGAGTGCGGTATAGGACAACTGCCAAGGAAGCTTTTATAATATAGAATGTTTTCTCATACAAAAGAGTTTCTTCCACACTTAATTTTTTAATTTATCCGCACACTCTAATACAGCTTTAACAGCTAAGAAACGACAAACTATTAACGACATTTAGCTTCACTTTCCAACATAAATAATATAAAATGACTGGTGATTTTAGTAACATCTAATGGCTTGCAGTCCACCAAGTCAGTCTCCGTGGACCAGTCCCAGGTTTAAACATTGAGCAACGTCGCCCTGCCGTCCTGAGTTCTATTCGCTTAGTGGTTAGAGCGTTTTGCAAGCGTTCGAAGGTGCGAGTTCGAGCTCAGGCTGCAGGTCACAATCTTTCTGAGTCGTGAAGACTTAAAACACGTAGAACAGCACAGAAAATTGTATCGAGGTCCAGTTTTCATCGTAAATGGCGGAAGAATGATTTTACTTTTTTTCTGTAATTACTTTGTAAACCATGCGGACTGTTCGGTGCTCTCTTTCATAATGCAATTCTCTTACAATTTCTAAACGTTTACAGCTCAAATATAATCTATCCCGTCGCCTAACTCTCGACCTTAGTGTCCAAAGACATTAACCTTATTCAGCACAAGCTTTTTTTCCTTCTGGGCCCAAGTATAGCAAACATGCCCTCAATAAATATCTCCAAATCTTTCGTACGTCAGCGAACTTTTACCGATGAAGACGAACCGAGTGTTTGGGCTGAAAGCTCAGAATTAATAGATAAAACAAGTATTTGCTAAGATTTCTAAAATTTTCACAGGATGGTCTATAACCTAATGACAGATCACAAATTAATTTTATTGCCAGAGCAACAAAATGACGAAGTCATGACGTCAAAATATGTAGGATTATAAATTATGGGGATTATGCGAGATGCGTGTGGTTTATGCTTTCATTGACCATATTCTCGCAAGATCATCGCTAATGGAACTGCATTTTTGTAATAGTACACGTTCAGAAAATATAGCTGGAATGTTTTTGTAGTTGTAAAATATCAAAATATTGGTGAACACTTTCCCCCTCTCCAGTGCTCAGTGGCTTTGCCATAAAATGCCTATAACGGTTTCCATTTTCCTGAGGTTTAGTTCTGACTGGAACAAAACGAAGCCATGAAAGCGATCAATACCAAACTGAAGGAGAACCAAGTACCAAGAAAGAAGACAAAACTGGTAGGTTGAGTTGAGGGGAAAAAATGAAGTAAAAACACAGAGCTCACACAAGCTATTTCCGTGATCTTTGGTTTACGGTATATTACCGGTTACAGTGAGTATCGACTTGATGAGTTATAATGATGGAGATGTATGTGCACGAACTTGAAATAAACGGGAAAAAACCCCAAAAACTTTAATAAAATTGAATGATGTAGACTTTTACGACTCAGAGACTTTTTTACGACTTTATGACTCTTTTACCAATCACATTGTTTGGCTTCCAAAGTGGATTACTAGGGAAGAACAAAATCACAGTGAAATCGAAAGCGATGGTCAAAGCACAAAGCCATCGATAAAAGGTTAGAAACTTGTGTTGGATTTATTCTATTCCCCACCGCCAGTTCGTGCACCAGTGAAACTCGAATTCAGAGCATTCTCCATAATGTCTGTTCGTTGCTCAAACAGGACCACTTATAACGGAGCAAGCTGGTGGGAGAGATCGAGTTTTGCCTGGGTACGCAAAACTCCATTTTTGGAGTCAAATGATGTCCAAGGCGAGTTTTTATGCTTTTCTAAATCGTCTTACGATTGGTTGTTGGCCCAGATAGGAATGCGATTGCTTCGAGTCAAACAAAAATTGATTTTCTTCCCTTGCACCGGGTTTGAGAGCAGGGCGACGTGATTCTTCCGGCGAAAACTGCCTCTTGAGTCGACACTAATCATTTTGGATGTCTCCCGCAATGTGTTCCTTCGCGATATACTTTTTACTGCAAACAAATCCTCGAAAACCCTAAAATAAAACAATTTTAGCCACAAAGGACGACAAAAAAGGCAAATTTACTGTTATTTCAAATTTTACGGAAATTTCAGAGTTATAACTGGAAAAATTTTACTGTCATAAAATATCAAAATCACCTTGAATATTTTCGCCCTCCTCCACCTCAGTGGCGTTACCATAAAATCTCTACAATGATTTCCATCTTTTGCTATTTTTAGTTTTAACTGGAATAAAACGAAGCCATGAAAGCGATCAATCACCAGCGGAAGGAGAGCCAAGCAGCAAGAAAAAAGACGAAACTGGTTAGTGGAGATTAAAAAATAAAAGTAAAGGGGAAACAGAGAGAGAGCTCAAGCTTTTTGTAGGACCTTTGGTTTATAGTATGTCACGTGTCTGAGAGAGTACTAGAAGTTCCTGAAGCCGTGAAGCTGAATATTCCATTATCCTAATGGTTTTCATATTTCGTCCAAAATTTAGCATATTCTTCTGGAGGTTTTGCTCCCCTGAGAAATTACTTTGCCCCTCGCTTGCACCCACAGACTAAGACACCCGGCGCCACCGCGTATATTGTATCCTCTTAAACGTTTCCCAAATTTAATTTCACACGCTTTGCGGCTATGTATGGTGTACCCCCGCAACCTCAGCCCCAACACCTAAATTAAATATTAACTAGTTACCAAAAGGGATTTTCTCCTACTTTACCTAACCAAATTTTGCCCGATTTACTATTTTTTAGCCCAAATTTTCTAATTTTTCGCAAACTTTGCGGTGGGTTGCACCCCCACACACTCCATAACTAAGGCACTGATTGTTATTTCGTGCAAAAAAAACTCAGACAGGTATAATTTGGGGGTTTGAAAACAATCTTATGACTGCCTTTGGTTTGAAATATTTTCGGACACGTGTATCAAGTTTTTCTGTAACTTTCATTTCGCTACCATTTATATACTTATTGCTTTTATTAACTTCCACACCAAAGTATATGAACAACTAGCTTTTTATCGCTTAGTATAGTAGCTTGGTTGCAGTAATACCGTAATAAAAAAAGGTGTATTTGCTTGAGATTATTATCGACTTTTTAAAGACATCTCCTATTCTGAGATACCAAATAAGATGATATAGTTGGAACAAAAATATTCACCAGTAAAAATTACCTTTTGTCTCCCTTAATGTAGAGTTAGATTGTTAAACGACAATTATATTTTTAAGAAGTACGTCCACAATTGTTAAACTGGAGGATATGATTCTTTAGTTCATTCCCGGAATTAGTAAAAGTTCAGGTGACAAAGCTGATGGTATTGGTGATGTGAATTGTGTATTGTAAAAACTGACACAAATATCGACAAATATTGACCTTTTCTTTGAAACTGAGAATTTTACACATACCCAGTTTTTTAGTGACAGCTTTTTCATGCGAAATTAAACACACAGTGACACCTGGCATAGTTTCACGCAAACTCTGTCCTGAGTCATGACTAGTAACTTTCCAAGCAACGTTCGGAACTGCTTAGCACAGAGTAGAGTCAAATTATATTTGATTCTCTTTGTGGTTCCGCTGGAAATTAATTCATCCACTGTTGCACCTATTATTGCAAAGAATGTGTTTTATGCAAAAAATAAACGTTTACAAGAAACGAGAGATCTTGTATTATGCAGAAAAAAACTCAAAATAAACTGTTGTACTATTAAGAATGCTTGTACTTTTGCTTTTTCCAGTTGCTCCTGAAGTTAAAGATAAAGCCTCCGACACCGACAAAAAGCCATTCTTCGTTCGAGATCTTGACAGTAGCTTAATAAGTAACATGTGTCGGTTGCTAAACAAGAAATCAGTTCTAAAGAGGGACTTTCGTGGACTTGCTGCAAAAATGAAATTCGAGAATAATGAAATAGAATTGTTTGAGCAGTGTGACAATCCAACCGATGCTTTATTACAAGAGTGGGGGACTGGGAGAGAGGCCACAGTGGAGAATTTGATCAAGCTTCTGGAGAATATGAAGAGGGATGACGTTGTTGACATCTTGAAAGAAGCTCATGCACTGGATTCAACAAAAAGAACATAGCCAAGTTTCGACCAAGTTCAAATTCCTGAGAACAATCAGAAAATTACCTCCGGCAACAATAGTCAAACTGTGCAACGAGCACAGTCACGCCATCCAACAAGTCACAGAGAATGCAGTTTCAGCGAACAATCTACGCAAACCAAGGAAATGCTTCGAGATCCAGTTACAGCAATCGACTTATCATAAGCCGTGGACCTACACAAGGAAATACTAGAGACAAGAGCAAAGTGACCGTGATTAAGCCAACCAGACCAACAAATACCAGAGAATGCAGTGACGATAATGGGGACAGATAGAGACAATGAATTCCAGGGGATGCAATGACGGCAATCGAGTCACCGACACCTAATAATTACTAGAATTTGAAGTGTGAGAAATCAAGCCATCCAGACCAACAAATGTAGGAGAATGCAGTGACTACAGTAGACCATTTGAGACCCAACCAATGCAAGACAATGAATTGTGAGCAATCGAGCCATCCACACCAATAAATCTCAAACAAGGAGTAACAACAATCCAGCCAGCCACACCCAACCAGTTCCACGAATGTTGTGACCACAATCAAACCAGCGTCATCAAGAAGTATCAGGGAATTCAGATCCAGTTATCGAGTAGGCAATCCAGTCATGACCATTACCAGAGCATCCAGTAAGAGCCAAGCGCAACCAATGACGCAGTATCCAATGACTGCAATTGATCCATGATCCAGACACAACTGATGGAAGAGTATCTAACGACAGCACTCGATCTATCCAGACACAATCAGTAGCAATGTATCCAACGAGAGCAATCAGTCCAGCCAATCCCGACCAATGACAGAGAATGCAATGACAGCAATCGATCCCTTCAGGTCCAGATAATGCCTGAGATTGAATGACAGCAGTCAATCCATCATAGCAAATATAGTGACAGCGACAGTTTTCCCAGACCCAACAATTACGAGGGGATTTCATGACCTCAGTCAAACCATTAAGCTCCACCTAACGCCAGATAATGAAATGGCCGTTATCAGCTACCAACAGCTAATAAATAGCATGAAATATAGTGACAGTTATGGATGTTTGAGAAGTGTTGCATAGTTTAGTGATTTAATTAAACGGAGACCACGGAAATACAACGTAATATGTTTTTAATAATAGTCTTCAACTAATATGTAATTACTGACAGTATTGAGACATATAAATATATTGCGTATTTTCGATGAATTTATACATTTTTAAGTGTGTTGGTCATTTTGTCATAAGTTTGGTAAATGCGGACTTTAGATATTTTTTCCGACTCAGCAACTGTAAGAGACTCCCACATTTTTCGACTTCAGGATACTGAAAATGACCATTTAAAGATTTCAAGTACTGAAATATTCTCGGATGATAAATGTACTCCAAATCTCCGAAACGTTTGCATCTTCAACACTAAAATAATTCGGTGAAATCACACTTCAAATCTTCACTAATGCAGGGCTTAGGCCTCCTTGCCTTGCAGCCGTTCAATATTTCCTTATCATCCGACAGCTTTAAGAAATAGAGCAAGAAGCATACTCTGAGAAACAGCATCTTGTAAACTAAATATTTCAGTCATAAGACGCGGCGAAAATGATCATCGTGATATTCCGACTTTGTTAGAAAGTCATTGTCAAACTCTATATGTCACAAACGGAGCTGTTATTTCTGTACCAACGTGATAGAAATGGTGAAATTATGGTAGTATATTTGCCTTGCCTCAGTAACTTCGTTGTTATGCTCTCCATTATGCAAGTATATAAATAATAGCTTTGTAACATAAAGTTTAACAATGACTTTGAAATGAAGTCTAAATATTACCTTGACCATTTTCGTCTTGTATTATAACTCAGATATATTGTTCATAGGATGTTGTTCGTCGGAGCATTTTTCTTCCTCTGGTACAATATTTCTCTGGTGGGCTATTAGTATTTATGTCAACTTACGCTCCTACTTCGTCAAGTTCCTACTTGTCCTACAAGTTTGTCCTTAGTCCATAGTTAGACAAATTGGCAAAGGTAGTCTGATGAACTCCAAATCGACGCTATGTCAAGGGAGTCCGGAGGTATGCTCTGTCGGACGTTTCTGGAAGGTAAAGGTAAAATGCCTTTATTTATACTGGACAACCCTATTACTTACCCAAGCTACTCTTCATAGAGGTCCAGTAGTCCTAGGTCTAGTGCTACTACAAGAGGAAGCCGAAGTACCAGGAGAAAACCTGCGATGTTTGGTAGAGTCAATCTGGACAACACTCTTCTCACATTTGAACAAAGTAACTTTAGTCATATATATACCTGCATGGAGTCGGAGTCGAACCCTTGTCACAGTGGTGAGACTCATGTACTGCCACTGTGTTAACAAGCACTCACTTAAAATTCCGTACGTGTAATTTTGCCAATTCCGAGCACTTCGACTAACATAATTTTAGTCAATTGTTCTGATTTGAAATCAAGAATTTTAATCATACTTAAATGCGTGGAATGAATTATTTAATGATTTAGTTGGATTATTGGTGCGACGACTCCGTCTCGCATGATCAACAATTATTACAGTAAGTGGCTGTTTTATGCATATGTAGTGAAAATTATGCTGACACATATATTTTACATACGGAGTTATATGTTGCAAAGAGTTATAGTTATGTCATATAGAGTTATATAGTTATGTTACATATAGAGTTATATATACATATAGAGTTGTACTCATAGTGATAGTATTATAGATATATAGTGATAGTTTTACGAACAAATTTCAGTTTCAAAACCACCCCAGAGCGTAACGTCTGTGTATCTGTATCTTCGAGCGATGGAATGATAAAAATTGATTGGTCGGTAGTATTCGACATGAACAAAAACAAACATATCGTAACAGTCGATAGACCAGACGGGAACCGTAATCGAGTTAGAAATATTGAAGGGTAGCAACTACTTTTCAAAAGTGCCATAGTGAATGAAGCATGGGGAGAAAATTATCATAGAAATATTTAATTCACTGACAATTCGTTGCGCAGCTTATTTAACAATTATTCACCGAAAGCGAAATGAATATTGTTGAATGATCTCCGTGACGAAGTCGAGGGAATTATTCAATAATATTTACTGAGCTATTTAGTATAATTTTAGTATAATTACACAGGTGATTATTTGAAAGAAAGCAGTGAATTAGCGCTTTTTAAGTCTCCTCGGTAATATTTTCAAAGCTACCCACAGTCTTGTTTCTGAGTCTTTGCTGTTATATTCACCTGTAGGTGATCATTGAGATATTTATGACGTATATTTCTACCGAATTACCACGCGGGATTTTCGATAATCAACTGTGTAATTATAATAAAAACCTCCAGAGTGTGATTAGGATTAATATTTTAATGTATCTCGACTTAAGCGCGTAGGTTATTTACAAAAACATGTGACCATAAAGTAGTGACGCAACTAGGACATGTGGGGATCCTTGGGATAGATTACTTGGTGGTCCCTGTCCTATCCAGGTCGATACAAACGATACAAAATACGTATGGGTGGCAATTTGAAGGTATTAGGTAAACTCGTGTTTAAAATCCGGTAAAACACTTCTGGCATTTTTTTTAAAAATTACAAAAGCGCAGAGGCGGACTGGGCTCGAAACGTTTACCGGGAAGTGTTGTGGAAGCGGCCCATCATCAGTATTTTGGGAAGAGGAGAGGTACGTTTAGGGGGGTTAGGAGGCATGCTTCCCTGGAACATTTTCAAATTTAGAGTCTCAGAAATACTATCTCCAGCATTCTGAGAGGTGATTATTAAGAAATCTGAAGGATGTAAAATGTTATGAAAACGGCCCAGTGACCCTCAGATCGATCAGCCCACCGGGAATACTACCCGTGCTCCACATGGCCAGTCCGCTACTGCCAAAGAGATTGCTATTCACTCTTATTCCTAAAATGACGCATGAATCACCTGATATTATTCAGTTCAAAAAGTTATGTTAGCACTGACTAGTTATTTGCGGAATACGGAAGCCGCTCAGTGCAGCTTTAGAACACAAGAAATCCAATTACTGTACAGAATTTTATCGGTAATGATCAGGGGATTTCCAGTAAAAATTCTCACCTGCGTTCATTCTCATTCTTTGGTAGATCTTTCACACATACTTAGATCAAGTACTGAAGAGACAGCGGGTCAAACTTTTGCCTTAATGTAACAGTTCGATCTTGCTGCAAACTGAAAAAACTTTGAAACTTTATTCGAGCAAATTCATGCCGTCATGACTTGATGTTAATGACGTCACAAAATACTAAGGAGGACCAAGAATTTCACCCATCCTTTCCACCCTGTTGTTGCGTCATTGACTGCACGAAAATAATGGACCATGGCGTTTTCATTGTAACTTAAATGCTATTCGTTCCAGCAATATTTTCTTCGGCCACCCCGAGGATCATTGCCATAACAAGCTACTTCACTTTCAGCCAGTACGGTATATTTATTTTGACCAAAAGTTAAATAAATACAACTTAAAAGACCAACGTCAATTTTAAGTCACTCGTTTTCCTTGGCAAGTTTAACTTACTCGTGTGTACGACACAAATTGGCAAGTTTTCCATGACAAGTCACCTTTTTCAGAAGCTGGTATGAGCATCTTCTTGAGCAAGGTCCCTTGTCAAGGACAACCTGGACGTGTGTACGGGGTTTTAGCGTTCAACATGGTTCAAGTATGTAATCTATAAAATCACACACTATTAATTATTTTCATATATCATAGAAATGTTACACGTAATCGTCAGTCCAAATTTTAGCCAGTTCATTTCAGTTATGGTAAAATTCTCTCACCCTTGCCGTCAGTTGTTGTGTGTGGTCGTCGCCTACAAAAGACAAGATCAGAACTTAAACAAACAATATGAAGTGCCTTTGTGTCTCCTTTCGATTCCTTCCGACAGGATCTGCCATATTTTAGATAAAGCAGAAAAAATACACACACATTCAATTCTTATATAGCACTTCTTATCGCGTGCGACTATTGAAGATCAGTCCTTTCAAGCTCACTGAAGTTGTACAGTCTGTAGAGGAGTTTGTTCATTGGACAGGTATGAACTTTCTGAGTCTTTTAATTTGACCAGAGTTCTTTATTATTTGGAACTTATTTTCAAAAGAAGAATAATATTAGCTGAATTGAGAGAGTTTACTCAGTTTATTTTCGATAGATTGAGCGTGAATGTTAACTCCCGGGGTATTTTATGCGTGATTAATACGTATCTGTTGACTGAGGGTAGCATATTTAAGAATGCTGGTAAATGGGGCCTTTGATATCGTGAATTTAAAGCCCTGCATGGTCAAACGTATTCAACATTTCATTGTACATTGTTCAACATTGTTGCATATAACATCTTAAGCTTGTATGGACACCCAAGTTCAATGATGTTGAATGTCTTAGAAGGATATTGAATGACGTTGAAAGAAATTTGAACGTGTTCAAATCAAAGTTCAACGAACCAGAAAATATTGATATTAGTGGAAAAAGTGTGGCGAAGATGCTCCATAGTAATAGTGAAAATAAATCGATCTTTGCGAAAGCGAGCAGAGGGCTTCACTCGGTTGTTCAAAGTTGCCACTTCGATTTTCTTGAAGGAAAACTTGAAAAACCTATCGAGCTTACTGCTGCAGTTAAGTATTTTATGGAAATCAAAGATTTCTTATGAGAGTGCCATAAAATACGAAAAAGGTTAGAATTTTGTCATGCCGAGATTTTTCTTTATTTTAACCCTGCAGCAACTGTCTTGTTCTTTATCAGTGTAACCAAGGCAACTCGTAAAAAGTACGCCATTTTCGCCTCAAGTCAAATGTGCACATGTAAATTAGTTTGATAAGGTACTTAACCACCCAATCACATTAGGGACTGCAGTCTTGATCCCATTACCAACTCTGAAATTATAAAACCCTAAGCAATTCTAAAGGTTAACTTAAAGTGAATGAATGTTAAACATTTTTGGAGTGTAACTAAGCGTATTTAGTCTAACATTACACGAACGTTAGAAGGATCGTATTTCAGATAAACCACGAGGAACTCTCACGTAGGAAGGCTTTCGAATTTGTCATGTACTCAACATGGATTAAATTGGGCTGAGATAAAAACCAAGATACGAAAAAAAAATGCAAAAATGAATTCGATTCTGCGCGTCTCAGTCCAGGATAAATTGTGACAATTAAGCTTTAATTGTCTGGCGAGATTAGAAACTTTCGCTGATGTAAAATAAACCTTCAAATGAATACATGATTATACATGTCAATCATATTACTATCGCTCAATCTTAGCTGAATGAACCAGCCATATTCCATGGTTTCAATTGTCCGTGAACCGCGTTAAAGTTGACTTCGATTTGGACGCGGGTCTCGTAGTCAAATCAGTGATGTCGAAGTGCGCTCTAGTAAGGGAGCCAAAGTCTGTAAACCACGCGGAGAAAAGGATCAGTTAACGTGTGTCTTGTTGAATGTTGACTCTCTTAGTTGAGTGCACTTTGACAAAATTCTCCCTAATCTAATTCTTTCACTTTTGCGCTTATACCGAGACTAAAATAAAACAATCTTATCCCCTAGATTGCTTCACAATTATATATCCAGACATTCTTGAAGAAGAACAAAAGCGTTTAGTTGTAATAAGAAAATCTAAATTTGATTGTGTTACTTCAATCAAGCCATTACACCTACGACAACATTGCGAGGTCGTGACCTTTTTATCTTTCCACTAACTACAAATTCTGTCGCCTGAACCTGGCCGTTCCTTCTAATTAACAAATAGAAAATAGCTTGAGGGGTCGCTGTGCTGTGCATTGAACCCTAGATGGGTGCTGCACTAGAATACCTGTGTTTGGGTCAAAGTATCCGTGCAAGGAAAATTTTCCCTAAAAGTGTACCGAAGTTTGTGTGGCACGTTAAGCCTATTTTATGGGGGAAAAAAAGGGAAAAAGTACTTGATAGTTTATCTGTGTACGGATACTGTGATTCAAACACTTGGTACGTTGCTTGACTTTCACATAGCCAAAAACACTCGCTTGATTTTTCATCAAAGAAAAGATAGCAGACTCTTCTCTTCATGTCAAATCTAAAAGTAAACCGCTCCTAGTCGGTTGTTGTGATTGTTCTTGCGAAAATTAATATGATCTTTCCGACCTTCAAATAGGAAAATTATAAAAGGGGCTTGGTTCTGTCCCCTTGGTTTAGCCCCTGCGTCAGGGAATTCCTTGCGCCGCCCCGATTGTTGATGGGGAGTTCGATCTTCTAAAGTTTTTATCTGACTGGTGGTTGACATTCGTGTGAATTGCTCGCTTCATTAATGTGTTAATAAAGTTAACTGCTTTTCGTCTGCCATTATTTTATAAAAGAAATACCAAGTGGATTTCCGTGTTTGTATATTGTGATCCAAACACTTGGGATGTTGCTGGACTTTCGAAAAGCTAAAAATTTTCGCCTAGCGCTACTCGTGGTTTTTTTACGCGTTTTACAAGTCTCACAATATTCTGCGCGTTTGGATCACAATATTCAAACCCGAAAATTTAGTATTCCTTAAATGACGTAATTTCAATTAAGTTTTCGTGACGTCATCCATATCTCTGTGCTCAAACACAAAACGAAAATGACGTCACCTTGTCTCTACACGGATGAAATCATCTGTAAAATAATCTACAAGACAGACTCCCGACATTAAATTACTTGACAGATGATGTCATGCATGTAACCTATACTTAAGACAGTATATTATGTGGTGTCTCTGTAATCTCGGAGAAAATGAGGCTCGTCCAATCCGAGCTTCTGCAAGATGCGTACTGTTTTTTATAAAATAAGGAGACTACAACATGCAATTTGATTGGCTAATGGTCGTGCATTATAACTCAACAATGCACTGTTTTGGTTTGCTGATTTTCCTGCGTCGCCTGTACGTGTTCCCAAACATTGTGAATAAATTTCTGAATACAAAATTTGATAACAAAAATACCATTTACTAAATGCACAATGTCCACAACAGAGCCTGCTAATAAGAGACAACGGGTCGACTACGGAGGAGGAAGGTTCGCTGCGGTTTCTAACTCTGAGCTGAACCCTTTGTTGGAAAATAGACACTCAAAGGCTACCAAAAACGCGACAAACTGGGCAGTTAAAACTTTCAAAGGTATGTAAAATTTTTTGAGACTTTTAAAAGCTTTCTATACACTGTATACTGCAGCAACAAAGCGAATTTATCTAACTGTTTACGTGTAAAAATGGCCATTTCGACAGTAACCCAGGCCAAAGCAACAAAATTATATAAAAATGACATTCTTAAATGTTTTGTCAAGTAAAAATAAGTGTATTTTAGTCGCAGGGGCGGATCCAGGAATTTTCGTACGTTAGTCAAAATTTTTGTTTGCAAACACATACGGAGAAATTTTTTCTTTTTCGGGGGGGGAGCGGTAGATAAAACGCGAGATGCAGAGTTGGCTGTTTCGCCCAATGAACCATGATCATATTACCTGCTAGATCATGCGTCTAAAAGCAGACTATACTTTACAAAACACAGTGCCACATTTACTATTTCGTTGAGAAATAAATAGAATAAAATAGATATCTGATAAAACCTTTACTAACACGATAGAATAAACAAAATGCTTAGTTGCTAAAATCATATATGCTGAATGTGATTTAAATACCATTATACTAATAACCTTGGACGCTGAAATATGCAAATTTCGGAACCTTGTGTCCATGTGCGACAACAGACAGCTTCAGCTTGTCTGCTTGAAGCACTTTCAAACTTCAAAACTATTACGATAAGAAATGTAAGAGCATGATATATGTTGAGAAATATGATATATTTACCTTATTGCAGTTATACAAGACTTCTTCTTCTCTTCCCGAACAACCTTTGGAATGAAACTTTCGGCTCCAAAATTTCTGCTGAGGCTGAAGTTCGTGCTATGAATTGCATTCAATAGCTCTTCAACAGAAGTATTCGGCGAAGCGTCTAGTCGCTTCATCAGATCCGTATAAATATCCTTTAGACGTTCTAGATCGTTTTCCGCAAACGCGGTCTTAACATGCTCGTAAGCAGGAATAGACATAGCTAGGAAATCGGTTTAGTAGCACTTCGAATAATCGATTTGAACCTCGATGGCTAATCAGCGATCAGAAAGGCTGTGTTATTGTGCAAGACCGACTCATACCCCACGCTGCGAATTAGTCAAGATGAGTCAAAAAATGTGACCAATAGAAATACAGATATTTTTTGAATTCACCAATCATCTATCTCATATACAAGCCCCTGATGCTCTAGAGAGTCAGAACTCCCCACAGATGAGTCAAAATGGCTGATCTCCAGGGAAACGGGCATATTAGCCAATCAGACAGCTAGAATCTTGACTCAGATGAGTCAAAACTCACGCGGAAGACCGCTGTTTCTTGACTAGTACATTACTTTACCGAAACTTACTCGCAGCATGGAATTTGTTTACTGGACTACAATTTGAATGTTAATTAATCTGCAAGTACCGCTGCATGAAAATAGGTAACTGGACTATAGAGTTAGAACTTTGGCTATAGGTCCGCAATTTTTACGTTAGTCGCGTGACTCGTTTGACAACCCCTGGATCCGCCCCTGAATTTAGTAGTACAATAAAAAAGTAAACACAATACTCAGTAGTTTTGTTTTGAATAGTACCTGACGAAACTGTTCCATACATTTAGAATGGTGCCAGCAGAAAAACATTGTGACCAAGCTCGAGCAAATGACAACCGGGCAACTAGACAAGAACCTCCGTCGTTTTTACGCCGAAGCGATAACCAAGGACAGACAAGAATACAACAAGTCAGCGCTGATCGGCTTCAGACACGGTATTGAAAGATACCTGAATAATCCACCTTTCAACAGAGGAATTAAAATAGCTTCAAACCCGAGGTTTACACGGTCAAACCACACGCTCGACGCCAAAATAAAACAGCTGAAGCAAATTGGCAAAGAGAATGTCTAGCACAAACCGCCGCTGGAGCAAGAAGACTTTGCCAAGCTGAAAACAAGCGGCGTTTTCGACCTGAACCATCCACTATTTCTTCTTCGTTGTGTGTGGTTTCACGCTGTACTGTACTGGTGTAGAAGAGGCCGCGAAGGTCAACGTTCCCTCACCGTTAACAGCTTCACCTTTGAAGTTGACAGTTCTGGTCGACATCAGTTCTTGGTCAATCGGAAGTGTCCAGATAGTTTTTAAATCGAGCAGCGACTAGCGATTAAACTTGTAAATGTTCGACTGTGTGTCTGTTAATCATTGTTGAATTTTTTTACATTTCTGTACTCTTTTTATCCACACTTTGTTTAAGAATCTTGCCAGACAGCAACGTTGTTGACTTCCCTGCTCGCCGCCAGAATCAAGAATCAAGAAAGCCAAGCATGTGTGTGACGTGTTCATCTGACATAACATGTTTGAGGAAGTTGATCGTCCAGGTTAGTGTAGTCTTGAGAAAGACTGTTGGTTGAAGTGACTGACGTTTCGACAGTCTTAGCGGCGGTCATCTTCAGAGTCAAAAGGAGAGTAAATGTCAGGTTCGCCTGTATTTGTATCTGGCTCGTGCGTGATAAGTGGGCGGTCGTGTTGGTCATGGAGACCGATTACTACGACAAAATGGACGAACTAGTTAACGACAAACAAACCTACGAACTACTTAAACGAGACCCTGCACCATCACTTCAACGAAAACTTAACAACAAAATTTTCTCAATGAGAAAAACTAACACGATCACTCAACAAACTTACTATCGACTCAGGTGTTCAGTACCGCGATCACCAAAGCTGTACGGACTACCGAAACTTCACAAGCCACAAATACCCATGCGACCTATAGTTTCGTTCTGTGGGTCGCCTACTTACGAACTTTCCAAATACATAACTACCATACTGCAACCACTAACCAACAAGTCACAACATAGACTACGATCGACTGAAACCTTCATCAACAATCTCAAAACAGTACAAATACCACACAACCACAAGCTAGTGTCTTTTGACGTGAAATCACTGTTTACCAGTATTCCGCTTCAACTGGCGCTAGAATGCACCAAAACTGCCATCAACGAATTTACTGACGCACTTCCTTTACCTACAGGGGACATCGTGGAACTACTGGAACTTTGCCTCACATCAACTTACTTTCAATACAACGGTAAACACTACAAACAGTTACATGGCACAGCAATGGGCTCACCCGTTTCTGTTGTGGTTGCTGAAATTGTAATGCAATCCATAGAGGAACGAGCTCTTGCAACTTACAAACACACGTTACCTTTTTGGTTTCGTTACGTTGACGACACGATTACTGCACTACCCGAAGACGAGATTGACGAGTTTCACAAACACATTAACGAACAGAACAGTCACATACAATTTACCAAAGAGATTGAAGAAGACGGAGCTATTCCGTTCCTAGACTGTTTGGTAAGTCGTGACAATAACAAACTACAGACTACTGTCTACAGGAAACCAACGCATACTGACAGACTACTGGACCAATCATCGTACAATCCAACCTCACACAAAGCTACCACCATCAAAACATTGACGAGACGCGCACAACTCATTTGCAACTCATCCGACGCTCTACGCCAAGAAAATGACTACTTACAATGCGTTTTCCACAAAAACAACTATAACTCTGACTTCATCAAACTTAACACTTACAAAGACAATGAACGCGACGAAAACAACAGTCCGACAACAACTACAGCAACGATACCCTACATAAAAGGTACGTCTGAGATTATCTCGCGTATCTTACGACCATACAATATACGAGTAGCGCACAAACCGATCACAACTATACGACATGTACTGACTAATGTTAAGGACAGAGAACAACCGCACGAAAGACAAGGTGCAGTTTACAAAATTAATTGCTCCGACTGCCAAGCCACTTATATAGGTGAGACTAGCAGAAACTTAAGTATACGACTCACAGAACACAAACGAGCGATAAAAAACGGAGACAAAACCAACCACATTGCCGAACACCACCGACAAACCAAACACAACATTGACTGGGAATCGGCAAAATGCATTACGTACAGCACCAACTACAAACAGCGACTCACACTAGAAAGCTGGTATACAAACTTAGAACAAAATCCATTAAACCGATCACAACAATTACCGGGACCTTACAAACGACTAATTCACAAAGTCAAACGTGCGAGCAGCCAATAGACTTACACTTCGACAAACTATAATTAACGCCTACACAACCACACCCATTGCTTCTCGCCAAATATCACACCTCCATGACCAATACGACCGCCCACTTATCACGCACGAGCCAGATACAAATACAGGCGAACCTGACATTTAATCTCCTTTTGACTCTGAAGATGACCGCCGCTAAGGCTGTCGAAACGTCAGTCACTTCAACCAACAGTCTTTCTCAAGACTACACTAACCTGGACGATCAACTTCCTCAAACATGTTACGATTCTCCCAGGTTCAAACCATTTACTTCATCTGACATGTTATGGAGAATTTCCATTTTGATCTTGTAAATAAAATGTTTACTGCGCTTGTTTGCCTGCTTATTCTATAAAAGAAATAGAAAAACTCGTCGGGTGCTTTTATCGAGTTATAATGCACGAAAGATGTTGAAAGAACACTCAAGAAGCAGTAAATCACTCGGCTATCGCCTCGTGTTTTACACGCTTCTTTCGTGCATTATAACTCGATAAAAGCACCCGACTCATTTTCTATTTCTTAAATAAAACACTGAGATAATGTTCATTGTTTTCGAAGTCTAAATGACCTAGAACTCTAGATCTCTAGTTTCATGTCGAACACGCTTTTGATATTGTACCATAGCGCAGCCGGAGATCGCTTATCAACACGAGTATAAAAAAGACCACCCAAAGAGGGAATTCACTACCATTGTAAATAGAGGTGCGACAGGCTAAATTAATGGGGATCACACGTGGCTTACTTCCTCGTTAATTCATGGCTAAAAATTTGTAAGAAACCTGCTTCTGAGACATGATTGACGACGTCAAAAGCAAAACAAGCCCTCTATAAGACTGAGCAACAAGAGCACATCAGCGCATTCCAATGTCAATGTTTGCATTTTTGGGTCGGTTGACATTGTTATTGTCACGTGACACTGCATGTGCAATTTTAAGTCCCAAAGTTGTGGATGAGTATATCGAAGACAACGTTTCTTCATCTGGTAACGGTAAAGGTGAGGTTTTTTTTCTCCATTTCAACTACGTTACACGTGAGGCAATCAGTTGACATTAGCGTTACAAATTTGATTCAAGCCACATCGGGCGTGAATCCTCCAAATATCGATTTTTGTCAAGTACCATCGCACTGGGACGATGGTAATTAAACCAGAGTTCGGCCATTTGTGTTCGTTTTCACGGCACTCAATTTCTCAGAAGAATTTTAGTGACTATATGTTTCCCACATATGCGTTAGAGTCGAGTGTAAATGGGATAGCCATATCGGTTTGAAAAGTGCCTTAACCGTTACACAGCCATTCTTTATTGACATTTTGATGACTAAGGTTACATATAAAGGAAAGGTGAGATCTCGAACACTGCATTCTCCAAACTGGGCTACCTGTGAAACTACATTTACTTTACTTCTGAACAGCCCTTCTCCGTCCAGTTCACATTACAATCAATATCAATGAACTAGTGCACCAAATTTAACATACTTTTAATATGCTTTCTAATTATTTGCTGTGCATAAAGAGTAGATACACCTATAGGAGTGAAAAATTGTGTGGGAAAAAAAATCATAGTCACCTACATTTAATTTGTGTACATAGAACTATTGATGTAATTATGAATATGAATATAAATTTGCTGACTATGATTATAAAAGGGCATAAAGTGATGTTGTTTAAAAGATGTCAAGTTGGCAGAGTGGGCTACTTGTAATGGGATGGAGTTCCAGATATTCATTGACCTGAGGAAAAAGCTATAAAATAGCAACCATCTCTAGAACTAACTTGAACAAAAAAATTACTAAGATGACATCATGTTGCATGTCAGTTGGTAAAATATGGTCAGGAGTTGGTAATGCTATTAAGCCATCAACAGCAGAATAAAAAACATTCAATTGGTGAATTTTCCACCCATTCTATGGGAAGTCCAAATCTAAAGATCTTAATATTTCTGATACATGTATGCTATATTCCATGCCATATAATCCCATTTATGAATTGGGCTGCACTCCTCTGTACACCTCTGCACACCTCTTTTTAATGGGGTTAACTCTTCCCCAGCAGGATAAGACTTATCATTTTACTCTGGCTAATGCTGGATGATTTTACATGTCTAGGGGAGAGCTCTTGCAATCAACTCAAAGTGTTCATCTAATCCTGTCTGAATAGGTGTGATAGTGTGCAGGTATGCTCCAGATTAGAGGTCTGTTTACATGGGTGTGGGTTGGTTGTCAACCAAGGTCAGGTTTCTATAAATGTTCACACCATAGCTAGGTAACCCACTTTGCTGGATAACCTGTTTGACAACCTAGGTTGGCATGGTCATGAAGGTATGAAATTTTATTTAAATCTTCATTTAAACACAGGTTGAATTGACCCTGGTTCATGTAAAGTGTTGGTAGATATATGAACCCAGGTTCATTTTCTTATCCACAACGTATGATTGCTAACCCTGGTCAGCCACACCATCACCCTGGGTTAGGTGAACCTGCCTTGGATGAGTTGGCAAACATAATTTATTAGCAACCAGGGGTTGGGGTCCTGATCCAAGTTGGTGGTGAACCCAGGTTCATGTAAACAGGCCTCAGGTCTCACTATAGCAACATACATCGAATGCTTTGTATAGCTTCAATCCATGGATACAGATTACACATAACAAATCTTAATGACTTGCTGGCATTACCATGTTATTGATAGGAGAGTTCCACTGCAGATCATCTGATACTAAAACTTTCAAATATGGATGATTGTTACTGACAATAATTTCTGATTTTTTCATGGAAATTCTCAACATGTAACACTTAGATTGATTGAACTCCATTGTTATTTTTACACAAAGGTACTACCTTGTCAAGGTCTCTTTCACAGCTCAGGATACCTTTCAGCAAGTACAACTGAATGATAGAATAAATGTATCATCAGCAAACATTATTACTATAGTACTTCCCAAATTTTTATGAATGTTACTAATACAAACATGTAACAGAAACAGAGAAGGTCCTAGTACAGTTTCTTAAGGCATGCCTTGATCATATGGTACATAAACTGAAGCAGAAGTTTCTCCATCTGTAATAAGACATTGAGATCTTTTTGTGAGCCATGATATATGATCCATGCAAAAATATCAACTTGTATTCCTTGGCAATTTAACAATTAGACATTGGTGTGTTACCTTATCAAAGGTTTTAATGAAGCCCACTATTTGAAGGTCAATTTCAATTCTATTATTAGTATTTCAAGCCAGATCTTCATATGTCAGCAAAAGTGGAGTTTCACATCAGTGATTTCTATGGAAACCACGTTGATTAGCGAACAAGATGTTATTCTCCTCCAAGTTCTGCACTATACTCCAGTAAACAACATTTTAAATTAACTTTATTTAATTGCATGCACATGTAAAAGGTTACAATGTTGTCGTACTTTTTTGCATCTATATGTTTGATTTATTGGTGAGATTTAAACAATCATATGCAGCTTGTTTTTATTCTGTTGATTATCCATGAGCGATTACGGAAAAGAAAGACACTCAGTGAGGAGTTTAAAGTAAAACTATATGTTGACCGATAGCGGGAAAATAAAGGAAAATAGAATAAAAGATTTACCAAGTAAAGAACTATCATGACTGGTGGGATAACAGTTCATTGATCGAATGGATATACATGCCTCGACAAGTGATCAACGGAATCATAATATTTATTTCTTTGGCGCGGGAGTCCAGTGTAGATAGCTTCGATAAAACAACGGCATTCTTGAGGTTATACACTATCTAAAGGATAGAAAAAAAGCTTCTCGACGTTTCGGGCGTAGGCCCTTCATGAGGAGATGAAGGGCCTACTAATCTCCTGATGAAGGGCCTTCGCCCGAAACGTTGAGAAGCTTTTTTTCTATCCTTTAGATAGTGTATAACCTCAAGAACGCCGTTTATTTATTTCTTTACTTATCTTTCCAAAACTTCTTCTAATAGGACTAGCGCAGTGACTAGTAGTTCTCAAATTTCAGTAGTCCAAACCCAATTTTTACTAGTCCTGGACTAGTGGACTACCGCTAAAGTTGAGCACTGTCATCAGAATTTCGAAAAGGTTCTGTCGTCTTGACATCAACCACCTTAACAGCAGACAGACCTAAAATTCACGATATTCCAGCCTTATTATAAGGCTAAAGATCGTTATTCGGTAGGTATGCAAAGTTACGTATTCTGATTGGTCACTGTAAGGAGTGACGTAGTTTATGGGTGCGTGTGGGGCTTGTAAACCTCCTAACCCACAAAGTTTGTAAAAGTATTGAAAATTCGAGCAAAAATAAACAGCTAAAGTAATAAATTTCGGACAAAATTTGGTTTAATTTGGTACGTTAGGTCAAAATTCCTTTTTGTTACTGATTTATTTATTTATTTACGTAGAGTAAAACATAAATGCCGAAAAAGAATGACATCTTCAAATCCCAAGATATGAGCCAATAACAAGACGACGAATGATTGCGAGGATGACTTGACAATGACTTTACAAGAAAGTCGAAAGATCGTCGCAATCATTCGTCGTCTTGTTATTGACTCTTATCTTTGGTTTTCACGATGTCATTGTTTTTCGGGATTTGTTTTTTTACTTAATTTTATCAAATTGTCTGTTGTCACCTGATTTATTCACTCATTCATTTATTTATTTATTTATTCATTCATTTATTCATTCATTCATTCACTTATTCATTCATTCATTCACTCATTCATTTATCTATTTATTTATTATTTACTTATTTATTTATTTACTTATTTATTTACTTTTTATTTACTTTTTTATTTATTTATTTATTTAATTTAAACACGGTAACCTATCAACACAAAGTCGCTTTCCATAGGGCTATTATATAAAGAATTTGCGAGTGCTAATTTATTCACAATTTATTTACAATTATTATGCTGATATTCAATATACATATTAGGGCTGAGGTGAGGTTACAACTTACATGGTCTGATTGAGTGTCAAATTCAGTCGGGCAATTTTTCAAACCATACAATATTCGGGCAAATTGAGCCGGACATCCCCCTGGCAAAATTGGTTAACAACGCCACCGGCTGTACGGTCCGACACTTTACGATATTGGACCGGTTTAATACGCTTTTTACTCCTGACCGGCAAGTTTTGGCGGGAAAAATCTTTGAGCTGATTTTAATGAAATTGAAGGAGAATCGACTTTTTATTATGAAATGTTCGGAGTAATAAAGTGTGCAAGAACAGTATTACTGCACTTGTTTCACGCTAATTGTATAAAAGTACGATAAATGAATGTTTAACTGGTGGAAACAAGAAGCCCAACCAGCAAGTCATGAAGTAAGGTAAACAGCGACATTTAACGAAAACCGGGTTAAAACATGAAAGAAGACCAACCAACAGCCATATAATGAATACCTTGTTAACCCAGTTTGCTCCGTTCATGCGAGAAAGTATTTGCCTTCGGTTCATTTTTCGCACGAACCTCGCTCCTTCGTCTCTCTGTCTGTACTAAAACATCTGGAAATACTTTTCCGTACGGACCTCGTTCGCAGTTGATAAGTACCTATTAAAAATAAATAAAAATTCGCTATAAATAAATAAATAAATAAATAAATAAATAAATAAATAAATATAATACTCAACTAGTTTTCTATTTACTGTACAGTATAGTTTCATCCATTCTAATGATGTTCCATGAGACGACAAAAGTATATTCCTTATTAAATGGCTTTATTTCATGTTGTGAACTGAGCCATTACATTATTATTACAATCGCAATTCCCACCTGGTTCTTCCCTGGCAACAATCTTGAGAAAATTCATTTATTGTTTTTATTTCTTTCAGTGGAACTTTTATTTGTGGTGGCTAAATGGCGTGGTTCAAATGTTTCCTTTTCCTTCTCCTTTCTGTTATTGCAGAGCAGTCACAAGGTAGCGTGAACGAAACCGAATTTTGTCTTCATTGTTGATGCTTTCGGATAACTGTCACACGAAAACTGATTGTTTTTGATGATTTCCTTCATTAGTGTTGATGACTACATATTTTAAATTTTTTGATTAAAGGTAAAACGTGCACAAAAGACCTAATTAAACTAAACAAACAACCATACAATGGTTGCAACAAGCACGGAGCTGGATTAGGGGCTGAAACACGTTGTGCAGTCGCCGTGGAGTTGCGTGAACTAGAAAAGTTGACAAGAGCGGGATTAAAAATTGCATCTTCGGGTTACCGGACCGCTACTCTACCAATTGAGGTATTGAGTCAAACGGGAACAGTATGCTCGTTTTATCCAACTTAAGTGAATGAAAGATTCTCGCGACATCTTAATACTCGATATCCGTGAGGATGTCTAGTGTCTTGACTCTATTTCAGAATCATTCTCAGGGTAACATGAGCCGAATATTTCATGAACCCACACTTTTGCAAATGACTTTTCTAGTTGACTTTAGCAGTTTAAGTTAATTCATGAAATAATCTGTCCATGTTACCCTGAGGATGTTTCGGAAATTGGTAGTTTGACTCGTCCATCTTTAGACCGTAGTCGCTTCAGTCGCTTCACTCTTATTGGCTGATATTAGACAGGTTCGCATGCAGCATGTGTGCGCACTCGGGCTTATCACTGGCAGAATATTGTCGCGTTCTGGGATCAAGCTTTAATACACTTGACCAGGAACTACCCCCTGTGGGTTTTGCATGAGTTTCACGACCTTTCAAATTTATTCGGCTTACCAACCGTAATCTCTGCTTCGTGACGCACACTGAATTCGGATCTGTGGGTTTCCGTACCACTGCCCTACCAACTGATGTATCGAGTAAACTGTGAACAGTATGCTAGTTTTATCCACTTTACTAATGCACCTGAGCGGAAGCCACTGTATGTTAATAATGTTATACTATTGTAAGGTCACACATATGTCAAACTTGCACCTAAGCTTATCATCTGAATCTTGGTAGCTCAATGGTTAGAGCGTCTCACTGGTCATTAGAAGGTCGTGGGTTCGATCCCCGTCTGGGGTTCTTAAATCGTTTTTCTGAGGATAGAGCTTGACGAACGTTCATCTGTCATTTCAAGATATCTCCAAGCTCCCACATTTCTAAAATATATATCTCAATACTGCTCCCAGTTGACGCAACAACTCAATCGGAATTCGTTCCAATCCTCGGCTTCGCCTCGGAGTAGAACGAATTCCTCGCACTTGAAAACCAGGTCAAGTCCTCATTGTCGGCCTTTAAATATTACTTAAAATAGAGGTAAATAAATTATAGTATATACTTCATCTACACAGGGCTAACTTTAGTGGCTGCTTTTATGTTTTCCTTTTAATCACGATTTAGTCGGTTTTCTTTGTTCTTTCGAACGGGTTTTATCCTCCGAAGAAACTGGCTATGTAAACAAAAGTGCGTTTCAAAAGCTAGGAGGGACTGTATATTCGATACCTGAAATGGCTGGTATTGTAAATACAATTCCTGAAATCAGTTAATTTAGGAAGAAAGACAAACTGAAAACATGTTTTTTTACTTCTCAAAGCAAAAACGAATCTCATGTCGCTTAACATTTCTCGAAGGAAACCTCCTTTAGTTGTGTTTTAAGTCGGATGAGTACCTCAAACGTCGGCTTTAAACCAAGATGGCTTAAATCTTCCGTTCTTGGTATTTATTTTATACTTTAATGCGAATGATCCCCAACAGTATAAAGAGATCATAGGCGTAGGAAGCGGGGGAGGTAGGCGAGGGCACTTGCCCCCCAGTTGTTATCACAGTCGCTTTTTTATAATGTAAGTTGATCAGGTTGGATCAAAAAATCATCTGTAAAGTGAATATTTGTAATTATCATTTGTTATGAAGACTTTTTTATTCTTTTGTAAAACTGCTCTTAAAATGCAGGAAAAAGCGTTTCAGAGCCTCAAAAAAGCCCCAAAGATTTGCCTGGGGGTGCATGCTCCTGGATCCCTCCTCAGGTTGGTTGTGCCCCCCAATAGTTAGTTGGTTCCTACGCCTTTGGAGACTATAGCATTCAAAATTATTATGTCGTCAATGTGCTGAGAAGGATAACTGTGTGGCTGGCACGTGTCAGAAGAGGAAAATGCTAGTGGACTGATATTTTTTTAAACTGTTTGGTTTTATCTAAAAACTGGGTTCTCCAAGCGAGACCTCCAAACATAACGTACGTGGACGTGGGGGAGACTTTACGATTGAACGTAGCGTATCAACATCAAGGTCAACTATTATGGAGATGGAGGAAAGATGGAAAAATTTTGTGGAAGTCAGGACAACCACCAGCCGACCAAAGAGTGTCGATACAGGGTCAAGGAACTTTGGTTGTAATATACACAACCCTGGCAGACAATGGGACTTACAAACATGTAATTGGAGACCTGGAGGCTATCAAAACCATTGTGCTGAAAGTTATTATTCTAGGTGAGTAGAATGTGCAGGTAATCCTTATAATTTTGTTCCAGCTCTTTGTACCGAATTGTTTTTGACAGTGTTCCAAGAATGTAAAGTGACGTGTTGATGAATGAGAGACGTCAGTTTTCTTCCAGTTTAATTTAGCGTTCATTTAGCGTGTCATTAGTTATTTAATTTTTAGTGTGTTTTTTTAAGCCTCGTTTATACGATTGATTTTTTGCCTCGCGATTGTCATCTTGGCGTATGTGTGAAATTGAAGAGATCGTCGAGGACAAACTGCGACCCGTGCGGTGGCTAGGTTTAGAATAGCACCGAGGTATCCATGCCTGTCGTAAGAGGCGACTAAAAAGGTTGGCGTCAGTTTCTGCGAGTTTGTGCCTCGCGATTGACATCTTGGAGTATGTGTTTAACGAGGACAAGCTATAGCGAACCATAAGCAGATATCTTGCTGCATAGACTGTCATGAGTTTATCACACACACCAGGAGGACAATCGCAAAGTGCAAAATTGCACCTTTAGATATATTTAGATGAGGAATTATTGAATTATTAAACGTGCTGAAAAGTTAGGCCTGGTTTCCATTAGATATATACAAGCACAGTAAACCCTTCATGGTAAAGTGAACTGTTTGTTCGTCCCTAGTAGAACCACTCCTTACCAACTTAGTAAATATCTTTGTACTGGGGAAGTACAGAGAATTCAGTTGTCTCTTCCGAACCTTCCCGGTTGTCTTCCATAATTCACAACGATGATTGTCAATGCAGAGATATTTTCGAAATATGGGAGCTTGGAGATATCTTTAATGATAGATGAACGTTCATCACGCTCTATCGTCAGAAAACGATTTCTGAGCTCCAGACAGGGATGGAACCCGTAACCTTCTGATGACCGGTGAGACGCTGCAACCATTGAGCTGCTGAGACTCAATATATATATATATCTCATCATAACATTAACATATAGTGGCTGCCGCTTAGGTCGCCCATATATCGAACTTGCACCTTAGCACACCACTTGAGTCTTGGTAGCTCAATGGTTAGAGCTTCTCAACAGTCATCAGAAGGTTGCACGTTCGATCCCCATCTGGGGCTCAGAAATTGTTTTCCGAGAATAAAGCTTGACGAACGTTCATCTATCATTCAAGATTGGCGATACAGTTGTCTCCTGATAACTTAAATCTTCGGGGTAAATCGAGAAAGGTTCGAGTTATCTGGAGGTGGCATCATAAGATCGGAAATGAGAGAATAAAATTGTGTTTTGTCTACATGATTTGTTGCTATTCAGTCAAAGTGCGTTTTGGTCATGTTTATTTAAGAGAAAGAGTACCAACGAAATGATACGTTGCCAACAAAACAACAAAACACATTTTATGTGTGCTCAATGCCAAGACACTAAAGAACGCAACACAAAGGACAGTTACACACTTCATTGTGAGTGCAAGCTGCTCAGTTTGATTCAAAGTAAATTTAAATGTTCTGAGCTATGTTTTGGTATCATTACACTTTATTGACTAATGAGCTTCGAGTTATCGAGGGGAAAATTATAAAGAAAATAAGCTGAAGGGAAAACAATTTCACTTTGACTTAGAGGGATATTCGAGTTATCGAGAGTTCGACTTACCAAGGATAAAATCACAGTAATAGTATAAAGCAGATCGAAGGAAATTGATTTTGGTTCAAGTCAGCTCGAGCTTCGAGCTATCGAGGGTTCGAGTTATCGGAAATCAACTGTAGGTCCTTTGTGGTGTTCAACTTAAAGTGAAATTTAATGTGTTCCCCAAAGACGTTGTAGTAACATTAGATACTTGATAAAGGTTACTCTTTGTTTTAGCTGGGGACAGTTTTTATTCTTCATCTAGATTTTAAGCCATTAAGAATGGTTTCCATGACGAAGAATTGTCTCCAGTTTAAGGGTCTGCCCCCGTTCTAAACTTACACCAAGATTATATGTACTGAAAAGTTATCAGAAATACCGTACTTTGGGATGTCCTCTTCCCTGAGTCAAGTTTTTATCTGTCAAGTCACTCGGATCTCGTGAAATCAATTTATACTCAATGCTGTACATGTCAGAGTTGTCCCTAGTAGGACAATTGAACATTTAAGTTGGGAATAGTTGTTTCACTCCAGGGTTACTCTACTTCACTATATAAGCGGCTCCTATTCCAGAATAACTATTCCCTCCTTCGTGACAGATAAGTGATTCTCACCTAAAAACTTTACTGCGTTACACAGCCTCAAAATGGATTTGGTTCTTCTAGTGGTTCTCGTCTGTTTTGGTTGAACGCCCATCTGCCTCATACAGAAACGTATTTCCACAGCCTACTGTGCACACTCAGTCCCAAGCCTGTGCCCACACCAGCGCCTAACCCCAGATCAATACAGACTGAATATTAGCTATTGCCGAGTTAGTGAGTCAGTATTAGATTTTATACTACAGTAAATGACTCCTAGAAACTTTAAAAATGCTGTGATGTTGAATGACTGTTGAACGCCCACCAATTGCATCCTAGCTGACCCCTCTACTATTTTTGCTTCCATTCCCTGTGTTTACCGAATGCTCACTGAGGGGCGGTAATGCCCCCTTTGAGAACATAGGATTGTTCTATGATTGCATTTTCTCAGCTGTTTAATCTTGCGCGAGCAATGTTTTAGCCTAGTCAGAATTGATACATATTTTTATAACAACTACAATCAACACTAAATTCTTGGTGTATCATTGTTCCCCAGCTATTAAAAAGGTCGTTACAGCGTTTTAAAGCTATCAATACGGTGGACCACTTGTGAGATATTTGCATCTGTAGAAATGTATGGAAAATTTTCTCGATCTGCATGACTCCGAAGATAGAGTGACCCTCATGTCAAAGATAACTTCCAGATTAAAATTGGTTGCTACTTATAACCACCCCAATAAACTCTTTTGTGGAGGGACGAGACTTCCATTATTTACTCTGGCTAAAGTTAGACCATTTCATTCGTCAAGGGAAGAGCTCTCACATGGTTAAGTCCCGCTATTTCATTTCTAAATTCTGTTCTCTTGTTTAGTTCCAGCAGTCGCAAATATTACTTGTTGAGGAAAAACAAACAGAAATTTTGTGTGCATGTGCAATTCAAAAGACAATACGGGTAATCCTCCTTCGTTGGCGTATTGGTATAACAATGGTAAACAGATTGGCCATTTTGGTTATCTGCATAAGAACCTTACCATAGACAACATAACGAGAGGAGAAGCGGCAACCTATACATGCAAGGTGCAAAGCCATAACTTGACGGACAACCGAAGTATAACCTTCAGTAAGTAAATAAAGTAACAGTAAACTGTCTTTATTTATACTGCATAACCCTATCAGCTAGCTAGGTTGTTCTCCCTAGAGGTCCAGTAAGGGCTACCCTTCATCGGTCTAGTGTTACTGCTGGAAGAACAGGGGCGTACCCATTTGGGTGGTACGTTCCATTCAGACCGGTACGAAATTTTCGTCGTGAAAACATGAAATCTCTCCAGATCAACTGTTGATGTGACGAACAAGATAAACATTGTTGCTGCGAATTAATGAAAACTCGGAATTCGGTCAATATTTGCAAGAACAAGGCTTTAGTTTCATGCTAGTGTCACGTAACCACTTCAAAAAATTCTCACTTTGGTAGCGGCCTGACTTCGTACCGGTCTCATGTAAACATGGTCTAAGATTTCACTTCGTAAAACGTTTTATGACACCATACATCATGCTTCGAGAATGGAGTAGTGGAATCACACATTCGCGTAACCTGCTATATCTCTTTTAATTTTAACTTATAAACTCATTGACTTTATCCCTCAGCTATGGATTGACCAGGCGGAAAAACGTAATCTCAAAAGGAATATCAAAGCCCAGCAAAATATCTTTACGAAAGCCATCGAGTCGGACACAGAAGTAAATAGTAATATTTAATAAAGTTCTAACGTTTCGTTGTATTAATCACAACATCATCAGAGAATAATTTACATACTGCCTAAAGCCTAAGTATATATAGTTACAAGGTGTAATAATATTCAAGCATTAACCAATCAGAGGACGTACTAAAAATAAAAGTTACAGGTATAAGAACACAAACAACATGGAATAGTAAAGAAAAAATTATAAAAGGAAAAGTTATAAAAGGAAAAGTGGTGCTGAGCCAATATTGGCATTTAGAGAGGGTTTAAGATTTCGAATGAGTAGACTTTCTCGCAAGAGAAGTTCGGACTCAAAAGGGCAGGAAGAAAGGATTTTAAAGTCATCAAAGGAGACTGGGTGACCCGTGTCACGGTGGTGTGAAAGAATACTTGTGAGGGGAGGGTTAGTGCGCTTTTTACCTGTGAGAGGTGAGATTCCCATATGGTCAGATACGCGTGTATGGAGGTGCCGATGTATGGTCAGATACGCGTGTATGGTCAGATACGCGTGTATGGAGATCAGAATCAAAAACTCTACTATCCGCTCATTGAAACAGGAATCAACATCTGCTCAGTCGTCACTGGCTTCCCTCGTATCTTCCTTGGACCTACTGCATTTGAAATCTGTTTCCGACCGTGAAAATAGCAATCACCTCAAACGTCACAGCGCCATTCAAGAAAAGAAACTGTTTCAACTGACTAAAGACTCCCCTAAAACGTCGAACATTAAACTCGATGAAGTTATATTTAACCACTCCAACAAAGCTCTCTCCCACGAAGAGAAAAGTGTGCTAGTCAAAGGACTAACTTTTTCCATTCCGCCGAAGAAGTTGAATAATTGTGACTTCCTCATTCCTTTCGAACTACTTTATCGGAAAATCCAGCATGAACCAGTGTCTCCTGTCTGCGGCTTAGATCAAGATTTCGTAAAAACTAAAATGAAAAACATAGCTCTTTCTGGATTTAGAAGCTATTCTCCTCCTTCATATATTTTCACTCATGATGAACGTGAAATCTTAACATCACTGAGAAGAGATCAAAGTATCATCATTGTTAAACCCGACAAAGGAAATGGTTTGGTTATCCTCAACAAATCGGATTACCACGAAAAGATGAATGACATTCTAACTGATGAAACTAAGTTCCAGAAACTTGACGAAGACCCCGTGAAGTTAACACTAAAGCGTGAAATCATTATTAAGAACTTTTTAAAAGAACTGAATAAGAACGGTATCATCTCCGATGGTCACTATCGAGATCTTAGTCCTACCGGTTCTCGTCCAGGTATTTTATACGGTCTTCCTAAAATACACAAACTTAATGTTCCACTCAGACCCATTCTTTCTTCTGTGCGCTCTCACTCTTTTAACATTGCTAAATTTCTTGTTTCTTTACTTCGCCCATTTTCTAATAATATTTATTCCGTGTTTGATAGCTTCTCCCTTGTTAAGGAATTACTCGAATTACCTTTTAACACTAATGAGCTATTCATGGCCAGCTTTGACATAACATCTCTTTTCACCAACATCCCTTTAGATGAAACTATTGAAATCATAATTCAAAAGGTTTTTACCAACTCCACTAAATTTCACGGTTTTTCTATTTTTGAGTTTCGAAAGCTTTTAAATTTAGCGGTAAAAAACTGCCATTTCCTGTTCAACGGCGAAGTCTATCAACAAGTTGATGGCGTTGCCATGGGTTCTCCCCTGGGACCTATCTTTGCGAATATTTTCCTTTCTCACTATGAGTCTGTTTGGCTTAATGATTGCCCGTCTAATTTTAAACCGTTGTTTTACCGTCGTTATGTTGACGATTGTTTCATTTTATTTCGTTCTGCCGATCACGTCATTCCTTTCCTCAATTATCTCAACTCTAAGCATTCCAAAATAAAATTTACGCATGAATTAGAAGTCAACAAATCCTTGCCGTTCTTAGACATCAATATCGTCCGTTCCAACGGTTGCTTTTCAACTAATGTTTACCGCAAACCCACTTTTACAGGTCTACTTACTTCCTTTGATTCCTTTATTCCGTTTTCTCACAAAAGGGGTCTGATTTTCTCTTTACTTAACCGCTGTTTCAGTATTTGTTCTACCTACGTTATTTTTCATGCCGAACTGGAAAAACTAAAGCGCATTTTTATTAACAATGGTTATCCGGTAAAACTTCTTGACAGATGTATCGCCTCCTTTCTAGACAAAGTCTTCTCCAAATCTACTAAAATGCTTACGGCTCCCAAACGTGTTGTTTACCTCTCTTTACCATTTACTGGGCAACATTTCTCTCATATCCGAACTCAGATTAAAAAACTTTTCTCATCTGCTTTTCCTCAGATCAACATCAAGTGTGTTGCTCACCCGTCGCTTAGACTTTTACATTTCTTCTCTTTTAAAGATAAGATTCCTCTACGCTTAAGATCGCATGTAGTTTATAATTTTACGTGTCGAAGCTGCGGAGCCTCGTATGTCGGAGAAACCATCCGGCACCTCCATACACGCGTATCTGACCATATGGGAATCTCACCTCTCACAGGTAAAAAGCGCACTAACCCTCCCCTCACAAGTATTCTTTCACACCACCGTGACACGGGTCACCCAGTCTCCTTTGATGACTTTAAAATCCTTTCTTCCTGCCCTTTTGAGTCCGAACTTCTCTTGCGAGAAAGTCTACTCATTCGAAATCTTAAACCCTCTCTAAATGCCAATATTGGCTCAGCACCACTTTTCCTTTTATAACTTTTCCTTTTATAATTTTTTCTTTACTATTCCATGTTGTTTGTGTTCTTATACCTGTAACTTTTATTTTTAGTACGTCCTCTGATTGGTTAATGCTTGAATATTATTACACCTTGTAACTATATATACTTAGGCTTTAGGCAGTATGTAAATTATTCTCTGATGATGTTGTGATTAATACAACGAAACGTTAGAACTTTATTAAATATTACTATTTACTTCTGTGTCCGACTCGATGGCTTTCGTAAAGATATTTTGCTGGGCTTTGATATTCCTTTTGAGACTTTATCCCTGCTTATTTTTCAACCACTTACCTTCTCCGCCCGCTTCCCTGCCTCGGTACATTTTCTTTCCCTATCTTCGACATTCTTCCTTTACATTCCTTTGTTCGCTTTTTTATAACCTTTCTAACTTCCTCGTTATCTGCTTTCTAAGAGTTATCTGTATTCTTGTTCTATTTCTCTTCCTGCTCCTTTTCTCTTTTACTCTGTATCTACCCTCTTTTGCCATCCATTTCTCCCTCTTTACGTCCCTTCATCCACACTTCTTTGTAACTGTCCGTCCGTCCTTGTATCCTTGCATCTATATATCTATGTATGCATCTGCACCGTCCTGACCCTTCCTCTCCCATCCATTCCTCGATCCATCCATCGATCTGTCCATCAATCCATCTATGTATTGACCCATGCATGCATCCATCCATGAAATCATGCATCCGTCCATACATCCATCCATGAATCCATCTATCTATCTCATATTATCCAGACCCATCCCATTCTGTCCACTTCATCCATGCCATGCCATACCATCAAAAAAATCTATCTAATCCCATTCATGCCTTTCCATTCCGTCCCATCCACCCATCCCGTCCTATCCTATCCCTTCCCATTCGATCAATGCGTCCATCGTTCCATCGAACTAATCTGTCTAATCCCATCCATCCACCCATCCTTTCTTTAATCCCATTCTATACCATCCATCTCATCTCATTCTGTCCATCATATCCTACCCTGTCCCAACCAACCAATTCATCCAATTGCCATCCATCTTATCCTATCCTATCCTGTCCTATCCCATTCACTCCTCCATCAATCTGGAGCCTGAAGATATCAATTACTTGTGAAGTTCTTTTTCATTTTTCACTGCTCTTTTTTAATTTACCAACAGAAAAACCAGAAATTACGTCCTTTACAACTGCTGAACTTGGTAATGGTAGTATGATCCTAACGTGCAAAGCCAGTCAACGAATTCCCACAATTTACTACATGATATTTAAGAGGCGCTATCTTATTGACGTCAAAAATGGAGTCAAAATAATTACAAAAGTATCCAGTAACACCGCTGGACTCTACAAATGTATTGCCGTAAATATTATTGGGAATTCGTCCAAAGAATTAAATATTACGTACAAAGAGTTGGAAAGAACGACCCTACCGGCTCGCCCTAAATCTAGTTCTACCGGTAAAAATGAATACTAAATTAATAAAATTTGATGGATAAAATTGGCTGGACTACAGTTTAGCGGACCCATTGAACTCTAAAAAGACTGGAACGATACCTACTTGTAGGTCAATTTGCAGGTCATCCCAGTCCACTACTCGATAAAACACGCAACCTCTTGCAAAAACTTAGCCTAAATCTTGCATTTGTTGACAGTTTTCTTTTTTTATCCTTAGTAAACAGAGTTATATGTCTGTAGGACTGTTGTCAGAATTAACTGTAAATAAGTAAAAACAGTGTTTTTGATCTAGATGGCTGCCCCCATGTCGGCTTTATTCAATCGTGAGATCTGGTATAACGAGGTATCGTTCCAGTCTTTTTAGAGTTCAACGAGAGGACCCACTTTGCCGCTGGTCGTGGTTGCGGGCTCATTGGGAAAGCAAGGTATCGTTTGGCGGGAAAATTATACATGCCGACGCATGTGAAAGTATATACACCTTTTACTGTTTATTTTCAGAAAATATACTATCATTAACGCCAATCTCAAACTTATTAACTCGAAAATACACTCATTTTATTCAATCGGCATTCATTAGCGTAGATACGCAACCATTTGCATCAAAGGGCATTCTATCGCACTAACAGACGACCATTAACACCATTCTACAATACATTAGGGATAATAAAATTTCAATTACGCAAGAGGAATATCTTGCCTAATTGATATTTTATTATCGCTAATTGACAGTAGAATGGTGTTAATGGTTGTCTATTGGTACTATGGATTGCCCTTCGATGCAAATGGTTGCGTATCTACGCTAATGAATGTCGATTGAATAAAATGAATGTATTCTTGCGTTAATAAGTTTGAGGTTGTCGTTAATGATAGTATATTTTCTGGAAATGAACAGCAGAAGGTGTAATCATACATTCCATTGTTTGGAATGAAGGAGACAAAGAGTATCGTGAAGAGACGAAAGCTATTGACTTTCTTATTAACAACATAGTTAGGGTTAGAGTTTAGGTTTGGTCTGGAATAATGTTAGACGTTGATGAAGAAGCAGTGATATTGGTGGGATTTTAGCCAGCAGGTCAAACAGTAAGCCATTTTCGAGCAGTAAAATCCTCACAAAATATTCGCTTCTTTTTTTTTTAAATTTGCAGATATTTCCATTAATCAGCCCCATTTTAGGTTGCGTCGCGAAAACACCGAGCTTTGGTATTTAAATTTCTCGCCAAAAGTTCGTTTCCTTTACTGTGCCCACGGCAAAGGACCAGCGGTAAGGTGGGTCCGCTAAACTGTAATAGTCCCATAAAATTGATAAAACTAAATGAACAAAATAAATAATACACTAATTTCCATTTCGAAATATGTAGTGAAATAAAGAACAGTTGTTCACCTAAATTGAGGTGAATAGTGGTAGATACACTTTTAGCATATATCTCGCATAGTTGTTGTCACATAAATTTTTTTTTAAATTTTTAAAACAGTTTTACGGAACTTTGGCTTGTCGTCCACTCATCATTTGTAGACAAAACATTTTGAATAAAATCACTTTTTAGACTAAAAGTAGCGAAGTGAGTTCTTTGGAGGTGGCTGCCAATCTGTCAATGATTTTTTCTTTGTCTTTCTTTAACTGTACAGCCGTTTCTTTCTCCACTGCAGTGAGCATCAATGACTCCAGATTCGGGCAATGCCCGAGTGTACGACAGGCCAGTCCACCCTTGCTCTATTCAATCGACATTCACTTGCGTAGATACGCAACCATTTGCATCAAAGGGCATTCTATCGCACCAACAGACGACCATTAACACCATTCTACTGTACATTAGGGATAATAAAATTTCAATTGCGCAGGAGAAATATCTTGCCTAATTGAAGTTTTATTATCCCTTATGTATAGTAGAATGGGGTTAATGTTTGTCTGTTGGTGCTATGGAATGTCCTTCCAAACAAATGGTTTCGTATCTACGCTAGTGAACATCGATTGAATAAAATGATTGTATTTTTGCGTTAATGAGTTTGAGGTTGGCGTTCATGATAGTATATTTTTTGGTAATAACCAGCAAAAGGTGTATTACGCCACAGACGAACGCAAACCATGCATAGTACAGAAAATTTTGACAAAACGTTTAATTCTGGATATCATAGGTGCAGTGGTGACGAACGCACCTACGAGGACCTCTACCCTGAAGAATGAAAGTAACGTAGATACGACAGTTCCAGGCATGTACATATAGGCTAGTTTTGTATTGAAGTTTGTGAATTTTATCTGCTACACCTTTTACTGTTCATTACCAGAAAATATACTATCATTAACGCCAACCTCAAACTCATTAACGTAAAATTACATTCATTTTATTCAATCGACATTCAGTAACGTAGATACGCAACCATTTGCATAGAAGGGCATTCTATAGCGCCAACAGACGACTATTAACACCATTCTACCATACATTAGAGATGATAACATTTCAATTAGTAATTACTTGCGTAATTGAAATTTTATTATTTCTGATGTTTAGCAGAATGGTGTTAATGGTCGTCTGTTGGTGCGATAGAATGCCCTTTGATTCAAGTTGTTGCGTATCTACGCTAGTGAATGTCGATTGAATAAAATGAATGTATTTTTGCGTTAATGAGTTTGAGCTAGGCGTTAATGATAGTATATTTTCTGGCGATGGACAGAAAAAGGTGTAATTGACTTTGGCCTGGACCAGATAAGTAGATTCTGAAACTAAATTGGTAATTTAATTGTTGGTGAAATTTTACTTAGGTCAATTTTTCAAAATGCGTTCGGTGGTGGACCCAGCGTTTGTGAATAGAGAGACCCAAACTAACAGTCTAAATAAGTTTTGAGATATCAATACCCTCGTTGTGGGCAGGAAATTTTTCATATCGTCCAACGAAGTAGTTTCCGTATTTTAAACATCAAGATCTGTGGTTCTAACTTGTGTATTTTAACTTGTACTCCAAGAGTTATCCACACCAAACACTGCCAGGCCGTGTATGGAACCGGCAAAGCCGTCTGAAGCCATTACTTGAGACGATGGGAGTTTGAGCAAACATTACGGCAACGTGTTTTTACAATAGAAATTTTCATTGGCTGGAGTGCAGCTTAGCCGATGCACCTGGATGCTGACCAGTATATTGCTGGCTCAATAGTCAAGTAAAGTGAGATTTGGCGGGAAAATTTAAGAGACACAACCCAAGGGAAAATAGGTTTATTGATAGTATTATATTGACATGTATTTAGTTAGGGTTAGGGTTAGTATTGCTTGTACAATAGTACTGTAAAGTTTTTTTTATTTTTTTGTGAATTCAGTGATATCTTCGTTGACTAAGGCGAATTCACGTTCGAACGTGGTCACGGCTGTATTTTAATTTCCCACAGAAAGTTCATAATATTTGTTATTGAGCCGACTGCAAAGGTCAGCGGCCAGGTGCGTCCGCTAAACTTTACTTGACCCTTTTCTTTCAAAACAAAGGAATGAATAATTTTAGTGCCAAGAGTATTTCAAACCCTGTCCTACTTGAATATATGTAGTACGTTTTTAGCAACATTTTTTCAGTATCATGACTACCTAGTATAGAGTACGTGGAACGCTTTCGGACCCTGAAAGGTTAACAAAGTGAACAGAGATGCTGAAAAGAGTTTAAGAGGTAAAAGTACAACGTTCACAATTCGTTACAACGTCATCATCAAAAGAATGTTATTATATTCAAATGGGTAAAATTAACATACTGTTTAAGCTACATTAAGTGCGGTGACGCTTGTATGTCTGGGATCGTTTCTTGAAACGCTCCCTTTATTAATGTACTTAGTCCCTCTCTCTCTTAGCTCGTATTATCAGTTTCATTCGTATTATTTGTCGTTCGGTTGTCTTTAAAGTTTGCCTGTTTCTGTTTGAGGCTAGAGTGCAGTTTAGCGGATGCAGACAAACCACTGACCTGCTAGGATTAAGGTTAGTATTATGGTTTGGATGACGATGGTGTGGTCGGCACCAGAACATAACCACTTAGGCCAGGTAACTGTGTGGAGACTGGGACTGGAAAACAAGAAACCTGATAGAATGATGTGGAAAAATGATTTCAAGAAAGTACTAAATGCACGTCCACTTTTTGATAATTTAGATAATTTAGCACACTTCTTAGGCCACACTGCAATAATGAATATTTTAAAATATCCGTTTATGTAAAATTGATCTAGTAATATTTCGTCTGAGCATTTTTTTCCATGGTTGTGAATACCTTCAAAGCCGAACCAAACAAAAACTGAAGATTGAAGTCGTGTAAAGGACTGAAACTGACGTACAATACCGGGAAGAGGACTGAAGCTGACGTACAAAATTTCCCTCTATGGGCGGCCATCTTGGCTTCACTTTTTGCCCGAGCAAATGACTGGGAGTTAGCATTGCAGATATGGAAATTGAGTAATGCAGTGGTTACGTTCTAGTGCGCGCCTCTGGATTGTGATTGGTTGGCACTTGAGACAAGCTAACCCTTTCTAGTCCGTACCAGACTTCCTAATTTTACTCTCACTAACTCCACACCATTGTACTCGTCAAGGGAAGACGTCTCAGACAAGAAAGGGCTAGCGGAGTTAGGGACTGGAACGACCAAGGTGGTTTCGGTTGTGTCGAGGTCGTGAAATAAAAGTCCATCTCACCAAAATTAACTTTTTGAGGTAAAAAAAGAAATTTCTTTTTGCTTAGCTGTTCAGAAAGTAATTCAAGCGCCTTTTTTTAATCATAGTTTCAGCATTAAGTTTGGATAAGGGTTATAGTAAGTTCACCCGAGCCACGATGCTAGCTCGTCGCTAGTCTTAACCCCAGTCCTATCCCTTACCTTAACCCTAAAGTCAGTCTCATTTGGTGTCTGGTCAGACAGTTAATTGACCATTTCCCAAAGGCATGAGACTTCTACTACTTAATGGTGTCACTAAGGAGGGCATCGGGGGATACTTACCCTCCCAAATGAAATTTGTGGTTTCAAAAATTATCATTGACTTCAGGAAATGGAAACTGGTGGACTGCATTATACTCAGTCAGTTACAAGACCAAGTTACTCTACATTGAATATCTTCTTAAGGTCCATTTACTCGTGTGATTTTATAGGCTGCGATTGTCATCCTGGTGTATGCAATAAACCGGTGACAGTCAGTGCATCAGAAAATCCGCTTTTGATTCGTTCCAGTTTCTCCTTGATGCTCTCGTCAGTTAAACACATACTCCAGGATGTCAATCGCGAGGAAAAAAAAATTACAAGGGATTGTTATCCTGGTGTATGTGATAAACTAATGACAGTCTATGCAGCAAGATATCCGATTATGATTTGCTGTAGTTTGTCCTCGACGCTCTCGTCATTTAAACATATACTCCAAGATATCAGTCGCGATGCACAAACTCGCAAGTGTAAACAAGCCTTAAAAGCGTAAATAGACAAATGGACTTTGCAGTGGTTCAAATATGGTTCACCGTGGTTTCTATGTTTTGTCAGTCGCATCCAAATCCTAGTGCCCCACCCTATTTTTTCCCGACGAGTGGTATGCTACCCCAGTTTAAAATGTCTAGCGACGCCACTGCTACTAGTTTAGTCCGACTAACATCAGACAATTTTACTCGTCAAGAGAAGAGCTCCCGCCTCGAAAGAGTTAAGGAGATTTGAATTAACCTAATTCCTTGTTCTAATCCCTTACTTGGTTGGAGGCCTTGGGTGGATTGCGTGTTGTGCCAACCTTTATTTATAACTAGCTTTAGGTTTTGGGTTCCGGTAATGGCGGGTTTGAGCCAGCGATTACCTAATTAATTCAGGTGCATCAACTAAACTGCACTTGACCACCGTCTGATTTGTTTATTTTTTGTTTTGTTTTGTCTACCTTTGTTTACTTTCACAGCGTACACAATTTTCATCATTCGGTTTTTTGCCGTTGTGGGTGCTTATTTCACTGCTTAACCTTCATGAAAATTCCACATGCCAGATTTCACATATTAAATTAGAACGCATTTAGTTGTTTCGCATGTGAACTGATATGAACTACATGTGGATCGCGTGCAAATCACATCTATAAAACATGTGAAATCAAATTATATGTGAAACTTGAACATGCACAAAACTTAATTAAGTAAAAAGCCATATATGAAATTGAAACATATTTACGTTTGTAATGTGCGATCACATGTGAAACATATTTGATCACACGTGAATAGTCATGTGGAATTCTCGTTAGAGAACGTTCAATTATTAAATTCAATTTTGTAGACCCCACTCGTATCAAACCAGAGATGTCTGAGCTAAGTGCTGGTCTAATCATTGGGATTATAATCGGTGTTGGTCATCGTTATATTGGCCGGGATTTTAATGTGGGTCTATGAGGCCGAAGGATGCCACTTTTGTAAGTATTACGATATGTCATGAATTTGTATCGTTTCGTTCAGAAGTGAAATTCGCTCTATCTTCTTCGAATACTTTAGGTCGCACGTATATGTCGAATTTGGTTCTTAGCTCACCATCTGAGTCTCGGTTGCTCAATGGTTACAGCGTCTAACCAGTCATCAGAAGGTTGCGGGTTCAATCCCCGTCTGGGGTTCAGAAATCATTTTCTGAGTATCGAGCTTGAAGATCGTTCATCTACCTTAATACTTTGTTTATTGTGCAATTTACACTATATACAGGAAGTGTCATATTACAATCAATCACAACATATTAACGAAATATTACAGATATTAAAATGTTTCTCACACGATATTCGTCGATTCATTCATCTGCCAGACCGCATGAAAAATTGACTTCCAGTTCATTGTCTTGTAAGGGGCAGGCGAATTAAGACGAACGAAGCATGAAGAATGTGCTTATAATGGACAGATAATAGATTTAGTCAGCTGTGTTATTAGTGACATAAAATTCACTAAAAATCGTATCTAAAACTTGCAGAGAATGAATGGGGTATCCTGATTCGTAAAAGAATAATTAGAGGATAATAAAATAATGCAATAATAAAATAATAAAAAGAATAAAAAGATAATTCAGAGGTATAAAAACATGTTGTCCGTAAACAACTGACGGTGCATTCCAGTTATTCATACACCCGGTTCAAAAACTGGATTATGTGCTACTTTACGTTAAATATAGATATAAATATGGATATAGGCATGCATCTAAATATAAACTGATAAAACAAGAACTCATTTGAATACTTTATTTACATTTCGAGTCTCGCCTTCTTCAGAATATTCCTGGCAATATTGTGAAGAGCAGGCCCTGAAACGTAAATAAAGTTTTTAAAAGCGTTTATCTCTGGTTGTTTGATGAAGTCATTTGGAACTGTTGGTCAGACATGTCTTTTTGACTGAATATATACATACATTTATTATATGGCTTAGCTCACTAGCCGGTCTACACGCAAAATGACGCACGCTAATTGGCTAGTTAGCCGTGCAGTAAGTCTCTCCGTACAGAGCGGCTATTTTTGGCGGGAAAATTTCGGAGTTGATTTGGAGATAAACAAACCAGATCCAAGAATGTTTTACGGAAGATTTATGACAACAAGCTATGAAAAAAGATATTAAATGTTCCCAATGATAATTTTAAGCAGAAAACTAGATGAACAGATGCAAAAACCCCGAAGTAATACGTAAAAACAAACAAGTAAACCTGAGCGGCTAACTCACGAACACAAAGTTTCTTTAAAAGAGATGAAGAAAGGAGCCAAAAGCCAAATAATAAATTCCTTATCGACCTCGTTTGTTCGGTCTGTACGGGAAAGTATTTGCCTTCGGTTTTTTCCGCACAGACCTCGATCCTTCGTCGCTCTGTCTTGTACGAAAACCTCAGACAAATACTTTCTCGTACAGACCTCACACTCGGTTAATAAGTAATCAATATATGTTGATTACTTATTAACCGAGTGTGAGGTCTGTACGGGAAGTATATGCCTTAGGGCAAATGCTTTCCCGTACAGTCCGAACAAATGAGGTTAATAATGAATTTATTACGTGGCTTTTGTTCCTGTCTTCATCGCTTTTAACAAACTTTCATTCGTGAGTGAGCAACTTAGGTTTACTTCCTTCTTTTTACCTATTACATCGTCTTAGTTTATTCTATTTAGTCATCAACTTTTCGGCTTAAAATTATCGTTAAGAACGCCGTTGAACAACGTTCTTTACAGCTTGTTGTAAATCGTTTGTAAAACATACCTAAATCTCAGTGCCTTTTTAAAGGAATTTTCACTGGGGGGAACAAAAGTAAAAATTGCTCAGAAATATGGGATGTCAGTTTTTGCAGCTAGCGTAGCCTGTCCACCTGAGTTGTGCGAGTTGGCGAGGTTAGGATTGTGTGGAAAGCTTCCTTTCAAAGGGGCTCCTGGGAGGGGTGTGTTTTCAGTTTAAATTCCGCAGAAAAAAAGTAAAAAACATATTTTGGGGAAACGTAATCAAACTGATTTAGCGAGTGCGGCATGGAGACAGGCGGAAAAAAAATCGAAAATTATTCGTGAAAAAAGTCACACTTTGGTGATATAAAAGCACGCATGAGATAGGGTTTGATTTTATCAGGCTAGTTCATACAATAAATTTTTCATTTTGAATGAATAGAAGAACTGTTCGATCAACATTTTTCAGCAAATCAGAACATAAGGAAATTTTCACTTTACTTGTAAACGTGAAAAAATAAACAGCAAATAATTTTCTCAATTCCCAGGGACAGAAGTACGGTGGCTAGGCGGGCAAATCCGATCACTGGGGGGCATTTGCCCCCCAGATATATAGTTAAAAAGGCTCTGCTAAATCTGGTTTGTTTGTCTTCAGATCAACTCGAAAATTTTCTTGCCAATAGTTACTGGTTTGTTCAAAATACTTAGTGCACGTCCCGGCAACCAATCAACCTGTGTCATTTTGTGTACAGATTGGACAGCGAGCTCAGCGATATAATAAATAATATAAATTCATATATACATACTGTACATACATACATACTGTTAATATTAACAGATTGCATGACAAAAAATAAGAACTACTACGTCATGATGATGTCCCAGTAAATTCAGGCATGTTGGTGAAATGGAGCAGTTTGATTGGTCCACCCATTGATGTAAACAAACGCGCTGATTGGCTTATAAGATTATCTGCCCTTGTTGTTGCTGCCATAACCAAAAGAGGGTATTCCATGTCGCTCCATCAAAAGGGGTGTGTCATTATTGACAAGAACGGAAAGATGCTGAGTTCTGGTAAATTGAAGGAAAATCTTTATGTTCTCAACGCTATTCAAGTGAGAGAAAAGTCCCATGATGTCAACGTTGCTGTCCAAAACAGATCAGAGTGTTTATGGCATCAAAGATACGGACATCTAAGCTTAAAGAACCTGAGAACGCTACGAGAGAAGAACCTAGTCAAAGGTTAGATTTTCAATCCTCGAAAGAATCAGCATTTTGTGAAGGTTGCGCCCAAGGCAAACAGAAGAGAAAGCCATTTCCTAAAGAACAAGCTACGCGAGCTACTGAAATCCTGGAGATTGTCCACAGCGACGTTTGTGGTCCCATGCAAACAAAAAGTCTTGGAGGTAACCGCTACTTCGTGACTTACATTGATGATAAATCCAGATTCATAGCAACCTACTTTATGAAGAATAAAGATCAAGTACAAGAGAAATTTAAAGAGTACGAAGCGATGGTTACGAATGTAACAGGAAAGAAAATAAAGATTCTACGTTCTGATAATGGTGGCGAGTACACTTCGAAAGTATTTGTTGATTACCTTAAAGAGAAAGGAATCCGACGACAATTAACTGTCCTTAGAGCACCGCAACAAAATGGAGTTGCTGAAAGGATGAACAGAACTATACAAGAAACAGCAAGATCCATGTTACACAATGCTGGACTCAATAACAAATTTTGGGCTGAAGCAGTTTTCACAGCAGTTATGTTAAGAAATCGCAGTCTTACCGTAGCAGTGGAGAATATGACACCCTATGAAAGTTTTATGGGCAAGAAGCCAGATGTTTCGAATCTGAAAGTGTTTGGATGCAAGGCATACATGCATGTTCCCAAAGAAACCAGAAAGAAGTGGGACCCTAAGTCCAAGAAATGCATTTTCATTGGATATAGCATTTGTAACAAAGGATACAGACTGTGGGATCCCAAAGCAAGGAAACTACATATTTCCAGAGATGTCCAATTTGATGAAGATAATTTTATCAGTCATGTAAAATCATCACAAGAGTTAATGACCAAGGACTTAGAATGAACTAATGATAATGAAGAAGAGTTTCAAGGCAACGAACCAGCTCCTGTGACAGGTGATGACCAAGAGAAGGCTGACAACCATGGTACGAAAGGCCAACCATTCTTTGACAGAGAAGAAGCAGAACTAGACCAACAGCCACGCCGTTCAGAACGAAACAGAGAACCACCAGATAGACATGGCATAATTACTGGCGATTGGTGGAGATCTAAAGATGTTGCATGCAGCAGTGCAGAGTACATTCCTGAAGAGCCTATGACAGTTAGAGAAACTTTAAGTTCGCCATCTAAAGAACAATGGAAAGAAGCTCTTGACAATGAATATTCATCTCTCATCAAGAACAATACTTGGACTCTTGTACAACTTCCTAAAGGACGTAAAGCAATTGATTGCCGATGGGTATTCAAAGTGAAGTACAACGCAGATGGATCTGTTGAGCGACACAAAGCTCGTCTTGTTACCAAAGGATATTCTCAAGAGGCAGGCCTAGACTATGAAGAAACCTTTTCTCCTGTGGCACGTTACACGTCAATTCGTACAATTCTCGCAATTGCCAATCAGTTAGACTTGGAAGTCCATCAAATGGATGTTTCGTCAGCATTCTTGAATGGGGAATTGAAAGAAGAGATTTACGTCACCCAACCTGAAAGTTACGTAAAGAAAGGCCAAGAAAATTTGGTTTGCAAGTTAAACAAGAGTATCTATGGCCTAAAGCCAGCTTCGAGATGTTGGTACGACACAATTGATTAATTTTTGAAGAAATCTGGTTACGTGCAATCGAAATCAGATCCGTGTCTGTACATAAAGCGAGAGAGAGAAAATATCATGCTGATAGCTTTGTATGTCGACGACTTGTTGCTGGCAAGTAACAGCGAGAGGATGCTACGCGAAGAGAAAGAAGCATTGAAGAAACGTTTCGAAATGAAAGATCTTGGAGAAGCTCATTATTGTCTTGCTATCCAGATTGAACGTAATCGAAGCAAGAAACGCATGCTGTTGCATCAAACTAAATACCTCACGACCTTATTAAAGAGGTTTGGAATGGAAAATTGTAAGCCAGTATCAACTCCAGTCGAACAAGGCACTAAACTATTACCCAGTGAAGGAGAACCAGTTGAAAAAACGAAGTATCAAGCATTAATTGAAGGATTAACTTATGCAGTCACTGGTACAAGACCCGACCTTGCCCAAGCATTAGGAGTAGTTAATCAATTTTGCTCAAACCCAGGACTTGAACATTGGAAAGCTGCAAAGCGTATTTTACGATACATCAAAGGAACAATCGATTATAGAATTATATTCGATGGCTGTAAAGAAGACACAGTGGAACTAACTGGATTTGTTGATGCTGATTGGGGAAGTAATCCAAATGGACGGAGATCACAATCAGGGTATCTATTTTCCCTTTGTGGAGGAGCGATCAGCTGGGCTAGCAAACGACAAAGCGTCATAGCACTTTCTTCCACAGAAGCTGAATATATAGCAGCGTGTCTCGCATGTCAAGAAGCAGTGTGGTTACGTGCGTTACTCTATGACCTCAATTTTATCCAAGAAGAACCAACAGTCATTAAGGAAGATAATCAAGGAACGTTCGCCTTATCGAGAAATCCTAAGTATCATCCCAGAACAAAGCACATCGACATCAGGCATCACTTCATTCGAGAAAAGGTGGAGAAATTGGAAGTCACCTTAGAATATTGATCTACACAACAGATGCCAGCAGATTTACTAACCAAGCCATTAGGAAAGACTTTGTTCCAACGTTTTAGAGAACTTATGGGCATTGGAAATGCAATCTGAACAAATTACATGTTGAACTCTTAATTTTCTGAGTATGTAATATGTAATTTATGTAGTTCTTTTTTGAGAGGGAGTGTTAATATTAACTGATTGCATGACAAAAAATAAGAACTACTACGTCATTATTGGGTGGACGTTTATTAGACTGTTCACACCCTTCATCCTGTTCTTCACTTCGTCGATTCGTGTTGTCGAATACTTTTTCGTTATTGTTTGTAATCTAATAAATATGTAGTTAGACAAGCCGTACGCTAATTCCTCTACAAACAAAACATATCCTTAACACATACGTACATACATACATACATATGTATGTATGTATGAGACCAAACAGCTACATCTACATCTATATATATATATATATACATATATATACAGTATATATATAAAGTATAAATCGTTTAAACGATCATCAGGTAGGCAACTGAACAATTCCGCTTCGGCTCATTATAATATTGTCCGCTGGTTCTTGGCCGACGAACTAGAAATCTGTTTGTATGAATATCTTATAGAGTATATGAATTAATTTATCCAGATTTATGGTGATCAGTATCCTTGATTATTTTCGAAGACTTATTTGAAACTTTTCTTTTTTTTAACAGAAATACAGAAACGCTGTGAAAGGCAAAGAAAAATCTGGCTGTCCATGCAAGTGGTCAACATGTTAGATATCATCACTGAAGTAAACGTACAGTTCGTTTTATTTTTTATGTAAATGAGATAACCTGTTTTTGACATAGTCTAATTTTTTGAAGCTCCGCACAAATAGTTTCACGGTTACAAGTCATAGTTTGTTGGTCGACCACTTCAATTATTTAATTCAGGGCTTTCAATCTTTTAACCGAGCTAGCCTTTATTAGAACAAATGCCTACGGCTAAACACTGTTTTGTTGTTTCTTCCTGTTGTAAACGTGAAGTCAGAAAAATTATGAGTTTCAGACGGGAAAATCCGAGCTTTTTCACGTCCTTCGCCTACCACAGCTTGTACAGCTAGAAACGACTAAACCTTAACTCTTATAGATCAGGGAGGGCGGAGCGGAACTACGAGTGGGGGATGCTTGAGATAAAAATACAGCATTTTGTATGCTCGTCTGGGAAATTTCACAACAAGTGTTTTAAAGTGTAGGTGTTTCAACATTACATTTGGAAAAAAGTGGGGGGGGGGATTACAGCCCCCGCAGCCCATCGTCTCCGCCGTCCCTGTAGATGCAAGTTTTAATATAAATTCATGAGAAGGCGTCACGACTGTTGAGCAAAGAGAGCCGTTCCTGCATAAAGAGCTACTCGAGTTACTTGTTCACGTCTTGATGGTTTGGGATCTGAAGACGTTGTGGTACACTTTATCAATCTGTTAGGCAAGTCATTGCCAGCAAGAACCGATATCAGGTGGTCCAATTCATCCAGTAGATGTTGTTTGTCACTTCGTACACGATGAACGAGGATCTCACACACTACAGATTTCACCCCAAGATGTAGAAATATCTGATAGTATGTCTTGGGTTAACTCTTGCATTATCAAGCAATGCAGTCCTTTAACTCCAACGTCTGTTAATAGACATTATTCATAAATGGCGCCTTATTTGAAATTTTTTTACATGAATTTCAATTAGATATTATAGTCTCGTTTGACAGCAAAAATTCTTTTGAATTTCTTACGCAACAACGAGGCTATGAGGACTAATTGACATGCTCATAAAAGAACATTAAATAAGGCGTTATTTGTGAATAAGGTCTATTGAGGTGTTTCGATTTTACGATTTCAGCAACAGACGTTTGTCATTTGCATGGTCTGGTTGAGACCTTAGTCAAAAGGTCGAAAGCTCAGGGTTAAATGATATACCTGGCGTACCCACAAACTATCACTTGTAATTTTGCGTCAGTTTTCCATCATAGTTTAATTTATTTTTTTTTAAATTAAATTTGACTATTCTTGAAATATTAATTATGCATGTGTCGGCCATGTGACAACACACGGATTCGTGTTTGTTGGCTGACGTTCAGCTTTTGAGAAGGGTGAACGCTTGATGGAGAAAAATTGGCTTAGAAAGACAGAAAGAAAAAAATATTCGTAAACCGTTAGGTCTTTCCCACTGAATCAACAAAGGCATTGCTTTATTCCGTTTAGAAAAGACTTGGAATAAACTCTCTACACGGTGTATTAATTTCCATTGTATTACATATTTGTATTATTTTAAAAGACCACTCTAGTCGGATGGTTGTAGTTTCAGTACCATTCAAATTGGTTGTTTCCCTTGCTGAACTTTTTGACTATGGCATGGAACTAACTAGTATTTAATCTTAAGCACATTCAGATTTGAGTTTGAATAGATAAACTGTTCTTGATCATTAAACTAAGTATTGTTAGGAGTCACGTTGGGTCATAAAAGAAGTGGTTGATGATTCAATGTATTCAGTTGAGAAATTGAAGCACTTGGGAAAGTTGGCTGGATAAACACACCAAAAGTCCGTTGAAAAATCGAAGTGAGTCCGAAAGCTTAAAAGAGTGTTTCATTCTATGTCCGAAGTTGATTTTATTCTATATGTATTTAGTTTCCTATATTGATGAGTTGGTTTTTATTGTTTAGTGATTTATTTTTGTATAGTAGTTGAGGATCTCTATGAGAAATATTTCGTATGTGGCTAGAGCTGTCCTCTATTAATATTTAATATTATTGTTATTGATGATTAAAAAAGCTCGGCTTCCCCTCGTTCTTCCTACGCACTTCTAGTGTGTTTGGACATTGGATGAAACACGCCCTCAATTTAGGTATGTTACTTGAAGAAAAAAGTTTAATAATGATAATAATGAACCTGAGGACTGCCATCTCAGTAAGTCAATATGGCAGGCTTGTGGCAACAATATTTTTTTTGACGGGTGGATCATCGACGAGACTATCGGGGTAAAGATCCCGGAGGATTTCTGGGTCTGTTGGGGGTAAAAATAGGAGAATAATTACCATGGGGAAGTGGACAATTGTGGGCGCATCTGCCATGAGTCACTTTAGTAGAAACACTTATAGTTTAATGCAAATGCAGCAATCCGTATAGTTAACCAATCTTCGATGAAAGCGTAAAGAATATCGTGGAATAATCCCTGAGACGCAATCTAGGGTGTTATTCAATAGTATTTACTGAACTTGAGGCGAATAATTGTTCTAGGGTAATTACACAGGTTATTATCTGAAAGAAAATATTGAATGAATTGTTTTAAAACGAGGTAGGAAGTCAAGAAAGGGGAGCAAGCAGAAGGGACAGGAGAAAAAGGGGTAAGGAAGATAAGGGTAAACAATGCGGGGAGGGGAGGAAATAGAAACAAAGACAGAACAAGACATACGGACAGAGCAGCTCGTCAAACGGTGGGAGGCAGCAAGGAAAACGTGGTGGTGTGTACGGGGTGTTAAACCTCCCAGCTTCTCCTACTCAACCATTCATACAAAAACTGTTTTCAAATATATGACAAGATAACAGTGTTCATGAAAGCGATTCTTCAATTCTGAACGATTTTTTAACATTCAGGCTTAAATTTGGTTGACGGCAACCGCGAAATTCATTAACAATACGGAATAAATTATTCCGCTTAAATTCGTATTCGTAGAAGATTTGATTCGTTTTGTTGTCATTGGAGAACTTTTTAAAGAACCCCGCGAGAACCTTGGCTAATAGGTTTAGCGAGTGAACTGGTTTAGCCAATCTTTTCGCTGTTTTAACTCTCTTGGGAACTGAATTGATTTAAATGTGTTGTTCACTTATCAGAGAAAGTATCCTCATCAATAAACATAAACTTTCTCTTAATGAAAACATCACTTCTCTTATGTTAATTCTCTCCTTCTTCTACTTGTCTCGTCTCATCTTTCACCTTCCTTCATGTCATTGGCTTTAGTCTTAATGTGATACCTTTCGTAAATATAATTAGCTTAATATTTCGATCTGTTAATTACTTTGAAAATGTTGCGCGTCGGCAACGAAATGTCAGTGAACTTCAATTAAACTTTATTCGTGTGTTTCTGCCTAATTCCTGAGTATGATGACATTACATCTCCGTATTTTGAGCTGGGCTCCCATCTTTATTTTACGTCTATGTTCACAATCGTAACAATCGTCAACAATCGGGGACGGGAAAAATTCCCGAATCTTACGATTCTTACGAAAATTGGCTTAAGGCTCAAGGTTTTATCTTACGGATATGGTATGTGGGCTTTGTACAACTGACCCCAATTTGTTTTTGTCAACCAACTTCAAGTCAACTGACAGCAATGAACAAAATCTGGTAAATCCACTTTTCCATAGTTTGGTTACTGCGCAAATATATCGTAAGAGGGGGAAGACGTGTCCTGTTTCCCAAATCATGGAAGCGAAATGGGCACGTCTTAGAGATGGAGGGGAATCCCCTTTGACAGGAGACGATGAAGTGCAATTTTTTGTCCCGCCCACCAAGATGTCGTCAGCCTTGATCATAAATATGCAGACAACTCAAATTTCAAGGTCAAGCAATAATTCACGCATGAATTAGGCGAAGGCGAAGGCGAAGGCGAAGGAGGAAGCAGACACAGTCACAAGTAAACACCATTCGGTCGTTGAGAATTATCAGCACTTAGGTAAGATATTTAATGATATTTGCCTTCAAGTTAAAGCTAACGGGAACGATTGCCCGAATGTACTGGGTTTGTGAGAGTTGTGAGTGTATGTTTAACTTTAAGAAGGGTCATTGAACGCGATTGCTGTCCATTGCTATAGTTGGTTGCACAGGGGTTATAAGCAACTGAAGTGATGGACCTAGTTAAAGTTCGAAATCGTCCTCACTATCAAACAAAAGAGCTTTATTCGTGGAATTTCATTTTGTAGTTGGTAATTTTCATAAACTGGAAAAATTGAAATTTATCCAAAGATAACAAACTCCAATGAAGTTAAACAGAGATTTTCTATTTGTTGCTACTACATGTATTACAGAGCTAGAAAAACCTAAAAGAATGTTATTGTTAGCAAGAAGTCGAATGGCTACTAATGAAACGAGAGTTTGGCTAATACAACCACCGAATCGTGTCCCAAATTAGTCGAAATAACCATTTTTCACTTTCAGGTTGTTAGTGGAGTATAGGAATGTGGCGATCGGTTTGGTGTGGAATGTAATATCGATGAAGTTCAATTTTGACAATTCATTAGCTGAGATGATGATTTTGTACCTGGTTTTCCGTTTGATGTGATACCCTTGAAATAAAGGTGAGAAACATTTCAGCAATGGACAATTTTTAAGCCATAAGCCTGGAGTTAACCGGTTAGTTAGGTTTATATTTATATAAATGGGATGTAGTATGTTTAAAGTTTAAATTCTAAGATATTAGTGCTATAAATTCCACAATATAACAAAGTAAAGACACTTTATGGTTAATAATGCATGTTTTATTGTCAGTGAATTACATAAATTAAAGGAATATACAGATGTTAAGGCTGGTTTCAATGTTACATTTCTAAACCTGTTGTGAATGTCTCAAAGACCTTCATCTGCACCATCTGCCATACCTTGAGAATAGCAGGAAAGCATAAAGTGTTTCTGTTTGACTGCAATACAGCAAACTGTCATTAATCAACCCCATGTTTTAAGTCTACGGACACCATCTTAACCCTTTCACAACTAAAGGTCTCTCCTTGATTAGTAAAACTGTTTACTAATGGTCACAGACAAAAGTACAAAAAGTTATTCCAGTTACACACAGATCACCTAAGTGTGATGGAAATTTTGTCATGAAAGATATGAATGAGTAGTACAATATATGTTATTTTTTGACCTAAATTTAAAGCAGAAGTAGACATCCAGTTGTCCAAGATGAGAAAACTTTTCTTTGACTGCTACATTTTAGGAGGTGGTAGTTCACTTGACAACAAAATTTCAAGCTGACCTCTTGTTATCGAAGGGGAAAAGGGTAAATTAGGCCTAAATTATGATTTCTAGATTTTTCCATGAGTAATATTGGATTTTTTAACGTCAGGAATAGGGTAACCACATGTTTTTGTTTCTAAAGGCCAGTTTTATATTGTTGAGACAACATATTAACTGAGAGTGTCTTAAGTTTTTCTTGACAAGACTTTCCTTTATAAGACCATGGAAAGCATTTGGCTGGGCTTCAGTGGAATGATAATGGCCACACACATAAAACTACAGTATTAAAGAGTTACATGTAAAGTTGAAATTGATGTTAACGCAGTTAAATATCATTAGTGTGCAATTTTCATGCTTTAACCCTCAGAAAATAGTTCTTAGCCCCAAATAAATGTTGAACAAGTAACATCTGATCACTGCATGGCAAGATGGTGAAAACATAGGGTACAATATGGGTAAGGTTACAGCATGAGCTGGTTTATAATTAGTGAAACAGATGGACTGTATGAAGTGTGGGAAGTCTCAATAAGTCAGTCATTTGTTTGTGATTAAGTGGACACAATGACTAACTGACATGTTAATGTACAAGACCTGCCAGTACACCTATTCTTGATCAATTATGAACTATATGTAGTGCATGTAGTTAACATGACACATCACTCTACAATCCTAATTGTTTTTGTAGTTCAATGCTTGGAGAATCTAGGTGGTGATCAGGTTTCATGTTCAATTATGGTCTGGGGTACAGAAATCTATTCACAGAATTAGCCCTTCTACACCTAAGGCAACATTTTTTATTTTATTCTAACAACAGCAATGTCATTAGATTTTGTTGAGCAGGAGGAGGGTACTTCCTGGTTGTCAGCAATGTATTAAAACTGTCTCCATTATGGTAATCCATTGTTGCCTTTGGTAACATTCCCATTTAAATCATGCTAATTCCAGGCAAGCAAAGAGAGAGCTTGGGTTCACTGTCTGGGTAGCAATAGATTGAGCTTGAGAAGTTGGCACATTCATGTGACAGATAAAGTGTCAAGCAAGTAACAACATAGACATGTGTCCAGAAAAACAGCTTATTAATTATTTACTGCAGCACATATTCCACAGTCAAAATGGCAACTTTGACAACCTGACAAAATAATCAGTCAACAAGGGAATAACAGTTGTAGAGTATCCTTGGATTGCAGGAATAGGGCAGTCAATCTAGACATGTACTGGGATCAAAATGATATTCTTCAAGTACACTGACAGCATACAGCATTTTCTTTTTTATTGTACTACATGTATGAATGACTTTTGTACACTTGCATGTACAGAATGTTGGAGTACATTTAATCCAAACACACCCTTTGAAATTCAGCTTCCCAGAATTAACTCTTTCCCATTTTAGGCAGCCCTTGAGGGTTTAATTCTTGGTAATGCTAGACTATTCTCAACTTGCATGGGGAAACAACTGAGGGTTAAAGGGTTGAATTGTATCTTGATTAATCTTGTTACTTCTTTGGTGTGATTTTAATTTTTCAGGATTAGTCTGGCCAATGTCTGACAATTTCTCTTGATTTACCAGAGCCAGATTTTACGGTAGTAAATTTAACTGGTCAAAAGCTAGTACCTTTAGTAACCCCTCCCACTATGAGATGCCTCTCCTTGATGAGTAAAATTTTCAGGCATTAGCCAGAGGAATTCAAAAAAGTTGGAAACAGACAGATTTAATTGAGATATTCCTAACCATTGTGGTCTGAAACATCTTTTGTCCACAAAAAATTACCTCACATTGAAGCATTAGCCAAACTAAAAACTGAAAAGTCAAATATGGACTAAAAAGTTAACATACCAATCCCTAACTGCCTCTTTTTGAACTGTTTACCATCAGGCCTATCAAGTATCCAGCCAGAGAATAAAATTCAATACCCAGTGCATCCCCTACAGCAGCTTTAGGAGTACTGGCTGACAACAATGGTAAATGTTGTCTGTTTATTTTTATTTAATCTGTTTTTATCATTGTGTGATGAGAAGATGTGGTTTATGGTTACAGTTAAGATCAATTGCAAAGATTAGGACTTGCTTTCAACGTAAGTCTGACAGTGTATGGTCTTTCGATTGGTTTTAAATCTTTAAAACCCTAGAGGCTCCCAGAGTTCTCAGGCTAGGTCTTATAAGAGGTTAAAAATAACACTAAATTGTTCACTTATCCATCCATTCTCCCAATGACACAAACCTTCACACATAGATAAAGGTATAAACTTTTACACAGTCATGCACATGCACATACACAGTGAGAAGTAGTTGTACACGTATAGATGTATGTTGTGTCTTAATCGCGTATCGAAACTGATTCTAATGGATTATTAAGTCTACACAAGGAAAACTACAGACCTAACTTGCCATGTTTTCAATAATCAATCCCATCCACCTTTGTACATTGAAATACATCATGTAAGCTATACTGAAAGTACACTACATCCCTCCTTTTTTCGGAATACTATATACAAGGGAAACATAAAACGAACTTAGAAACTATGATGAGAAACTAGGATAAAGTCACACAATTCGCTAATAACACTAGCAAAGTAACTTAACACTGTCTTAGCAAATGCTAATAGTTCTAATAAGTCAACTCATATCAAAGTCTTTGAACTTCTCTGGTAACTTCTTGTGACGAACTGGTCTTGTAGATATAGCAGTTCTAGTTTTTCCACAATCCATCTCAAGATCCGTCGGTAGAATAGGAATCTCTGCTTGTACATCCTTTTCAACAGGCAGAGGAACAGTTTGACTTGGCATGGGTGGTGGTTCCTCATATTTTTTTACGTGCGCGGTATTCCTTTTTAACAGTGCCTTTTTTAAGGAATTTTCACTGGGGAAGCAAAAGTAAAAGTTGCTCTGAAATATGGGATGTCAAATTTGCGGCTAGCGTAGCCCGCCCACCTGAGTGGTGCGAGTTGGGAAGGTTAATAATTTGTGGAAAACTTCCTCTCAAAGGGGCTCCTGGGGGGGGCAAATTTTTCTTATATGTCTGAAATGCATTTTGGTGTATTTTCAGTTCAAAATCTGCAGAAAAAAAAAAGTAAAAAACACATTTTGGGGAATCGTAGTGAAACTGATTTAGTGACTGCAGCATGGAGAGAGGCGGGGAAAAAATGAAAAATTATTCGTGGAAAAAATCACACTTCAGTGATATAAATGCACGCATGAGATAGGGTTTGATTTTATCAGGCTAGTTCATACAATAAATTTTTCTTTTTGAATGAATAGAAGAACTGATCGATCAACATTCTTCAGCAAATCAGAACTTAAGGAAATTTTCCCTTTTTTTTGCAAACGTGCAAAATTAAACAGCAAATAATTTTCCCAATTCCCAGGGGCAGAAGTACGGCGGCTAGGGGGGCAAATCCAATCACTGGGGAGGCATTTGCCCCCCCCCAGATATTTAGTTAAAAAAGGCCCTGCTTTTTAACTGAACACCCTCAGGAGACTTGATAATAATGCTGCTGCCATTTTTGCTAACAACATCATACGGTTCTGGTGCGAATGGTGTCGATAACTTGTTTTGCTTCTCTTGTTTTAGTAGCACTCTGTTACCTGGAACCAGATCTGAATACTCTGTATTCCTCTTCTTGTCTGCATATAACTTAGCTTTTGCTTTCATTTCTCCGTCTCTGTCTTGCACTTCACTCGCTAAACGGTCTTCATGGAATTCAGGTAATTTGGTCCGGATTTTTCTTCCAAACAGAAGTTCAGCTGGACTCACTCCGGTGGTGATGTGAGGAGTCGATCTGTATGCTATTAAGTATTTGAGAACTTCTTCCTTCCACTGTTTGCCCTCGGCTTGCGCGATCCGCATCCTTTTTAAGAGAGATCGGTTCTGCCGTTTTACCTCGCCATTTGCTTGGGGCCATAAGGGCGTGATCTTCCTATGCTCGATACCACATCCTTCCAAATATCTTTCGAACTCGCTTGAAATAAACTGTGGCCCATTGTCACTGGTTACTGATAGTGGTAAACCATGAATAATGAAGATTCTCTCCAGACTCTCAATGATCTTTTCATGTTGTGGAACGCATGCTCTCAATTTCATAATATCTGCTAAAGTAGTCAACCACGACTAACACGGAATCACCTGACGGTAAAGGACCTAATAAATCTAGGGCCAAGTCTTGCCATGGACCTTGTGGTAAGGGGGTTGACTTGATTGGCTCAGGGTGAGAAGGGCTGCTTACTAGCTGGCATCCAAAACTGGTTTTGCAAAATCTTTCTGTCTCTTTGTCTATCCCGGTCCACCATACTTTTGATCGCAATCTCTGCTTCATACTGACAATACCGGGATGCCCTTCATGTGCCAGCGTAAGGACTCGTGGTCTCAACTTGCTAGGTATTACAATTCTGGTGCCACGGAGGATTAGCTTGCCAATCACACACAGTTCACTGACTACAGATACGTACTGCTTGACCTGGCCATCCTTCCAGGTTCCGCTCTTTATACAGTGGTGCAACGCACTGAATTCTTCATCTTCTGCTGACACTTCTTCAATTTCGCGTGTCGTCATTGCGCGCGGACTAGCGATCACTGCCACAAATCTGACAAATTCATCTGATACTTTGTGCGCTGCCGAAGGACCTGCTTGGTTTTCTGCTTGCAGAAGGCGTGATAAGGAATCTGCATTGTTCTGCTCTCCTGGCAAGTACTTAACTGTGAATCTGTAAGGTTGTAGCCTCAGGATCCATCGCTCAATTCTTGCGCACGGCTTTGATCTGCTTGAGTATATTGTCTCCAATGGCTTGTGATCTGTGTACAGTTCGAATTCAATACCATATAGGTACACATGGAAACGTTCGCGCGCCCAAACAACTGCCAACGCTTCTTTCTCAGTTTGAGAATACCGTTTTTCCACTTTACTCAAACTTTTGCTTGCATAACTGATAACTCTCTTTCTTCCTTGTTGTTCTTGAATGAGTACTGCGCCGAGACCAACTGGGCTTGCGTCTGCTATAATTAGTGTTCGGGCATCTTTGTCAAAATATCCAAGGGTTTCTGCACTCGCTAATCTGCTCTTCAGCTCATTGAATGCTCTTCTCTGTTCATCTCCAAACCTGAAACACACCCCTTTCTTTGTTAATTTACGCCAAGGTTCAGCTACTGTGGCAAAGTCCGGGATAAACCGCGCATTGTAATTAGCTAGTCCTCGGAAACTTCTAACTACTGAGGCATTCTGCGGCTCTCTTGCCTCAACAACAGCTTTCACTTTCTCTTCAGTTGGTCCAATGCCCTTGTTTGTTAGCATCAGTCCCATAAACACTAGCTTTGTCATTTGAAGCTTACACTTTTCTGCATTTAGTGTTAGGTTTTTCTCTTTCAATTTCTCCAAAACTCGCTTTAACCTCTCATCATGCTCCTCAGTGGTTTTCCCATGCACAATTATGTCATCGGAGATGTTTGCAACTCCCTCACAGTCGTTGAGCGCTTGCTGCAAAACATGCTGATACGCTTCTGGGGCTGAACTTATTCCAAACATCAGGCGCTTATATTGAAACAATCCACAATGAGTGATGAAGGTAGTAATGTTACGGGAATCTGGATGGAGTTCTAGCTGATGGTAACCCCACTTTAAATCAAGCTTGCTAAACACTGTACTTTGGTTGAGGCTTTGGAGTACTTCATCCACGGTAGGTATGGGATAGCGTTCTCTGATTATCGCTTCATTGGTTCTTCGCATGTCTACACAAAGCCGAATTTCATCATTCTGTTTTGGTACCACCACCACTGGACTAACCCATGGTGTCGGGCCATTCACTGGCTCAATAATATCCATGCTTACAAGTTCCTCGACCTTTTTCTTCACCTTGTCACGGAGACTGAACGAAGTTCGCCTGACTGACTGAGCCACCGGGGGTACATTGGGATTCACATGTAACTTGACCTGATAGTCTTTTAACTTGCCCACACCATCAAACACTTCTTTGTAATCTGACATGATCGCCTCTTTGGACTACAGCGTATAAACTGGAACACCTAACTTCAACACTCCTAGTTGCAGCGCAGTTTCTCTTCCAAGCAATGCTTCTCCTTCACCATCAATGACAACAAATTCAGCTTGAACTTCATTCTCAGCTACTTTCGTCGATGCTGAAAATGTCTCCAACACTTTTAGCGGCTCCTTGCTTCCGTACGCATAAAGCCTTTTGTCACACTTCTTGGATTCACAGGCAATCTTCTGCCGCTTTAGTTCACTCCATAGGCCTTTGTCTACAACATTAATGCTCGCCCCCGAATCAATCACCATTTTCACAACACATCCACCCACAGTCACTTCCACTCTTTCAGGCTGTGACACTGATTTTACAGTGAACACATACTCATCTTCCTCGTCATCGTCTCTTCCCTGCATGTATCTCACCTTCCTCTTCTCTTTTAACTTGTTATCGGTTTTTGGTTTGCCTGACTTGGTTCTGCATTGCGAAGCAAAATGATCAGCGCCACCACATGTCTTGCAAGTTTTTCCTTTCGCAGGGCATTCAGGATCTCTTCCAAAATGTCCTGTGTGGCCACATCTATAACATGTTTTGTTTTCTCCCGACATCTTCCCTTTATGGTGATGCTTGTTTTCGCGCGAGTTACGGATCTGATTCACATTAGCGGTTTTACTTATCATACTCTCCAGTTGAGCTTGCACAGCTTCATATGATGCTTCTGTTTTGAGAAGAACATCTAGGGTTAAAGTGTCACCTTTCTCCAACAATTTTCTCCTTAACTCATGGGACGTACACCGCTGAACAACTTGATCTCGAATTTGATTATCCGCCTGATCACCATAATCGCAATCTTTCACGAGCTGTCGTAATCTTGTCACAAACTGAGCCACTGTTTCGCCCTCACGCTGTTCCATACTCCGGAAGACGTGATTTTGGTATGTCGAATTTACCTTCGGAACGAAATACGCATTTAACGCATTTACGGCTTTCAAATACTCTGCCGCTGTACCCGTGTCAGCCAAAGTATCGAAAATTTCTTGCACTTGTTCCCCAGCACAATGCAGAAGTAAAGCTCTTTGCTGTACTTTATTGTCAGCTTTGTCTGCTTGAATGATGAAGCCCTTGCTGTCAGCATATGACGAAAAACTTTTAAGCCATCGTTGCCATCGCCTGCCAATGCTCGACTGGTCACCGTTCGGGTCGAACTGTTTTACACTCGTTAGTAGATCATCCACCTTTATTGAGGCCATACTTCGGTTTTCCGGACCTGGAAGAATATCCTCGTCGACAGATGTTGTGTCTTAATCGCGTATCGAGATCAATTCGAATGGATTACGAAGTCTACCCAAGGAACACTACGTACCTAACTTGCCATGCTTTTAATAATCAATCCCATCAACCTTTGTACACCAAGATACATCATGTAAGCTATACTGAAAGTACACTACAACTGGCACTTGCCAAAGGTGCCACCCCGGACTCTGGTGGGTGGGGGCGTCGGCATTCTTGTAGTAGGCTGAAGCTGCGCTTGTCCTGCCTCAGTACTCATATTATTGTTATCTTCTGTTCTCGCACATTGGTCTTCCAATGGAATTTCAGTTCTCCAAACGTTCGGTGACAACAAGTCTCCTCAAACTTCTAGAACCTTTCTAAGAATTCTTGCCGTGTTCAGAATCAAATTTTTCTGAAGCTCGTCTACCTTGGTCTCTATTCCAATACTCTCTAATCTTTTCTTTAACTTCTTTGGAACTGTTCCAAATGTTCCAATTGCAATAGCAATCACCTCTGTTTTCATTTTCCATAGTTTCCTCAATTCTCTTGCTAAATCCTGGTACTTTTCCATTTTCTCCATTTCTTTCTCCTCAATGCGGCTATCATATGGAATTGCAAAATCTATTATTTTACGACATTTATTTCTCTTCTCAACGATAATCATGTCAGGTCTTCTTGCTTCTATTACATGATCAGTCTGAATCGTAAAATCCCATAATATTTTACATCCATCATTCTCTAGCACTGACTCAGGTACATGCTCATACCACTTTTCATTGACCGCAAATCCTTCCCTTATACAAACTTCCCAATGAATCTTTTTTCCTACCCAATCGTGCCTTCTTTTATACTTCTTTTGTGCTAATTTAGGGCATTCACTGACAACATAGTTAATACTTTCGTCCACCTTTTTACACATTCGACATTTACTTTCCTCTTGAGTTTGATATATTCTAGCTTTCATCAAGTTCGTTGCTAGCGCCTGTTCTTGCGCTGCCATAATAAGACTCTCAGTTTTCCTTTTTATAATTCCTTTCTTTAACCAAAGCCAGGATTCATTCCCTCTTACTTCTTCCGTCTGCCGCATGAATTGATCGTGCATGACTTTCTCCTTCCATCGTTTCTTTCTTTCAGTTACCTTGCGCATCTTACACTTGATGTCTGTTTCATTGTTATTTCTAGCCCTAATCTTTCTAGTTGCCTTTATCAATCTTTCATTGCTAGTATTGATGTACCCTTCCAACCCCAATGTGGCGAGTTCTACCCTGTCTTCAACACTAATAAGTCCTCGTCCACCGCTCTCTCTTGGTAGGTAGACACGGTCTACATTATTCTTTGGATGGAGGCCATTATGCATGGTAATTAATTTTCTAGTCTGTCTATCTAGGTCTTATACCTCTGGCTTTTTCCAATCCAAGAAGCAGCAGAATATCTCAGGAGAGAGGAATTGCCCAGGTGTTGAATTGCTATTATTGTTATTATTACAACTCGCACACCACCCAACTAAGGACAGTGGAAGGGGTCTCAGCCTGCTACGGGCTCCCAGCATCCCGCCAGGTAAGGCCGCAACAGACATTGCACATTTCAGGGAACTTGTGGGGAAAGGAAATTTCACCATTAAAATGGATTTTAAGAAACACCCACGGGGCCAGCCCTTACTCGCCCAACTTATCCAGTCAGGAAGGAGTAAGGGATATACAGCCCTCTAAAGTCTCTGAAAGTACTCCCCGATGCGTATATCCAGTTTGACCTTAACAGTACCCTGTTGCACTTCCAACTAATTAAGGTCAGTTTAGGCGTGCCACTGCAAGGGTTAAGTCTGAATATTGTTTTATTCTTATTATTATTATTGCTATTATTGTTATTATTGTTATTATTATTATTATTATTATTATTATTATATTTCACAGCAATGTTCTTATGCCAGTTGTATCTAATTATCCCTCGGAAGCTGGCTACAACTGGTAGCCTAAGGTTCCGTGTCTTTCAGCTTTCCAAGCTTCTTCTCAACTTCTTGTTGTTCCAAGCAATGCCGTCTTGGAGAAGTTCTGCACTCATATGTATGTCCAGTATATCCAATTATTCAATTTCCTAACTAACCACTCCCAAGGCACCTACTACAATTGGTATTATTATTATTATGTTTCTATTAGCCAGGTCATATTCTGGCCATTATTCCCTCACACTAAATATTGCTGAGAGGTAACCGAGGTACACGTGTTCAGATTGGTTCACACTAATGCTGACGCTCTTCAACTGCACGTTCACTACTCTGGCTGTACCACTCCGTCAAGCACTTTCCTAATTATTGTTTCTCCCTCAGAAAGCACCGTCCGCTGCATTACACTGATTATCCTAATCACACTGTTCTCATCTCCAATAATCTTCCTCACTGCTCTGGTTCCGTCTTTGACACCACATCCCTGGCATCCAATTATTACCGACACTACTTCCACTCTGTACCTTCTTTTTTCTCTGGTTTCGAATGCCTGCTGCTGATACTTCTGTAACTTCGGTCTCGTCGCTTCCTCGATGTTCTCCTCTTGACGGCATGACATGTCTACTAACCAGATCTTCCTCGCTTTCCTGTCCTTTAATGTCCAGTCTGGTCTACGTGCAGAGCTGGTCTTTCTCATCCTATGCTCGAAGTCTCAACACAACTTGAACCCGTTCCCCTTTAGGACGTGGCCTGTGTCCCATCTAACAGTGTACCATGCCGTATTGGCAGGGAGAAGTTCTCTCTCAACGGCCCAGCTAACAGCCAGTACCATTAAGGCATTATTGTGCCCACGGAGATACTCGGTTCCTGCTAGGATCTCACACCCTGCAAGCAGGTGTTGAACGGTTTCATCAAACTTCTTGCGCAATCTACATTTTCCGTCCCCGCCTCCTATCCCACGAAACACTTTCCGCTTCCGAGTCTCCATCACCTGCTCGAACAAACCCATGATTCCAGCCGTCTTCTGTGGTGTGATATTTGTGTTCAACCACACAACGCTCTCGTTCTCCTGCCCTGTAAAGACTTGACTCTGCATACCCTTCTTCTTATAATCATTCTTCAACTTCTCTGTCTAGCCGTTCTGCATTCCTTTCTTCAGCTCCGCCCAGCATCCTGCCCACTCTTTCTCCATCTTCTCACCATCTTTCCAGACTTCTTTTCCCTAAGTTCAACCTCCACTCCAACTTCACGCAGCGCTTGTTCTGCTTCCCTTTTTGAACTCTTGTATTGGCTGTTATGCTCTCTCTTCCAGGCAATCCTTATCCAGCGGCTTGTGCTACAAACCATGTACGTTGCCACTCGCACCTTTGTTTGCTTATAAACCTGCCGCAGGCTCTTCAAGCCGCGCCCTCTATCCTGTCTCTTCAGGTAGAGCCTCTCATCACTTGTCTGTTGGCCCAGCATACCTCTATTGCGTAGAATATCGTTCACCAACATATCAACATCATATAACTTCTTCTGGGTGAACGGGCATACATTCATGGCGTAGGTCGCAACCGGGATGACCCTGCAATTGATCGCTCTCATGAGATTCTTATCATACAGCTCAAGCTCTACGAGGCTCTTCAACCTCTCTCGCATTTCTTCCTTGATTCTCGGCGATACTTTCTTTTTGTTTATCTGCTTCCCCTGCTCTATTCCAATGAATTTGTAGAAGTCGTCTTTCTCTGGGTCCAGCGCCTTTGCGCTTTCTTCCAATATAGTTAGGCCCTCACCTTTAGTCATCTTACCTCTTCTAAATATTATCTCCGCACATTTCTTCACCCGGTACACTGCCCCTGTATCGTCGCTAGCTTTCACGATTATGTCGTTAGCAGCTTCCACCTGTTTATGACTTTCCTGGTTGGTCTTCAGGTCATCAATAAATAAGCTGTGCGTCCTCTTCGTGAATCTTTCACGGGGGGTTTACTCCCATCTTATATCCTGTTGTTTCCTCCAGTAGCATTGTAACTGGGACCTCAGTCAGACAGAATCCTACCGGCGAATAACTGTCCCCTTGTAAAAATCCACACCGTATTCTAATCCATCTACTCTGCACCTTGTGATTTCCAGGATTCAACTCTAAGCGTGTCTACCAACTGCTCATCAATTTCTGTTGCACATTTATGAGTGGCTTAGGTATTCCCATCCAATCGTACACCATCACCATCCAGTCACGGTGAACCTTGTCGTACGCCTTCTTGTAGTCGTAAAACGCGACTGCCAGGTCTCTCTTGTGTTCTCTCACCTCGTCCATTATACACTTATTAATAAGTAGTTGGTCAACCGTACCCAACACTCCCTCTGAGGCTCCTAGTTGTCCTTCATCCCATATCTCGTTCCGTCGAGCATGATCTCTCATGTACCGTCCTATCATACCAGTGAATAACTTGTACGAAGTATTTAGACACGTTATCGGTCTGCACTCTTCCTCAAATGACAAGTCCTTGGTCTGTCCTGCCTTAAGTCACTCATCGTGGAATGCCTTCTGGATCTTCATTGCAGCTCTTCATTGTTCTTTCTATAGTCTTCCAGGTTCCACTAAGCTTCTTCCACCAGAAATTCTGGATTCCGTCAATACCAGGCGAGGTCCAATTCTTCCTCCTCTTTATAATTTTCCCAATGGTCTCCTCACTTATATCGATATCCTGTACATCGCTGATCTTCTTTCTCAACTCCTCCTTGATTTTCTCCATCCAAGGTTATTCAAAAGTAATCTTCTCTTCCTCCCACATGCTTCCCCGAAATTCCACGAATTTTTCCATTGGTGAGGGCTCACCTTTAAATTCCTTTGTACTATTCACTGTCTTGTAGAAAGCCCCTTCATCTGTTACAAACATTGCGTTATTCTTTCTTCTTTTCATCTTCTCCATTACTTTCAGCAATATCACTTTTTTCACCCTCAGCTCATCCAACCACTTCTCCGAGGTCTCCACAAGCTCCTGCTTGCCTGCTGATCCTCCTTCTACATACTTCCTCAGTTCTTGTAAGATCCTCACTTCTTTCCTCGTTGCTTTTGTTTGTGTCCTTCTGCGATAGAGCTCATTATTCATTCTCGCTATTCTCTGCCTTAGTGCGCCTTAATCTGGTTGGGTATCCTCCTCTCTCTTCTATTTTCTTCTCCGTTCAATCTCCTTCCTGTGCCCTGGACACTCAACTTGGCCTTCAGTAATCTTGCTATTGCCCTTCCCATGGCATAAACTGTATCTGTGATCTCCTCCATTTTATTGCTACTTTTGAGGTATTCGCTAAGTATCTTATTTGCACACTTTGCTATTTCTGGAGGAAGTTTTTTAAGTTTCGGAAGTCTGTTCCTTACTTCGATGTTGGTCGCATTTGTTTGTGTTAGCTGCGCTAACTCCGCTGTGAAAACCTCTCTTAATGCTTCTTCTCCCTCTGTCCCTATTACTTAATCTGGATCTGTTACTCTATCGGATTCCTGCTCCACTTCCTTCTCTGAAACGCCCACCACTCTTGCTGTCTCCTCCAATTCCCCATCCTCAACTCCTGCCTCAGTTCCTTCCTCCTTACGCTCCTTATTGCTTTTTCTCACCAAGACAAGGTTCGCAATCTGTTTCTCCTTGTTGAATCTAGTAGCATTATCTCTCATCATTTGATCTTTTAACCTCTCTCCAAACTCCTGGTCTCATCTATCGCCTACCCTCTTCATGAAACCAAGTCCAAGTTCCCTTTCCTCCGTATCTATTTCAACCAGTCGAACCTTGTTGGCTTTCGTCCAGTGCATACTCACTGGTAGTACCTCAGACTCAGGTTTCTCAGATTGTCCATCTAGCTGACCTATTACTTCCTCCTGTAAGTTGAACCTCCTGGCATTATCCACTAGGTTCTGTGTTGAGACAGTCTTCTTTGTCCGCGCTTCATTTGACCATCTCTTTTTAACACGCTTCATGAATCCGCTTCTTCTCTCTATTTCCTCAGTTTCTATCTTGACGAGTAGTACTTTCTCCTCCAAAGTCCACTCCGGCCTCTTCCCTCTCTCTCGGATGTTCATGGGTGCTCTAGTAATATTCTCAGCTTGTACTGCATTTGTTCGGTCTAGAGCATCTACTTCTAAACTCAAAGGTTGACTCATGATTCCATATCCCAGCAGTTGATAGATGGACTACCGGTAAGCCTTACATGCACGGACTGACGGACTGACCATTATTGTTATTATTATTATTGTTATTATTATTATTGTTATTACAACTCGCACACCACCCAACTAAGGACAGTGGAAGGGGTCTCAGCCTTATTATTGTTATTATTGTTATTGTTATTATTATTGTTATTATTATTATAATTCGCACACCACCCAACTAAGGACAGTGGAAGGGGTATTATTGTTATTATTATTAATATTATTATTATGGTGCAGTTTATTAAACTTCAGTATGCCGTACATAAAAACTCATAGGGCTGTCTGCGTAACCTATGAGTTCTTCAATATTGTTACAATTCTAAATGTTGTAAAGTAGCTATTCACAAATATTAAAAAAATTAAGGATATCAAATAAAAGATATAAATAAAAACAAAATTACAATATAACATAATATAATATAATTTAAGAATATCTTTGAATGTTTGTACCTAAAATTAAGGCTCATATAATGTCCTCAATGTTCAATTCTCCGAAAATTTCTAAAGAAAAAAACCTTAATTATAGTGTTCATGTTATAATTTTAAACGTCCTTGCAATATTCAATGTGCTTGACACTACTGATTTCTGCATATTTCGCACCACATCTTTTGTCTTTTTTCCAGTCTTGTCGGTAAAGTTAGGAGGAAGTCAGACAAGCACTCCAGTGAAACACACAGCCGAAGAAATATGTCGACAAATGGCGGAGATTGGAAGACGCCTGCCATTCGACAAAGGGTCATATTCAATATAGATGAAGCAATAAAGAAATCACCAGGTACAACGAGAAAAAGTGCCCAAGAAATTGAACAATGCATTTTTGAAAAAGCAACTTCAAGGGAAACCTACATGACCATTGCTGCTCGGGTCATTCTCACAGCAGTCAGCCAAAACAAGGGACAGCCAATCCAGCCAACCAATGCTGGAGCAATCATGGATCCAAATGTTCAGCCATCTTCCATGGTCAACCCAGATGCCCTTAGAAGTGATACCACTCACATTCTTCCTAAGATTTTAGTACAGCCATCACCCATCAACTCCGTTTCCACACCTTCTCCAAAAATTCTCAGATCACCATCACCAGCTGCAGCTCAACCAGGTAAACAGATAAAAACAGGGAGGGCACCTCAAGTTAGCTCCAGCGCAGCCTGCACTTATCCCTCTCCTTCCCCTATTATCCCATCACCAAGTCCTGCTGCTCACTCACCTGCTCCTGCCTCCTCACCACAGCTTGCCTCATCTTCAGCTTCGGCAGGAGCAACTCTATGTTGAGAAGTTGAAGCAACTTTTAGTCTATACAGAACTATTACGTAAAATGATAGCGAAGATGCAGAATGACGAAGATATAGCAACAGGGATAGCAAAAATTTAACAAATTAAAGAGGCTCTTAAGTATTCTTGGAAACTCGAAAGAGAAGGTTCCTTACCAAGCCCTACTCAAGGTTGAGAATGTTCTAGTCAGAAGGTTTGGACTAAACCCGAACAAACAGGCTACTCCCATTGGTCATCCCTTCCTCGAGGCCTTGAATGCGAAGGCGGATACCCCACAGTTCAACAATACCCTGTACAGAATGTTTGGACCAACCCTTGCCACCATTAATGGTCTACCTATATGCCTTCCTCTTTTACCCAATCCACGGCGTGAAGCTCAGAAATCAGGTTCAAGCTTACCTAATGCTGTGAAAGGTGAGATTGCTCAACTGGCAAACAAGTTTACGGTCGAATTTGCAAACGACGATGATGAGGAGTGTGAAAGAAAAACATTGGTTTGCTCGATTAATGACAAAGAACTACCTGCCATGCCTTCGACGTTAATTCGTATACCACCGAATTATCCTCACTCATCACCTCATCACCTTATTATTATTATTATTATAATTATTATTACAACTCGCACACCACCCAACTAAGGACAGTGGAAGGGGTCTCAGCCTGCTACGGGCTCCCAGCATCCCGCCAGGTAAGGCCGCAACAGACATTGCACATTTCAGGGAACTTGTAGGGAACGGAAATTTTACCATTAATATGGATTTTAAGAAACACCCACGGGGCCAGCCCTTACTCGCCCAACTTATCCAGTCAGGAAGGAGTAAGGGATATACAGCCCTCTAAAGTCTCTGAAAGTACTCCCCGATGCGTATATCCAGTTTGACCTTAACAGTACCCTGTTGCACTTCCAACCAATTAAGGTCAGTTTAGGCGTGCCACTGCAAGGGTTAAGTCTGAATATTGTTTTATTCTTAGACTAGTGCAGATCTGTTTCAGCATTTAAGGCTGGTTCATCCTCAACCAACTAAGGTCAGGGGCATCAGCCTGCTGTACAGATTTTCTTCTAGTCCTTGGGCTAACAGTGCAGGTTTGCCAACACCTGAAGGTAGTGTACTTGCAGTTGCCAGCCAATTAAAGGAAGCTGAGGCTTTCGGCTACCTGTCTACCCAGCTGGCAAGGCAGGGGCGCCACTCCCTAGGTCATTTCATCAAAGCCTGCTCGTTTTATGGAGGTCACTGGCTCCGAGTCAATGCCCTGCCTACCTATTTCTGGTTTTATCTCGGAGTTTCTTTCTCCTAGATAAGTTGCCATCCAAGGCTAAAGAGTCTTATCTACTCTTGGCTAAGGGGGTGCTGGCACTTGCCAAAGGTGCCGCCCCGGACTCTGGTAGGCGGGAGCGTCCACATTCCCGTAGTAGGCTGAAGCTGTGCTTGTCCTACTCCAGTCACTAATAATTATTATTATTACAACTCGCACACCACCCAACTAAGGACAGTGGAAGGGGTCTCAGCCTGCTACGGGCTCCCAGCATCCCGCCAGGTAAGGCCGCAACAGACATTGCACATTTCATTATTATTATTATTATTATTATTATTATTATTATTATTATTGCTTTTCCGCACGGTCCATTTAAATGAACTGGATTGAAACTAGAAGCAAGTTGCTACCCGCAACCTAAGGTCCTAGAGTTCTATGTCCTTCGTTTCCATAACCCTTCGAATGATTCTTGCTATTCCAAGTAATACTGTCTTTTGCAGCATGTCAACTGGTATTGCTGTCCCAATTTTTTCCAAAAACCCTTCGAGTGTTTTTGATATCGTTCCCAGGGCGCCAACAACTGTTGTTATGACTTCCACTTGGTTTAACGTCCATATTCTTGATATTTCCATTTTCAAATCCTGGTATTTCAAAATTTTCTCCAGTTCCTTCGTTCCTACCCTATTATCTCCAGGTATTACTATGTCAATAATACACGCTGTCTTCTTTTCTTTGCCCACTATAAATAAATCAGGTCTCCTGTGTTCTATTTCATGGTCACATTGAATATTGAAATCCCACAATAATTTATGATGACTATCAGTGGCGTAACTGAAGCTTTTTTTTTGGTGGTGGGGCGAAAACCTAATTTTCTCGACAAACTTTATAACATTATGTTTAATATTGATTGTCCTTGGAATTATCTAACCCTGCGAAAGGGTTAGAAGGTGCACCAAGAAATTTATATTTCTTTATATATTTAAGACCAAAGCCTTATGATATTTCAAATTATGTTTATTGCGATAGCCGTCGTCAAAATTTTCACTGCAAACCAAACAACGAACCTTTCGTTGCTTTTTCGAAGGACACGTTGACATATCGATGATTTCTTAAACGATTAAACGGGCTAATCAAGTTAAACTCGCAAAGTTCTCTCGATTGCAGCGTGTCTTGTACTCCGGATTCGAAAAGTGAGACCCGTCACTAGCACATTGTAAACAAATCAACACGGTCAGCGTCCTGCTTCATTCTGCTTTGCACAAAAAGAGCATGTAGCCGAGCTGTCTGGCTAATAAAATCCGCCGAAAAGCAGTTCGATTTAGTTCAATCATTAAAATATAATTAAGGTATATTACTTTGAATACCGAGACCGTGAACAATATAAATAATTTGTTGAAAAAAGCTTCTAAAAAACCTACCTAATAAGATACCAAATAACCATTTCAGTTATTCCCGACAGAGCAAATTTTTCCAACAAAATTTTTTCTGGTGGGGATAACTCGCAGTTATCGATCTGACAGTGAAACATTAATCTTTTGCATCATGCAACGATGTAATAGAACATAGATCGAAAAGGCTGCAATTGTTTTCAATGAAAAAGAAAGCAGTAAATTAAGTGAGAAAATGTTTTGGCCATTGATTTTCCGGGCGGAAAGCGTAATCGTAATAAAAAGATCAGAGCCCAGCTCAGAATTCTAAAGTGTATCGCCATAATGAAATGGGCAAGCCGTCTAATTGGTTAGCCGTCTGATTATTCCAATATGTAATTATAGATCCATATATACAGTTTTTTTTCTCATCCCTGTAAACCTACACTCTGAAGATGTTGCACGCGGCAACGAAACGTCAGTAAACATGTTATAAAACTTTTTGACTTGCTTATTTCATTATGGCGATACACTTTAGAATTCTGAGCTGGGCTCTGATCTTTTTATTGAGAAAATGTTTGCCAAATAATATTTTTATTAACAATTTGTATCATCCGGGTTCGATCCCCGTCTGAGGCTCAGAAATCGTTTTTCTGAGGATAGAGTTTGACGAACGTACATCTCTCATTCAATATATCTCCAAGCTCCCACAATTTAAAATATATGTTTCATAGATCCCATTATTAACATATGATGGCTTCCGCTCAGGTCGCACATATGTCGAACTTGCACCTTAGCTCACCATCTTAGTCTTGGTAGCTCAATGATTAGAGCGTCTCACCGGTCATCAGAAGGTTGCGGGTTCGATCCCCGTCTGGGGCTCAGAAGTCGTTTTTCTGAGTATGGAACTTGACGAACGTACATCTCTCATTCAACATATCTCAAAGCTCCCACAATTTAAAATATATATCTCATATATTTTAATACTGGTTAACGGAACCCTTCACTCGCATTGCGCATGTTTCTTATTTGGTGTTAATTTCACCTGACTTCGCGAGATTTAATTTACCATTATCCATCTGGCAAATCGTATAATGGCTGTTGAGTCGGAAAGAAAGAGCGTTCACCATACATCAATGACATAGTTCTTTTGCTTTACAGAACTGAGCGGCGGAAGCCAGGGTGAACAAGATCTAATGGAGGTTGACCATACGCTTCCGTCGACTGAAGAAGAAAGCAATGCATTTGGTGAGAAAATATATTTAAAGTAGAAATATAAAACTAAACTATCTTAATTTTAAACTGTTTAACTCACGGAACATAAATCATAAGCACTGTGAAAGGGAGACGTTTTTGACATCTAACTCATTCCTCACTGAAACGTAAGACAAGAGAAAAATAATAGAAGTACGTCTTTCCCTTCAACTTAGAGATCGTGAACTGGTCATTTATCAATATATATATATATATATATATATATACATATACATATACATATACCTTTTGCACATATATATATACCTTTTGCATTTTAGAAAGGAGCCTTAGAAGCCAGAGAGAGTGGGATATAACGGATATTAAAAAAGCTTCTACTTCAAATGATGGAGAAAGCAATTGGTCAGGTGAGCGACTAGCTTTGTTGTATTGAATGTCTAAAATTTTTATGAAATGTTTTCACGGTAAGTATTTTCAATTTATTCGCAAAGAATCATACATATATAGCGTACATTCGGCCATTCCTTAACTTGAACAGGGAAGACGAAACCAATGGCTTTCAGGTTGATTAAGATATTGACTTTATTTTGATTGTAGGTGAAGCAACGGCAAAAGAAATGGTAAGGGATCTTGACAGAGATAAACGACAAAGAGTGTGTCAAATGCTAAATGTGAAGAAGGTTCCAAAAAAGGATTTCCGTAGTCTTGCCGCGAAAATGAAATTTGAGAAACATGAAATAGAAACATTTCAGCGGTCTGAGAATCCAACAGATGTTCTTTTACGAGACTGGGAGAGAAGAATGGAAAGTACGGTCGATAACTTGATCAAATTCCTGAAGAAGATGGGAAGAGATGATGTGATTCAAGTCGTCAAGGAAACGTAAGTATCGATTTGCACTATGCCGAATTTTCACAAACTAACTTATGATGGTCAGGTAATATACACCGATAGGAACTTATAGAGCATGATGGACCAACATGGAAGTGTCATCTGGTCCTCCACACGCCAACAATTCCCTGTTTTACGATTACATAAAGTACATGTAGTTTTCTTTGGTTGACTCAAAAAAAATCCATTTTGTTGATTTATACACCTAAACAAATTGGCTAAAATACGCTGACATCTCTTGTGTCTTCATTACCCCCTACGGTTGACTTTTTGGCAAGTGGTAAAGCATCATGGAAGAAGAGGTGCAGTTACCCCTCTCCTTTAATAAATGTTTTAATGCTTATATCTTTTCTAGGAAGCATATGGTGAGGAATCTTGATAGTAACATACGGAATCAGGTGTGTGGGAAACTAAATAAGAAGAGAATCAGAGAGAAGGATTTTCGCAAGCTAGCTAAGTTACTGAATTTCGAGAAAGAACAGATCCAGATCTTGGAACAGGAAGCAAATCCAACAGATGCCTTGTTAGAAGACTGGCAAACAGAAGCAGAAAGTACAGTACAAAAGTTGGTGGGATTAATGAACGAGATGAACAGAGATGATATAGTTCAGATCTTAAATGGAGCGTTAGTATTACTTTTCGTCTGGCTTAATTTTTCCTTTCCCTTCACAAAAGTAATTTTTAATCCCAGTGCACCAAATTACGTCAGTACTGACTAACAAGCTGCCTTAGTTGCCGAGATACGTTAATGTTATTAATGTGCATTCCCAATTGCCTTAGTGAAATTTACATTTGAGATTTGAGATACCATGATCAAAAGCAATCACTACAATATGCTAAATACTAAACAAAAAGATTTTCTCTGACAAAAAGATGTGTTTTTACACTAATGCTGTTTATATGGACATTTCAGAGACACTAAACTTTAAAACTATTTACGTTATGTCTATTTCATGGACTTGGGTATAAAATTTTATCAGAAAACTGGCCTTTGTCAACAACTCGGGCAGGGACAATCTAATCTTTTAATGGAGGCTTTTAATAATGCGATTAATTTTAATAGGAAGTTCATGGTGAAGGATCTTGATGTAAGGATACGTGATGAAATATGCCAGATGCTTAATGAGAAGACGGTTGTGGAAGAGGATTTTCGTACGCTGGCCAGGCTACTGAACTTCAAAAAACAAGATATCGAGATGTTGGATCATAGTAACAATCCAACGCATGACCTCCTGGAAGACTGGGGAACTGAAAAAGAGAGTACCATAGAAAAGTTTACTGAATTGTTGACTCAGATGAAACGATATGATGTAATCGAAATTTTGAAAGAAAGGTTAGTATTCATTTATGTACTTTTAATACTGAATTCTAAGCCCTCCGTCGCAAACAGATCATTTTAATTCCAATTCTTAGGAAAACCATCGTAACCAAATGGTGGTAACGTTTTAATATTTTGCATTTCAATTAGGTCTGGCTCCCCTCCACGCACCGAGAGAGGTATGTTGAGCAAACTTACTGATTGATCGTAAGAAACATTCCAAGATCCAGACTTGGCAGTTTTCTAATGTAGTTTCTTGTTTAGTTACCCGAACAATATTTTCATTAATATCTCAAAATGGAACCGTTTGTAGAAGGTGCTCTAAACTTTGAGGCCAGAAAAGTTAAAAGTTCAGTGAGTCTGAATACACCTATTGCACAGTTTTAGCAAGAATTATATTTTTTGGTGTATTCATTACATAAATTTACTTTATTGGAGCTTCGCTGAGGACAAATGTGAATCACGTGTACGATGGTAAACTTTCAATTTTTGAAAAATGGACGGGACAAGTTAAATGAGTGTTGTGAAGGAACTTTTTTGTTTGAAGGAACGTCTTAAATTATAAAGATTTGTCTTTACAGCTTTCCCATACCTCACTTTTTCTTGAAATATTAAAGATTTGCTTGATGTATAGGATAAATACCGAGAACGGAGGCTTTAATCTCGATACATTCCGAGGGGCCGAAGGCCACGAGATATTAATCTGGCTTAAAATACGATTAAGTCAGTTTTCTTTGTTCTTTCGAGGGTTTTATCCTCAAAAGAAACCTATGGAAACAAAAGGACTTTTGAAAAGCTGGCGTGGACTGTATATACAATACCTGAAAATAACTGGTATTGTATGTACAATCGCTGACAATAATTAATTAAAAAAGGAACACAAACAGAAAACATATTTTTACTTCTCAAAGCAAAAACGAATCATGACGCTTAACATTTCTCAATGGAAACCTCCTTTAATCATGTTTTAAGTCAGATAAATACCTCAAACGTTGGCTTTAATTGTGAATAACACCTGCATGTAATCCATTGCATAATGAGTTTTTGAGAAATCATGTATATCAACGATTATGCAGTTTGATTACTCAATTATTTTTTTTTAGTGTCATGTTCATATAAACCAACATGTACAATTTCAAGTTTTCTTTGTTTGTTCACTTCAATAAAATTCCTAATTTCACATTTGCTGATTATGCAATGAGAGGTATCTGGGGTTTTATCAATATGTCAAACAGATATTAGTATGTCAAGAACGGAGTGCGGTATAGGACAACTGCCAAGGAAACTTTTATAATATAAAATGTTTTCTCATACAAAAGAGTTTTTTCCACACTTAATTTTTTAATTTATCTGCACACTCTAATAGAGCTTTTACAGCTAAGAAAGACAAACTATGTACGGTGTGTAATGGTGGTCGACCATTGTCTGAAACTGCTTTTAATCTTAGCTGTTTGCTTCATTATTCTTAATCATTTTCGTCCATCTAAAGTGAGTTTGTCAACTGAAACAACGCCAGGATACTTCTATCTATCCAAGATATATTTGAAGTAGAAATATAAAACTAAACTATCCTAATTTTAAACTGTTTAACTCACGGAACATAAATCATAAGCACTGTGGAAGGGAGACGTTTTTGACATCTAACTCGTTCATCTCTGAAACGGAATACAAGAAAAATAAGAGAAATACGTCTTTGCCCTCAACTTAGGGATCGTGAACTGGTCATTTATCAATAAATTGTATGTAATAAATATAATATGAGCGGCCGATCTTTATGGGATTTACAAGGCGAGCCGTAGTAAATCCCACACAGATCGTACACGAATATTTTACCTTTCCTAAAATACATTCAAATGGCCATGTTAACCGATTAATTTGAAGTTTCAGTAAATTTTAGCACAAAAATCGAAGGGAAAAGTTCATAATTCTTGTTAGTATTTTGTATCCGATTTACAACATACTAATTAGGAGCCCAAATCTTTTGTGTTTTCCTCGTGAATTATTAATGATTATTTTAATATACAGTATATATGTGTACATATATATACAGTATACACACACACACACACATATATACATATATGCACACACACACACACACACACACATATATACATATATGCACACACACACACACACACACACATATATACATATATGCACACACACACACACACACACATATACATATATGCACACACACACACACACACACACACACACACACACACACACATATATATATATATATATATAATGTTGAACTATAAATTTTGAATCTGATCTAAAATCTTAAAACATTATTAAAACTTTAAAAAGACTAAAAGACTGAATTTTCGGGCGCTAACTGCGACCTTAATCAGAGTTATTTACAATTTCGGCAAGTCAAGTTGGACTATTTAACTGGTCTCTATGTGTCCCGAGGGATCTTAATAATGGTAAATATGGGCGTGGTAATTCTGCATGTTCATTAACCGAGTCCTCATTTAACACAGAATGTAAAGCTTCAAGAAAAATACGTTTATGGTAGTTTGTCACACCTCTCTCCAAAACTTCAACGTCTGTTGAGGTTACATCATGTCCTGTTTTCTCTGCATAATCTTTTATTGCTGATTCGTTTCTCTTTCTCACCCCTGGCTTATGTTCTAACCATCTGGAGTTCCATGACCTTTTTGTCTCACCAATATATGTAAATAGACAGGATTTACATTTAAATTTGTACACGATGCCTTTAATCTGGTTTTCTGAGAGTCTTTCTTTAGGTCTTTGAAAAACATTTGACAATGTCTTCACAGGCTTAAATGCTGTTTTTATCCCGACTTCAACGAGGATTCGTTTGATTCTTTCTGAAGTACCTTTTATGTAGGGCAGACATGAAAAACCTCGGGGAGTAATATTTTGGGTCCAATGAACCTTGTTTTTTGGACTACATACTTTTTTAATAAATGTCTTATTGTACCAGTTCAGTATTAGATCTTGTAAGACTTTTTCCTTTTCTTCTGCCTTTAAATTTTCTCCGCAAGGAATGGCATCTGCTTTATCTAACAGCGTTTTTACAACGGCTTTTTTGTCTTGCGTCGGGTTATGCGAATCAAAGGATAAATATTTGTCAATATGGGTATTTTTTTCGGTGTACTTTCACTTGTATTCTTCCATTCTCCTGAGTATAAATTTCAGTGTCCAAAAACGATATACACTGTTTCCCTTGGTTGATCGAAGGAGTCTCGATCATAAATTGTATGTGTTTATTGATGGTATTTAAATGAGAATGGTATCTCATTACATCTTTCGTCTTTAGGCATGTATTTGAGTCATCCCCATAACGTCTCCACCAACGTACCGGAACAGGAGAGGTTTCCAAGGCAATTTTTTCAATTCTCTGCACAACTAATTAAACAATAACAGCACTTGCAGGTGACCCCATGGCACAGCCAAAGATCTGGTGATAATGGTCCCCCTCAAATTTGAAAAAGCTGTTTCCCAACACAAAGTCTACAACTGACAAATCTGATTTTTCGTTAAACTAGTGTGTTTCTCCCAAGCGTTCGTCTCTTCTAATCTATCCCGTACAATTTCTATTGCCATTTGAACAGGAACTGACGTAAATAATGACACTACGTCAAAGGATACAATTTGCTCGTCCTTTTTGATGTCCTGGGAACCTACAAAGTCAACAAATTGTTTAGAATTTTTAACGGAATAGTTATCTTCGTAGAGGTGCTTTAATAGTAACGCCAGAAACTTGGATAATTCGTAAGTTGGTGATCCAATGCAGCTAGTAATAGGTCTCATGGGTATCTGTATTTGTCCTTCTCTGTTTATTGTGAGATGGTCTCCTTTCTCAATCAGAGGGATCTTGTGTACCTTTGGTAACCCGTTAAAAGCAGACGCGTAGCCAGTTCGATAACTGGGGGCCCCTTATTCATATATTCGTGTTCTGCATTATTCATTTCCTTTGAAATCGATTGTTTTTACAGTCTGTGAACACGAATATATGAATAAGGGCCCCCAATTATCGAGCTGGCTACGCGTCTGGTAAAAAGCTGGTGAATATGAGTCAAAAGGTCTTAACTTCCAACATTTGCTTTCGGTTAAATTACCAGACTTTTTTAACTTCAAAAGTATTTGCTGCAATTCCAATTCTGTTCTTGATGTAAGATTTCTTCTCTTGTCGGTAATAACTTTATAAACACCTTCATCTCGTAGCATTTCTCTAATTTGATCTCGATAGTCAGTCTGATTCATTACCACCACTGTGTTTCCTTAATCAGCTTTGGTTATCATAATACTTTTATCGGCTTTAAGAATACTCATAGCTTTCCTTTCATTTTGGGATAGATTCTGATGTATTGGAGGTCTTGATTGTTTAATTGCCACAGGTATGGCATGGATGTCTAGAGCGCTCGATACCGTAATAGGCAGAGCGAAAACGCAAATCAAAGGCAAATTTTTGTTTGCTGTCGCTACTCTGAGTTTCACCCGCTTAGGCGATCATCAGGCAACTGACCTCAGTTGCCTAAATATCGCCTAAGCGCGTGAAACTCAGAGTAGCGACAGCAAACAAAAATTTGCCTTTGATTTGCGTTTACATATATATATATATATATATATATATATGTATGTACAAGTATATATATATATATATACACATATGTATATACATCTACTATATATATATATATATATATATATATATATATATATAGTAGATAAGTAAGCATGGGTAATTTTTCAGTAAGCAGAGTGCTCAATGCAAAGCTGCAGAGCTTTATAATAATAATTTATTGTTGCTTATCTAATATGTTTGCAGCTTGTCGTTACACCGTGTTTCATGCTTTCACAATCATCAGACGACTAAATAATCTCAACATTCAACTGAGCTTACATACAGTTCCGGCGGCGAGATCAAGAGGTGTTAATTATTAGGTGGCGCTTCTTTAAAGTTGCGTAATAGGTATTTTTTGATGTGTCGACAATTCGACAGCAGTTCGTTGCGCCTATTAACTAATTTATAGTTTTGGAATATGATGTGGTACTTTTCAGCCAAACAAAGCTTGCATCTGTTCGATTCGTTTTGATAAGCAGGGGCCTTCTCAAGAATTGACCATTTAATTGATTCATAAGTGATCCCTCCTTTCAGCAAGTCCCAGACTTGTTTAGAAAGTTCGGTACAGTTAATTTTGTTTTCGTAGCGGAAAGAGTTTCTGTGCTTGTAGAGGCGGTCTTTGAATGTGTTCTCCGTAAGTCCGATGTATTTGTGCGGTCGTTGTCGGAACCATTGGTCGCGTTGGCACGGTAAACCAAGCCTTTTGTGAGGCAATTTCCTTCGAGGGGACAGGTCTCCTTAACTTTGCGGGTGCATTTCCTTTACTCGCGTTTTTGTTGGGGGTTCAGAACTTTCTGGTTGTGCGACCGTACGATGCTTGCCATGTTGGGCATGCAACTGTAACTGACCTTGGTGTTATTTCTATTAAAAATCTTGTGAAACTTGTGGCCGGGTGGAAAGTGTTTGTCGAGTAGCTGAAGAAATTTCTTGGCGACGTTTGTTTGCATGTTCATGCTGTAGAAGGGGTTGAACCAAATAATGTTTTTCTGCTTTTGGTACTCTTGTTACGTTCTGGGTTGGATATGGCGTTGTACTTAATTGGTTCTTTGTGACCGCTGCCTTTCAGTGCTTCGTTGTAATAAAGTGCTGCGAACAAGGGCAGATAATGTAATAAGCCAATCAGCGCGTTTGTTTACATCGTTGGGGCGGACCAATCAAACTGCTCGATTTTACCAACATGTCTGAATTTACTGAGACATAACTGCGAAAGACTATACCTCAGAAAAAGCCTTCCGTCAACGCGAATTTCAAAGAGAAAACGAACTGATTCGGATAGTATATGAGTTTTTCTTCAAATCTGTCATGGGGATATGTAATGCGTTCCTTAACAAGAAAAATATCGGCTTTCGAACCGGGAGTTACGAAATGCTCACGACCGAGTTCATGTTTAACGTTGTCTGTGTGAAAAAGCCAACAGAAATTTATTATTCCGTACGGGTTTTGACGTCGTAGAGCTTTCAAGGCTCTCCTTATCTCATAAATACGAAAGTACGTAAAGTGGTGCTTTTCTTAGCTCTAAAACTGGTTCGAACGCCTAGAGTTTGTATCTGGCTGATATCGGAGGATAATTTTGGCCTCTCTGTATCCTCGTGGCCTGCAAGAACGAAGCTGAGTGAAGGAAAGGAGTGTTAGTCAAATTAAACTCAAACCTAGTTTAGGAAAACGTTTGCTCAAAGTATGCCACTCGAATAGAAATGAAGAATGACGAATTTATTGTTTTCGTGCATCTACCCGACGACAATTGCTTACCCTTGAAAGCAAACAAGAAACTCTTTATTCGCCTGCAAATTCATCGAAGTCGTCCACCAGCTCGAGACCTTCCTTCGTCCATCGTCATTGTCATCATTGTCACTCTTCACTTTATTGCAGTTTTCATAAGTGGTATTACTTCAAGATGGGGTTGTTCACTGGTCTCCCTGGGCGTTTAACCTTAAATTCTTGGATGACATGGCAAATTCGATAATACTGACATCCATACGTTGCATGCCAGGATGAAAGAATGTCCGCATCCTCGAAAGATCCGCCGCAATGGACTTTTAGTTCTACTCAAGGTAATTGCGACAGTTTTTGAAATTTAGTATTGATCATGCTCACATCCACTGGTGAATTCCCAGTGCCTTTTTTAATGAAGCTATTACTGGGACGCATTAACAGCAGATGTCAGAGACTTCATGAAACCAGTACCAACCAGAAAATACGTTGTCAAAGAGTGAGACAAATCCATTAGAGTAATAAGCAAATAACTGGAAACTGCAGGCAAACTCAACTCCCGCTCTCTCTAATGTGAGGGGTCCGGTTGACTGACGTCATGATATCAGATACACTTTTGAATTTTGACGCACTTGATATTTATGGGTTTGAAGGGTTTTTTACTGATATAAATCCAAGCGACATTAGTATTAATGCAGTGACATTAAATCCAAGTGACATTAATATTAGTGCAGCTCATGATAGCAGGCATCAACCTCCTTGGCTTTCTCAGTTATCCAACCAGCTCTATCAGTTTCCTTTGCACTTCCTAGTGAAAAGGGGTGGAAATTTTCCACAAGATATTTATCAAAAACTACCCTAGAACGTAGCGTAGATTGGGATGTTAGATTACTAGTTTTGTGCTGACAGATTGAAGTAAACGTACAAGCAGAATGGCCATGTGATAATGATGCATGTGGTGCACCATAACATTACCCAGCAATGTAACAAATACTTGCTAAACAAATTGTAATTATTGCATTTGGACAGTGACTGAAAACAGACAAAGTGTGATCCCCTAAGTTTCAAAGGTGCAATCTCTATAAGTAACCTTCAACAAGATAGGGACATGACTTTATGGCTGCTACTGATACTGATGTAGCTTTAATAATGTGGGGATCTGCTGCAATTCCCAAATTTCTTAAGGATGCCAGGATTGCACTGTCCTGGATACTGCTACATGAAAACAGTTTGGTCTATGTGTATATGAGTATATTGTGATGTTTTTCACAACTGTGACCCTAGTTTTTGTTGATTATCTTTGCACCAGCTTTAAAACAATTTTTTAAAAATTCATGTGGGTCCATCTCTGGATGAATTTGAGATTTTAGCTTTTGTAACAATACCCAAATTACATAATGAAAAATAAAGTCTTTTCTTTTACAGTAAACTTCAATACACTGTAATAAGGATTTGTCTTGCCTCTTTCTGCTTTTGCTTGGCTTCCTTGACTAAAACATGCTGTCAAATATTCGGTAAAAGTGCACTGTTCTATACATTGCATGAAACAGGCATTGCAAAGATGCCTGTGAATCATTCTGTGATTTTGCTACTAATTATCTTTTATGAAACTCACAAATGCTTTAGATATCTCAGTCAAACTATAAACCTTTTATGGTTCGCCAGTTGCGTTTGACCACAAACCTTTGACCACTGGTTATAAAGGGGATGGTTATGACAACCTTTGTTAAGAATTTAAGCGTTACACCAAACTTCAAAGATTTCTTTTTGAAAAACTGAACAATTTTAACATTTCCCCGCCGTTCGTGGCTGGGGATGAATGGAACGAAAACCAGACGTCAATAATGACGAAAAGTGCCACCTTAGTTACTTTATAAGGTTCTTTGTGATATATTTATGAGATAAAGAGAGCCTTGAAAGCTCTAGGATATCAAAACCCGTACAGAATAATAAATTTATGTTGGCTTTTTCACTCAGACAACGTTAAACATGAACTCGGTCGTGAGCATTTCGTAACTCCCGGTTTGAAAGCCGATATTTTTCTTGTTAAGGAAAGCATTACATATCCCTACGACAGATTTGAAGAAAAACTCACATACTATCCGAATCAGTTCCTTTTCTTTTTGAAAATGCAAAATTCGC
>JASJOG010000377.1:0-35000 GCA_030142905.1 Heliopora coerulea | reverse complement strand
TACATTTCGGCTAAATGGTGGGTTGAACCATATTATATTTCATGATCTTTTTTGTCGTTGGGATGCTCTTGATTTGGGATCTTTGTCGGGGAGGTATTCGATGTTGGTGTTGAAACCGCTGTTCTTAAGTCCGTCGTTGTACGTGGATGCAGCGTTAGTGAAGATGGCGTTGTCGGATGATAACTTCGAGACCCTTCGGCTTACGGATTTCGGGATCTGTTTGATGATGGCTGGCGGGTGGTTGGACTGTTTGTTGATGTATAGCGTGTCATCATTTGGTTTCTTGTAGGGTTGGAATTTGCCATTTTGTAGGTTGAGGGTGATGTCAAGGAAGTTAACAATTTTTTGGTTGGCTGTGGCTGCAATCTTGAGCTCGAATTCGTCGAAGGCTTTGATTAAATTTTTCTTAGCTTTCTCTGCTAGTCTGGCTGTGACGTTTTTCAGTAAAATCAATCCGTCGTCTCTGTAAAGTCCCGTGTTTGTCTTTCAGCGTGGGACGTAAATTTCTCGCCTTAATGGACAAACACTTTCCCACAACAAACAAATTACAAAAAATCTTCAACAAGAACACACTGAAGGTTAGCTACAGTTGCATGGGAAACATGAAGAATATCGTAAACAAACATAACGCTCGCATACTATATAGAGACAAAACGAACAACAACGAAAGCTATTGCAATTGCCGAAAAAAAGAATCCTGCCCACTACCTGGGAACTGCATGACCTCTAACATAATCTACAAAGCCGAAATCTCGCAAGCCGACAGCACGGAAAAGAAATTCTACATTGGTATGACAGCTCACCCATTCAAACATCGCTACAACAACCATACAAAATCATTCCGCGACCATAAATACTGGAACAAGACCGTTTTATCAAACTACGTGTGGGGATTAAAGGACGAAGGAAAGGACTTTACAGTTAACTGGTCTATTTTAAAACGCGCAAAAGGATATGAAAGTGGAGCAAAGCTATGTAACCTTTGTCTCGATGAGAAGTTGTTTATTATGAAAGCCGACAAAAAGAACCTACTAAATAAGCGAACCGAAATATTCTCAACATGCCGACACAGGAATAAATTCCTCATTAACAAAATTAACACGCCCCGTTGACGCACTGCAATGAAATCACCGGACTATTTTTACCCGATGACGTACGAGACTGTATAAAAGAATAACTAAACCAGGATCTGGACAGTTGTCTGATGATCGTCCAAAGAGACGTGAAACTCTGAGTAACAGCCCAGAATTTTAAGCTTAATTATTTTATATATATATATATAAAAGAAAGTAGGTATGCAATGCATACATGCGTCTACTGAATTCAAAATGCACAGATGTGAAAGAGAAGTCAAATGAAATTCACCCATTATCGAAGTACTTCTTTTTTGAAAGTTAACTTTGCATGATAATGGGTAAATCATAATTTTTGTATCTTATGTTTACTTTTGGTTGAAAAAGTGTTTTAATTTTATTTCACAATTCCATCTCTAATTCACGAAAACTGCTGAGAACAACAGCACCAGCAAATAGGAGTAGGAGTATTGGAGTCGCGTATTTCTATTTATTGGTAAAAGATGTCATCGATATTTCATACCAGGAATCAAATTTTCGGGAATCAAATTGACTATATTTATAAGTGCGAATGTAAATCTTAATCGTCGTAGTCTTTGCCTGGTTAAAGGCTTAAAGTTTATAAATGTAATATCGGTGACCAACAATGCCCTAGTAAAACGTGACGCCATTGCGGTGAATGTTAATTTCATTGTATTAGAAGTCTTTCGGAGACTGGACCCCATCACACCTAACATTTTAGCTTGTCTTGCTATGGCGACTGGATACGTAGTCTGGATGTCTTTTTCTCGTGATAGTAAAAGCGACTCTCTCCTTCAATGAATGTTCATTGACGCGACTGTGGTTTAAATATGTAAAAAAGTAATTATGGAAGTTATATGTGACAACTTAATTAAAAAGGGTACTTCGGTGGCTCAATATGTCCGCTTTCTGTTAACTATGATCAAATTGTTTCATTCGTTCATAGTTTAAACGTGTCCCGTTACTGATAGATGTATCATCGCTTTTCAATGTATTTTGAGGGTACCCTAGGATATACTGAGATCAAAAGCCAAAGAGTTAAATATTATTCTGAGTAACGCTTTGAAAAACGCATAAACCATGGTAAATGGTTATACTAGGCAGTTCTGAAAAGAACTATAGGAACACACACAGAGTGAGACAATAAACATATGAAGGAAGCACTATACATTTCGGCCGACCACTCTTAAGGTGCAAACGTCTGCTAACTGTTGAGAAATAAAATATATTAAAGTTAATGATCCGGATCTATGCCGACGAAAAAAAAAGTTTTTAGTCTGGCGTTGTTTTGATGCTTAATCCCTCCTACGTGAGGTGACATCATCGCCTTTACATCAGGAACAAATACAAGCAGAAAACTCATCTCTCAACAGTTAGCAGACGTTTGCACCTGAGGAGTGGTCTGCCAAAATGTGTAGTGTTTCTTTCTAGTATTTTATTCTCTCACTCTGTATGGGTTCCTATAGTTCTTTTCAGAACTGCCTGGTATAACAATTCACAATGGTTTGTACGTTTTTCAAAGTGTAACGAAACGTGTAAATAGAGTAATGCTAGTTATAAATAAAAATGATTAACAGGAAATTGAACACTAGGGAACAATGATTGACACTAATGAAAATGTAACTATATATTATAACAGATGTGAAATAAAAGGCAGTTGAACTCTGGGCGTGAGACGGAGTGTTATAGTGAAAAGCTCGGGCTCGCTACATAATTTGGTGGCAGCGGTGGGATAGAAAATACTGAGACATTTAAGTGAATTGAAGATGACGTCCATCTTCCCGGGAAAATTTGATGGCAGCTCAGATTTGGCTACATGGCTGCGTGAATTCGATGCATGCTCGCTGGCAAATGACTGGAAAGAAGAGGACAAGATAAAGAAATTACCCGCTTTCCTCCGTGGTCCAGCAGCCAGTCATTTTCATGCAATACCTGCGGACGACAGAAAAACCTATAAAGACGCGGCCAAAATGCTCATCAGTGCCATGTGCCCCACAGCTCAACGCGAGAATTTTTACTCAGAGTTTGAAGCAAGAATGCTACGACCGGGAGAGGATCCAGCCGTCTATAAGTGGGACTTGGAACAAATATTGCTCAAAGCTGACCCACTTCTCGACGATCAAGCCAAAGAAGCCCTTATTGTGCGTCAATTTATGAGAGGTCTTCCGAGAAACATAAAGATAAAGCTCCTCGAAAGTGATCCGACGCCAACATTAGCCAACATGATCGCCTTTGTGCAACGGTATCGTGCGGTTCAAGGACAAGTTGGGTCCAAAGATTATTGTGAAGTTGCTCAAACATCCGTGTCTCCTGAAGATAAGAAATTTGACGAACTGGTCGCCCTGGTCAACGTAATCGCCTGTAAGCAACAGAAACTAGAGGAGTGTTTGACAGCCGCAGTAAATCAGAACGCAGGTCAGCAAAAGAGAAACAACCCCCACGCCATACCTGGGAGAAGAAATAGGCCACCCATTGTATGCTACAACTGTCGACAGCCTGGGCATCTTGCTAGAGACTGTGGACAAGAGAACAGTAAGCCTATTCAATGTTTTTTATGTGAGGGATATGGGCACATATCTCGAGATTGTGCGAATAATTTAAAACGGGCAAGGGGCGGTCTCGACAGAGAGAAGATTGACCGCCCCAAAACACTAAATGTCTCAAATAACCAAATTCCAACCCATCCATTTGTGTCCTGTCTTATTGAGGGAATAGAAGTACAAGCCCTAGTCGACACGGGATCTATGCGATCCTTTATTAACCACGACGTTTATACTATAATGGACTTTGATTCTGTAAGAATTGATAAATCGGATGTAGAAAAATGCCGCTCCATCACGGGGGGCTCATTAGATATTTTAGGACGGATCAAAGGAAATGTCAAATTCCCCTCTACTAAACGTACGTATGAATTTAATTTTCTTATCAGTAGTAATATCCAATACGACTGTGTTCTGGGATGGGATTTCTTAGTCGCAAATAAGTTAGATTTAAGATGGGAAAACTCGCACGGGAATAGTTTGTACACCCTAGTGGGTCCGCATGGGAAAACTCGCGTTTGTGCCAAACAACTGTCACTTGATGTTGAATTTACTGGTGTTGTTGACGTTGACCAGGTGCATACAGCAGCCCCTGATGTCCCCGAGTTTGGGAGTGAAAGGGAATCAACTTTACTCTTGGAATCACGTATAAAATCGCCCTCTTTTGTTAGTCTTGCTAACGATGTTATAATTCCAGGTAGAACAGAAGTCGTGCTAGAAGGCAGGCTAGAAAAGAAAGTTGCATGTCAAACAGGTATAATATCGTCCAGACCAGAGTTAGATCAGTTACACATTCATGTCGCAAATATCGTTGTCAGTCCTAAAGGTAGACAAGTTCCAGTAAGGGTATTGAACAGCTCGGAAGAACCCATAGAATTAATGGAGGGCAAGAAAATAGCTAGTTTTGAACAGTTGACAGAAATACGGTCTAAAAAAGCGGACTCTGTTCAGGGCGACAGCGACAACTTCGCATGTGGAGCAGTTGCTTCAGCCTCATTTAAGTCGCAAGTCGAAGAGGCTATTAGTTCACATCTTAACGAAAAAGACAAACGCAAGTTAACGGCTTTATTAGATGATTTCTCAGACGTCTTTAACGATGAAATAACCGAGTGTACGATAACTAAACATAAGATCAACACGGGGAATGCAATACCGATTAAGCAACGCCCACGCCGGTTACCATATGCGCATCGCGAAGAAGCGGAACGCCAAACTAAGAAAATGCTAGAGCAAGGTGTTATTAGGCATAGCATAAGTCCGTGGTCAAGCCCTATTGTTTTGGTTTATAAAAAATCCGGGGAACTTAGATTTTGTGTCGACTACAGAAAAATAAACCAAATTACCCGCAATGACGCACACCCACTGCCAAGAATTTCGGACCTTTTAGATTCGGTTAAAGACGCCACATATTTCTCGACATTGGATCTGCGTAACGGATATTGGCAAATAGCGGTTGAACCTGACGACTGCCAAAAAACAGCTTTTGCCACACAGAGTGGCTTGTATGAATTCACCAGAATGCCTTTCGGTTTGAAAACTGCCCCGGCCACATTTCAAAGGGCTATGGAGATTGCGTTAGCAGGGTTGACTTTTGAAACCTGTTTGTGCTATTTGGATGACGTGATAATTTTTGGTCGAGACATAGAAGAGCATAATAACCGACTTCGAATGGTCTTAGAACGTTTTAGAAAATTTAATCTAAAAGTAAAGCTGCCCAAATGCGCATTTGCGGAAAGACAAGTTTGTTACTTAGGACATGTCATTTCACAACGCGGTATTTCGCCAGACCCAGCAAAAATTGATGCGGTAAAAAATATACCACCACCGTGTGACCTAAAACAATTGCGCACCTTCCTCGGTCTAACAAGTTACTATCGCCGGTTTGTATTTCAATACGCAACAGTGGCGGCGCCGTTAACTAAACTGACAACAAAAGAATACCGAAATAATTTCAAATGGACGGAGGAATGCGATAAGTCATTTAAAAACTTAAAAGAACTGCTTTGTAGCGCTCCTGTATTAAGCTATCCTAAGTTTGAACGCGAATTTGTCTTGCAAACGGACGCTTCCGATGTAGGCGTAGGCGCCGTTTTGTCACAATATGATGCGGAAGGTAAAGAACATGTCATCGCTTATGCATCGAAGGCGCTATCGCCCCGAGAGCGCAATTACTCAACGACGGAAAAAGAAGCTTTTGCAATACAATTTGGCACACAACATTTTCGAGTTTATTTAGTAGGCCGGAAATTTACAATTATTAGTGACCATCATGCTCTAAAATGGCTCAATCAAATAGAACCAAAAGGCAGGGTAGCTCGCTGGCTGATGGACCTACAGGAATTTGATTTTGTTGTAAAATACAGGCCTGGCCGTATACATAACAATGCAGACGCTTTGTCGCGACTGTTAGCTGGCCAGCAGCAAGGTAACAACAATACGTCAGCAGAAATTTCCGCAGTCACGCTTTGTCCGGATATTAACATAAAAGATGCTCAGGAAAACGATGCTAGTTTAGCAAAATTACGTGAATGGAAATCGAAAGGTTTGAAATGCGCACCAAGACCTGATGGCCTTAATACTCGTGACCCATACCTACATAAAATGCTAAGATATTATGATCGGATTTTTTTGCGCGACGGTATTTTAGTTCGGGCGTTAGGCAACAAACAGCATCACCCTCATTACGTTGTCGTAGTGCCAAAGTCGCTAACTAGGAATATTGTACAAGCTATGCATGATAACCCATTCGCTGGGCATATGGGCATTGCGCGCACTGAAGACCGCATTAGGCAAAGATTTTTTTGGGTAGGCATACGACGCAGTGTACAAGAATATATCAAACAATGCGCTGTTTGTATAAGACGTAAGACTCCCACCGATAGTAATAAAGCCCCTCAACAAACGATCGAAGTAGGTGAACCATTCACTTTTTGGGCTATGGACTATATGGGTCCTTTACCAGAAACATCGCGTGGCAACCGACATATTTTGGTCGCCATGGACCATTTTAGTAAGTGGTGCGAAGCCTTCCCGACCAAAGACCAGAAAGCAACCACTGTAGCAAACATATTGATCAATAAAGTATTCAGTCGCTTTGGACCTCCGATTGTCCTTCATTCCGACCAGGGTGCTAATTTCGAGAGTAACTTGATGCATGAAGTATGTGATTTAATGGGCATAGCAAAGACCAGAACGACGGCTTACCACCCGCAATGCGATGGTCAGGTCGAACGTCAAAATCGAACCCTACAAGACATGTTAGCTGCATTTGCCTCAGAACATAGAGACGACTGGGACCTGTGGGTTGATCCTGTAGTTTTTGCGTACAACACCAGTTGTCAAGAGTCAATAGGGTACTCGCCATACGAACTATTATTTGGGCGTGCTCCGCGCATGCCTATAGAACTTGAGTGCGGGATCCCCCTTACCAACCCAAATACACACTCAGAGTATGCCCGCTCATTTCGAAAAAAAATGCGAAGTGTTCGAAACATTGCCAAACTTAACATAGAGAAGGCTAGGAAGAAACAAAGTAGGCAGAACGACGAGCGTTTAAAGACCTGGAAACCATTTACCATAGGTCAGGCAGTTTGGTTACGGAGACCAAAAACATGGAAGTTTGGGCCAAAGTGGATCGGACCATACGAGATCATGGAAAGGATGGGAGTGAATTACAAGATTAAAAATAAAGTAGGAAAAATTAGTGTGGTTCACCACGATCATTTAAAGATTAGCCAGATCCCGTTCGGAAAGGGTCAAGTTGTTCCCCAAACCCCCGAATCCGGCGACATCCAGGTGGTGCAGAGTGCGCCAGAACGCCGTAATATCAACAATGGTGAAGTTGTTAGGCACATTCAACCCAGGGTTAGGGAAGCACGGTTGCGGCAAAATGTTCGGCCGCCTGTTCGTTACGGTTACGACTAAGATGTTTCACCAGGAAAAAAAAAAAAAATAAATAATAAACTGAATGTAAGTTTTCGGGACGAAAACCAATAAAGAGGAGGATAGTGTAACGAAACGTGTAAATAGAGTAATGCTAGTTATAAATAAAAATGATTAACAGGAAATTGAACACTAGGGAACAATGATTGACACTAATGAAAATGTAACTATATATTATAACAGATGTGAAATAAAAGGCAGTTGAACTCTGGGCGTGAGACGGAGTGTTATAGTGAAAAGCTCGGGCTCGCTACAAAAGCAATACTGAAATTTGTCACCATGACAAAATCTTTGTTTTATTCTGAGTAACCTTAACGCAGACATACGACAGCTAGTCTACATGCGATAGCGGTGTTGCGCTGTTTCAATGTTGCATCAAGTGCAAAACGAGCTGGCAGCGAGGTAGTTTTGTTTGTTGAGATGCTACTCAATTTAAATCACGTAAAATAATCTCTTGAGAAAAAGTTTTTGCGTCGAAAATTTATCGATAAATTTGAAGGAAAATGACTCAGGCAAAATCAGTCTTATTGCAATTGAGTCCATTAAAGCTGCATTTTGTAAATTCTAAACTGTAAGTTCTAAATTGTATCTCGCGATGCTCCATGTTTTTAATCACGTCAAGTGTGTCAAGTCTGGTGTTGTATTGCAAGTCAAGCGGATAAGCGAAAACCGGGAGAAATTTTGTCATCCGAAAAACTATACTAACCCCATATAGGAACTTCGACTGTACAACATACAAATCAACAAGCTTATGCTCACACGACAATGTCAAGACGACAGTGCATCAAAAATAACAACAGTGACAAACAGTATGATACATACGACATTGACGTTTTCAAGTGGAAAATATACGCTCATTTAGTTGTCAAGTTATAGAGCACAGTATAGCTGAGATCGTTTTACCATAGGAATGAGAAGAAAAGAATAGCAATGCACCGTACATGTCCTGTAGATACCCTTTTATCCGAAGGCAATGAGGTTAATACCAGTGAGTCGTAATGTTCCGGTCGCTTTCCGTATCTTTCTCGTATTACGTCACAAAATATTCTCATTTTGGCCACATACAAAAATACATAAATACATAAATACTCCTTCGCTAGTGGCATAGAGTGCAAAAGACGCAAAAAAAGCTAAAAACAGTCGCCTAGCTAGTGCTTTTTTTTAAATATTATTTTCATAATGCCCTGAAGATGATTCTGAAACAGTCGCCTAGCTAGTGTTTTTTCTATACTTTTCTCAAGTTTCCCAACATCCCGCGTGTTTGGATCACAATATCCAAACAGGGGGATCCATCTGGTATTCTCAAATGATACAATATCCTGAAATAGAACTATACATCTTATTCGATAGTGGAGCAAATATTTATTTATGCCTCTAAAGCACTTGAGACCTGGTATGTTGCCACGATGAATAAATAAATCTAACACATCGACGAGTGAGGTGGTTGAAATCAGGCCACATTTCCTTCATAAATCATTCTGGAAGTGCTATACGAAATAATAATGCCAACGTATTTCTGGTGAAGCCTGTCCACCTTGTGATGTCATCATTCAAATATTTTAAATCTCATATTTTGATAGTGAAAATTGATAAAGAAAAAAATAACTAAAGGGGATTCTTCTTTATTCTAAACCTACTTTCGAAATAAAAATGTTGAAAGTCGATCACTTTTTTCTTAACTTCACAGACACCTTGTGACAAAGTCACCACTTTGCAGGTCGGTAGGTCCGTTCCCTCCCGAGGGTTTCTCCTTCCTACAGCCGATAGGAAGACGACAGACCTCAGATAGCCAAATTTCGAGAAATCTTTCAATATCGTACTATTCGACTACTAAACTAATAAACGATAATTTTTTCCTCACTTACAACTTATCAAAATCCTGATTCCTAAAGTTCTTCAATATCCTGTCTCCGCGTCGAAGCCCTTTTTCCTCCCCTCCTGTGCCACGGTTTGATCAGCTTAATCAGATCATCCGACAAAGTGTAACTGCCACAGGGATAGCCAACCACTGCTACGTCAAACACTAAAGAACCTTCCGGCTGCTGGAATTCTAAGCACGAGTTTACTTTGCGTTGATTGGGGTGTATCCAACTCCAACGCTCCATCGGTTTCTCTTTACAGCGAGCGATACTCAACCACGCTCATTCCCTCCTTCAATGTCGTTCGTATTTGCCGGTCGATAAATTCGCCTATCCTTCGTCCAGCAGGTATCTTCACGGGATTCGCGATTTTAGCTTGGTAGCTTTAACTAACCCCTCTTGCCGTATCACGAGGACCTCTAATACTCTTCCTTTCCTATTTATATATTCTTAGAATCCATTCATCAGGGTTGAAGAGAATTGCCACTATTCTAATTTAATAATTAAATTTCCTCCCTTCTAATTTACATAAATAAATTCTACTTCGTCACACACTTTAAATTAACAACGTCTGTACCTCAATGTAATTTTAGATGTCAAACGCGGTCAAAATGGAAACGGAAGAGTGCGTGAACACCATGAGGAAGCGAGAAGTCGAAGCCTTAGCAAATGTGGTCAACCGCGAAAGAAAAGACGCTGTAAGCAACGTGATGAGAGTAGTAATCGGGACGTTCACCTAGCACATGATCAAAGCTTGAAGGGAAGACGAAGCAATCGAGGTAATGAAAGAAGTAATGAAGACATTCGTGGAGTACATGATCAAAACCGAAAGGGAAGACGCCGTAAGCAAAGTGGCGAGAGTAGTGCTCAAGACGTTGATGGAGCAAGTCATCATAGCCGAAAGGGAAGACACCCTAACCAAAGTGGTGAAAGTAGTAATCAAGGCGTTGGTGAAGCAAGCCATCAAAGCCGAAAGGGAAGACACTCCAACAAAAGTGATGAAAATAATGATCAAGACGTTATTGGAGCAGATCATCCAAACCGAAAGGGAAGACGCCGTAAGCAAAGTGGTGAAAATTGTAATCAAGACGATGGAGCAAGTCATCAAAGCCGAAACGGAAGACGCCGTAAGCAAAGTGGTGAAAGTAGTGATCAAGACGTTGGTGGAGCAAGCAATCAAAGCCGAAAGGAAAGACACTCCAACCAAAGTGGTGAAAGTATTAATCAAGACGTTGGTGAAGCAAGTCATCAAAGCCGAAACGGAAGACGCCGTAAGCAAAGTGATGAAAGTAGTGATCAAGACGTTGGTGAAGCAAGTCATCCAAGCCAAAAGAAAAGACACTCCAACCAAACTGGTGAAAGTAGTAATCAAGACGTTGGTGGAGCAAGTCATCAAAGCCAAAAGGAAAGACACTCCAACCAAACTGGTGAAAGTAGTAATCAAGACGTTGGTGGAGCAAGCCATCAAAGCCGAAAGGGAAGATGCCGTAACCAAAGTGGTGAAAGTAGTGATCAAGACGTTGGTGGAGCAAGTCATCAAAGTCGAAAGGAAAGACACCCTAACCAAAGTGGGGAAAGTAGTAATGAAGACGTTGGTGGAGTAAGTCATCCAAGCCGAAAGGAAAGACACCGTAAGCAAAGTGGTGAAAATAATGATCAAGACGTTATTGGAGCAGGTCATCCTAACCGAAAGGGAAGACGCCGTAAGCAAAGTGGTGAAAGTAGTAATCAAGACACTGATGGAGCAAGTCATCAAAGCCGAAGGAGAAGAAAACGTAAGCAAAGTGGTAAAAGTAGTGATCAAGACGTTGATGGAGAGAGTCATCAAAGCCGAAAGAGAAGACATCATAAGCAAATCAATGAAAATAGTGATAGAAATCATCATGAAGTACGTAGTCGAAGTCATAAGAAGAGACGCCGTAAAGGCTGGTTTCCGTATAATCGCCGGCGGTCGTTATTGATTGCTCGATCGCTGCAACAAATCATCCAAAAGAAACATGATCGAAGTCGAAAGAACAGATGCCGAAACCAACGTGATGAAAGCAGTAATCGGGACGTTCACCTAGCACATGATCAAAGCTCCAAAGGAAGACGTACCAACCGAAGTGATGAAAGAAGTAATGAAGTTATTCGTGGAGTACATAATCAAAACCAAAAGGGAAGACGCCATAAACAAAGTGGTAAAAGTAGTGACCAAGACGTTGATGGACCAAGTCATCAAAGCCGAAAGCAAAGACACCCTAACCAAAGTGGTGAAAGTAGTAATCAAGGCGTTGGTGGAACAAATCACCAAAGCCGAAAGGGAAGACGCCGTGAGCAAAGTGGTGAAAGTAGTGATCAAGACGTTGGTGGAGCAAGTCATCAAAGCCGAAAGGAAAGACACCCTAACCAAAGTGGGGAAAGTAGTAATTAAGACGTTGGTGGAGCAGGTCATCAAAGCCGAAAGGGAAGACGCCGTGAGCAAAGTGGTGAAAGTAGTGATCAAGACGTTGGTGGAGCAAGTCATCCAAGCCGAAAGGAAAGACACTCTAACCAAAGTTGTGAAAGTAATAATCAAGACGTTGGTGGAGCAAGTCATCAAAGCCGAAAGGAAAGACGCCGTAAGCAAAGTGATGAAAGTAGTGATCAAGACGTAGATGGAGCAAGTCATCCAAGCCGAAAGGAAAGACATTCTAACCAAAGTGGTGAAAGTAGTAATCAAGGCGTTGGTGGAGCATGTCATCAAAGCCGAAAGGGAAGACGCCGTGAGCAAAGTGGTGAAAGTAGTGATCAAGACGTTGATCGGGCAGGTCATCGAAGCCCAAAGGGAAGACGCGGTAACCAAAGTGGTGACAGTAGTGATGAAGACGTTGATGAAGCAAGTCATCCAAACAGAAAGGGAAGACGCCGTAAGCAAAGTGGTGAAGGTAGTGATCAAGACGTTGGTGGAGCACGTCATCCTAGCAGAAAGGGAAGCCGTGATAAGCAAAGTGGTGATGGTAGCAATCGAGACCTTTACAAAGTACATGGTCAAGGCCGATGGAAAAGGCATCATAAGGAAAGTGATGAAAGTAGTGATCAAGACGTTCATAAAGTACCTCATCGAAGGCGAAAGGGAAAACGCCATAAGCAAAGCAATGAAAGTAGTGATAGAAGTGAAGCACGTAGTCGAAGTCATAAGAAGAGACGCTGTAAAGGCTGGTTTCAATATAATCGCCGGTGATCACCGTTGATCACCCGATCGCTGAAATCATTAATCAGAACACTCGCTTTGGACCGCTATCAAACGCAATTATTTGTTTCCATATGATCGCTTGGTTTACAGCGCGTCATCTGTCCCATAAATGTGTAGTTCAGCAGATATCAGAATCAAAGCGTATTCGCGAATACATTAGCACGAATCTTCTGTTGTATCGTGCAAAAGATGGAAAACGAAGGTAAATTGTTACTTAAAGCGAATTATTTGTTGCTTCTACAAGGGGTGGACAAAAAAAAGTGCCCCCCCCATATAAAAATACAGCTTATGGGATATAAACTTCACAAGCTTGCAGAAGATGTGAAGAAATGCAAAAAACTATACAGTTGAAGAATAAATTAGCTAAACACTTACGATTTATGATCCTCAAATTTGATTTTTACAACAAATGTAATAAGAAATAAAAATATTATTAAATAATATGAATATTTTAAATCTTATGGCATTGTTGTTGTTTGGCGTTACTAACAAACGTTTTGCTTGATAAACACGCTTTCAACTCAAAATAATTTCACATTCGTACATGTATCATGCTACTGTTATCAGCAGTACAGTTTATGCCTAAAATCTTTCAGTACTTTATTGGCATTCCCTTGGATTTTATGACAGCTTTGCATCGACTAGCCATGCTTTCGACAAGCTTATGCAAGTATTCGTCAGTTATCTCATTCCATCCACTTTTAAGTATTTCGAAAAGCTCATCTTCATTTTTTGGGTTTCTGTTTTTTGTCAAACGATTCAATTCAGCCCATAAATTTTCAATGGGGTTTAAATCTGGCAATTGACCTGGCCATTGCATAACATCAAGCTTCTTATTTTTAAGATATTTTGAAACCACCCCACCCGTGTGTTTGGGGTCGTTGTCGTGTTGGAATACAAAACCATCAGGACATAACCGATTGGCGGATGGGACAAGATGATGTATCAAGATTTTCCTGTATACTTCTCCAGTCATTATTCCCTTGACACGATGTAAATCACCAACGCCATTCCACGAAAAACACCCCCAGACGTTAATGAATTTTTCATGTTTCACTGTTCCCTGCATTGAGGGATTTGACATCTTTTCACCTTTAGTTCTTCACACATATTCAGTGGATTGGTTTTGAAGACAAAATGGCGACTCATCGCTCCATAAAACTCGCTTCCATTGATCCTCGCTCCAACCAACAAGCTCACGGGCAAAGGATAAACGTAACAAACGATTCTTTTCACTAACATAAGGCTTCTTAGATTTCTTTCTCCATGCCAAGCCTTTTTCTTTGAGACGGCGCTGAATAGTTTTGCAGCTTACTTTGTCTCCTGTCTGAGCTTTGAGTTGATATGCTATTTCTTTTTTTGTCGGCGTTCCTGCTTTTGAACATTTAACAATGAAACGATCACTTCGCTCACTAGTTTTACGTTTTCGACCAGAGCCAGGACTGCGTCCACAACTTCCACTCAACTTTAACTTTGCGCAAAGTTTCTTTGCTCCTGAGTAACTCAGGTTATATTCCCGTGAAATTTGACGAGCACCAACTCCAACCTTGAGCATTCCAAGAATTTCATGATTCCTTCCAGTCTTGGCCTGTGATCTTTCTTTCTGGGTCCCTTTTCTTGTCTTTTTAGCCATTTCCTCTTCTTTACCAATAATCCCTTTCCAGTGTATCAGGGTTTCCACTTTGATGGAAATTTCCATATTTCATGGAAATTTTGATATAAAGACGAGTGAAATGGAATTTTTGATGGAAATGAAAAATTGATGGAAATTCTATGGAAATTTCAACATTTTCTTTTTTTCAATAGTTCCATGGATATAAAGGAACTTTTTGGGATAACAATGACAATTTACCTTGTGTACGTTCGCAGATTTCGCGCCAAAATAAGTAGATCCATGCATGGGCTTCATTGCCTCATCTAGGCGTTTTGTATTGTCAGTAGAGTATACAATTTAAATATTAAATTAGCATTTAGCACAAAAGAAGTCAGCCAGTGTGTTTATGCATATGGAATCGGATTCTGAAGATCGACAGTCAAGCAATTTCAATGACGAAGAACCGCAAAGGTTAATACAAACGCAAAATGTTAAGAAGAAATACGAGCAAAAATTTTATGGCGGTTGGCTTACAGAAGTAAAATTTAAAGATTGGATTGAAGCGAGACGTGAAGGCAAAAATGGTAGTCGTGTGCCTTTCTGTAAAGTATGCAGGGTTAAATTATCATGCTCAAAAACTGCATTGTCGAGACATGTGGAAGGCAAAAAACACCAAGAGCTATTTAAAATGCACGTAGATCTGACGAAGTCTCATACACGTATTGGAACATTTATGAATGGTTCATCGCGTGATGCAGTTGAAAAACTCGAAATTAAACTGTCTAGTTTTATTGTAGAACACAATCTTCCAATCAATTTGAGTGAAGATTTGTTAGCCCTGTTATCCAGTTTGTTTCCTCATTATAAGACGGTGCAAAAAGCGACGTTAGGAAAACAGAAATCTACAAACATTATTCGTCAGGTACTGGGGTTTAATGTTATTAAAGAGTCCATTGAAGATTTAAGATCACGGAAATTTTCCTTAATTATTGATGAAAGGACAGATCGTACCTGTAAGAATCAGCTGGCTATACTTGTTACCTACTTCAATCCAGATTCATTTCAAATGGAAAATGACCTAATTGACATTGTCCAACTTGACGATGGTAAGGCTGATACAATTTACCAAGCTATATTGAAATGCTTTAACGATAAGGACATTCCAATGACTAATATTATTGGATTTTGTGCAGACACTTGTAATGTGATGTTCGGCAAGTATCATTCTGTCTCGCAGCTATTAGTTCAAAATCACCCGTGGATTATACCAGTGAAGTGTTCCTGTCATATGATCCACCTATGTGCTTCCCATGCATCTTTACAGCTGCCTAAGTCACTAGAAGATTTGTGCCGAAATATATCTACATATTTCCATGTTTCACCGCTTCGATCGAAGGAATTTCACAAGTTTCAAGAGTTCTTTGACATACCAGAGCACCAGTTCCTGAAACCTGGACAAACAAGGTGGTTGTCCATGAAGTTGTGCGTTTACAGAATCATCGAACAGTATGAACCATTGAAGCTTTACTTCATAGGAGCAGCAATTGAAGATCCTACACATACAAATGACACTATTTTGAAGAGCCTTAATAACAAGTTTACTTTGGCATATCTTGAGTTTATGGCATTCAACCTTGGTAGATTTGCGTCATTTAATACCCTGTTCCAGAGTGACATCCCCTTGCTTTACATGCTAAAGAGTGAGGTGAATACCCTGCTGCTTTCGCTCCTCTCTGATTTCATGGAGACATCATTTGTACGACAATGTAACCCTTGGAAAATTGATGTTAACGATGAAACACACCATGTGCCACTCAACAAAGTTTACCTAGGAGTGGCTGCGATAGATACCATCCATAGCATTAAAGATGTCATGGGCAATGATCACCCAGATGTTAAGTTGTTCTACACACACTGTAGGAACTTTCTTATTGAATCTGTGAAGCAAGTTATGTCACGATTTGATAATGGTGACAAGTTTCAGTTCTTATCCTGTCTTGCACCTGCATCAGCCTATACATTGTCCCCACCATCGTTGATTCAAGTGTATCGCAATTTGCCACATCTTAAAGATGTTGCCAACCGCGAAGAGGCAGAGACAGAATGGCGGAGGCATGCTCTAGATCCTAACTTAAGTCCGGACCAAACATTACAAGAGTATTGGACAGCGGTATTCAATGCAAAAAATCAAGGCCAGAAAAAGTCAATTCATCATTGACAAAAGTTGTTGCGACACTTTTATCCCTTCCTTTCTCAAACGCAGCAGTTGAGCGAGTCTTCAGCCAGTTGAAATTGATCAAGAATGATCGAAGATCAGCTCTAAAGCAGGAAAGTCTTCTGGTTCTACTTTCAACAAAGCTATCGTTCTTTAAGAAAGGAAAACGACAGGCATCACTTATGGATCCGACAACACAAATGATCAATCTTTACAAACGGATGAAATCTAACGCAAAAGATGAAGATGCTGCAAAGCTACGAGCTTCGTTCATAGAAGAACTTAAACGTTCATAAGCATTGTTGATTGTTCAGCACTTCTGCTAATGACACTGAGTCACGCTGACTTGCTTCAGCTACTTGTTATACTTTTATTAGTTTTGTTTTGTTAACTACTTAACTTAGTTGATTAGTTCTAAAGTTTAATTGAGCATAAAGAACTAATTGTTGACATTATCATGTAACACTATTGATACTAAGAGGGAAGAGAACAATTTTAATGCTTTAAAATACTGATTTTTCTTGATTCCTTTCATGGAAATTTTATGGAAATTTAAACATGCTGTTTGTGGAATTTTTGTTCAATTTATGGAAATTTCAACTTTTCCAGATGGAAATTCCAAATATGAAAGTGGAAGCACTGCAGTGTATCAAAAAAGGACTAGTAAAACTTTAGTATTTACGAAAACCATTCAAATATTGTGGGACGATGATTCTGATTGATTTTTTGCAAGAACGTGAGGGCTAAAGCGCCAATGCTCAAGACATTCGAAGGTACATAATATTACCGAACTTTCGAAAACAACACGGCTTGATATTAAAATCGACAAAAGTTTGTATTTCTTCTTATTTTAGTATTTAAATCTATTGTGTAAGTTCAAATTTAATAAATTGTTGACCAGTCTGTGCTAAAACAAAGTGTTTTCTACATTTTCTATCACTTTGGTATGTGTTTGAATAAAAAACCGTACTTCTATAAAGGGGCTACTTTTTTTGGTCCACCCCCTATACATTTAAAGGGAAGACAGCTCGTCAAGAAAAACCGAAGGAAACTTAGCTTTTGGATTCGGAGAATATTTGAAGAGAGAAAACGGCAAGGAATTTATCACACCCTCTTCGAAGAGCTTTGTCTGTTCGACAGAGACTACTTTTTTTCTTTTTTTCCTTCACAACAGACACTACACGTTGCGACGGTAACAAGAATAGCGTTGCATATTGAGATATATTTCGACTGCTCGATCGCCAAATTTTGTTTCTATGTGATCACTGATGATCGCTTACGATCGCCGTTGATCGCTGGGATAAATCATTTTCTATCCCAGCGATCGTTGGCTATCGAACTCGTTTACGCTCGCCAGATCGATGGAAAGTGTTTCCATACGATCGCCGTCGATGCAAGTTTTGAAACCGTAGACTGTCGAGCACCTCCTTGATGGTCAGACACATCATAACAAAGTTTATTTGACATTAAACCACTAAATCTAAATCTAACCCTAATCGTAAACCTAACCCTAACCCTAACCAAAAGTAAATTTTAACGTTAAGAAAACAAAATAAATCATATAAATTATAAGAAACTTTACCTTACTGTTTAAAGAAGATGAAGAAAAAATTACGACAGGAAAACGTAAATCAAGATAAACTGTTCTATACACGGTTCGATCCACACTCTGGCAATGTACGACATTGAGTTATCCACTAGACCACGCTATCGACCAGCAGCTTCCATTGAAAAAAAAACCGGAAAAAAAAAAATCTATAACCCTACGGGTGCAATGACCTCCTTCTGAGGTATGGTATCTAGGGTAATGATGTGTCCGACCATCAAGATGTTCGACCGTCTACGGTTTCGAAATTAGCGCCGTCGATCACGCTGAATTGCTGGCGATCAATAGCGATCGTGAGCGATTATATGGAAACGGTACTTAAGCAACGTGATGAAAGACTAAGTAGTGATCGGGACGTTGACGAAGCACATGATGAAAATCGAAAGCGAAGACGCCGTAATCAAAGTGATAAAAGCAGTAATCGGGACTGTCGCGAAGTATACTATCAAAGCCGACTGGGAAGACGCTGTAAGCACAGCGATTAAGGTACACTGCGAGAACCGCATGAAGATCATGATGAAGGTCTTTTTCATCATGATGAAGATCATGATGAAGGTCTTTAGTATTTTTAATTGTAAATAGTTTGGTTTTTATTTTTAGTATTACCATTTAAAAGCTCTGATGTAAATATCCTTATTTCTTATTTTCTCTTTTTAATTTATGTGTGCAATACGGCCTAATGAAAAACAACTGAACATTTTCCCCTGTAAATATATTTTATTATTGGTTGATTAGTTACCGTGTATAAATAAGATTAAATAAATAAATAAATAAATAAATAAATAAATAAAGGTCTAAAGGAAAGGCTCCTTAAAAACCTGATGAAAGCTGTGTTCCCGACGTTCGTGAAGTACATGTTGGAGGTTGAAAGGAAAGACGTCGACAGTTCATTGATCAAGGTAGTGATCGGAACATTCATGAAGAGCGTGATTGAAGTGGAAAGGAAAGGAGCCGTAAACATCGTGATGAAAGTAGTGATGGAGAATATCGCGACTGAAAACACGATCCAAGTGGAAACGATAGGTGCCAGCCGTAAACAATGTTATGAAGACAGCAGTCGTAACCTTCCTGAAGACCACGATCTAAGACTCCGTTCACACGATACCGGTATGAAATGATACTGTAACGAAATTATTACGGTTAGGCCTTGCGTTCACACGGTACCAGTATAAAAAAGCATGAAACCGTAATGCTAACCGTCACGATGTGAAACCGTAATGTGAAACAGTAATCGTGTGAACAGGTTCGTACCGTGATATTTTGATACCGGTGCAGTTTCGTACTAGTATCGTGTGAACGGGGTCTAAATCCAAGGGAAAGACGTGTGGGAACGTGATGAAAATGTTGATCGAAACTGAAGTACTTTCAAGGAAAACTTGATTAAATTTCTACAAAGCCATACCGTAAGCAAAGTGTTGAATGAAGTGATCACTGGAAACCAGGACAAGTTGTTTGTACGCTGTGTGTTGTACATCATAACAGAAGACAAGGTTGGAAACATTTAAAAGGCCATTGCCTTCCCTGAGGTGGGTTTTGCGCGAACAATTGTACGGAGAATGAAGATTTAGTTTCCGTCTTGTCTCGTACCCGTCAGCTTCATCTGCGCCAACTACCAAATGCAAGGCGATCGAGGAAAGCTTTAAAAGTCGACTTTAAATGAAACATCGTTCTACTTTTTTACTGGTGTTGCGAATGGTGGCGAGACGCGAACCCGCAACTTGCTCCATTCTGATTTGTCGTCGCTTAAAACGACTGCGATCATAATTGAGCAACTGAAGGATTCGAGTTTCGTCTTGTGCAAAAACAATTAGGGAATGCAGCCTTGCCCAAGGCACAGAATATGAGATCAATTTTCTTATTGGTTATTATAGGCGAGTTGCTTAATTTTGATTAATACGAGAGAAGGTGAAAATTCTCTTACAATCCTTGATCTCACATTGGAATTTGAGTGATGTGATTTTTTTAAGCCAAAACCTCTCTCAGTAGGTCAGGCCATTTTCGATGTTTCAACCTTTGACTTCACTTACGATGTACAGCCGCTGACCAGTCTGTGCCGCACACACCGAGCAAAGAGCTGACGCAATCTCTTCGTGGGATGCTCAAAGTCTTTATGAAGGAAAACCATCGCCAATCGACGTAACGGAGTTGATAATTTAGTTGGAAAAGACCGAGTGATCCTTTTTACTTTCAGAAAGGTGTTCCAGATTTCAGAGGGAAGAGCTACAGTGGATGATGAACAGAAAACCATCTGGATCGAAAGAATAAGAAGTAAATGAGTTTAGCCACACTGGAGAGCTTCAATCAACAAGAGTTTATCGGTGTTAGTAGATTTACTCGAGTAAAGAATTTTATAGTAAGACAGTTTTTTAATCTGGACATTATGTAACGAAATACGAAATTCTTGAATGAAGAGGTATCTATGTACTGTGCGTATCTATTACTGTGCGATCCTTACGAAAACTGTGTTCTGAGTTCCCTAGTACGTTGCCAGGTTTTCAAGCAAGGAGTGACAGATCGATCTTGAAATTAATGGGAGTCTTTAAATGTGATTGTGACTGACGGATTTGGCGGTATAGCGCCAGAAATCAGAAATAGGAACAACATTTTTGTACATTTAACATCTGCGACCCAGAGGAAGACTTTGACGAAGTTCTGGTACCACGGTCATGCATACACCACTGTGTGGAGGACGTTAGAACAGAATGGAAACGGTTGATCAATCGGCCACACACCTAAGAAGTGGCTCCAAATGTGGCATTATCCAGATGCAGCAGTACCTTAGAATTCACTGACAACAATAGAGCCAGTAAATGCAGGAGAATTCAATGATAAAAATGCGCCCGAACAGACCTAACCAATGGCAGAGAATGTTTCAACGACGTATCACCCATAACCATGAAATGCCAAGATGTCAACTGGTGCAGTGAAAGAAACCGAGCCATCCGCAATCACGAAACGCATAACCATAGAGTGACATCAACCAAGTTGTCCTGAGCCAAGATTTGATTCAGAAAGTGCTCGATTGTAGAGTATAGATTGTTCCTGTTCCAGAGTCAAGATATGCTAAACAATCGAGGTTAAGCAACCGAAACTTCAATGTTTAGAAAATGATGCATAATACGATTACACAACTCATGTTACTAAAATGAAATTTTGATGATTAGCATGTAAAACCGTGACATGTAAATTTGAGAAACCAAGGTCCATTTTTAGATAGATTTTAGCAAATATGCATGAAAAAGAGTATCAAATCTATTTAGGATTTACAATAAAGACTCTGTAACCAACCTGCATTTAAAATTGACGTGGCTCTAGACAGTTTTTATTACTTATATTTTGTTTTCATTTATGTTTTGCATTTTCCCAGTTTTTTATTTGGATAGCAAGCGACAGCCAAAACATGTATTTCTTTACTAAATCCTGCAAGATTTAAAAAATTTTCAAGAAGTTTTTGGACCAATTAATCATTCAAATACTTCGTTAGTTTGAATGCACTGTAAGCGTGAATCCAAAACTGCCAGGTGCTGCTCATAACATCTTGAATCATTAGTGAGTCATTCTCCAATCACGAAAGCCACCTCCATCCTCAGTTTTTAACAGCTATACAGGAACCTATGTTTGCAGTTACAGTTTACCGAATAAGTTCCAAAATAACTGGATTATTAACACTGACATATATTGATTTCTACATGGTATAAACGTGCATACGACTTTTTCCCATGAGTTGTGATATGTTGAAGCCATGTACGATTCTCATATCAGGGACCGTGGAGCTGGAAGGATAAGGGGTAATTTTTCTCCGGTCATTCTTGACGACGTTTTCCCTCCTCCGATTTTCCCACAGGATGTTTTGCATCCTCGCTTTGGTAAACGTTCCTCAGTCCCTCCGTATTCCATTGTATGCTAGCTGTTATAAATGTTACGTTGGCTTAGGACGAATCCAACCAAGACTTCAGATTCGAAAATGTATATAGTAACGGAATTAAGAGCGGCCCAAGAACCTTAATGTTTGCATTCTGTTCATTGAATGGACCGTTCTTTAGTCAGAGGGGGGCGCCAGGAATTAAATTAATATTATTTTTGGTGGGGCACGAGGGATCTTGAGTGGGCACAAAAGTTGGGCCCGACAACGGCAAATTTGGTGTACTGTCTCCAAAACCGTTTAATGATATCTTTGTTGTCTGTGTGTATTTAATCTTATTTCATTTCCATAAAATGCAGGCAGGCAACATGTGGGCATTCAGCCTGAAATGGACTATTTCACTGTAGTGATATAGGTAATGACCTCCTTCGCTGTCTTACCAAATTAAATTTTGGCACCTTTCTCCTTTTGTTTATGATCTTCACTACTTGTTTGGGCCATGTGGGTTGGCCAGTTGGGCAGTGGTTCGCGTGGTGTTTGAAAGCTGCATACCTGTGTTTCAGCGGTTTCACATGTACGTAGGATAAAATCATGGCGAATCAGTGAAGGTTTTATAAGTCAAAATTCTCGGGAAAAAAAGTAAGACATGCAAGATATATTTCGTTTCAATCCTGTTGGAACCACGAAATGCACGAGTGTCGTAAAGGGGAAATAGCAGGGAATCTATAAATATCGTACGAAAATAGCTTGCCTCATTTCGCTGATATTTTGGAATTTGGACAGTCACGATGAACTAAAGAATGCTACTTATCTTAGAACAATCCGAAAAGTCATGCCGAGTATATATGTTGTGATTTTGAACATAAAGAGCAGTGTCAAAGCGCAATTCTGATTGACAGTCAGTCAAGCATTAGTCGTAGAGAATCCAGGTCCTTGTGATGCAGCAAACTCTCCAGACGAGTTCAAGGACTAGATCGACTCAAGTAAGTACTGATATTAAACATTTTTATTTTAATGGAATGCTGTATTATTGTTTTCTTAATTGTTTCAGGACGTTAAAAGTGAAGCCCCCTCTTGCGTGCTGAAAGTGGGTGTGGCAGATGTTACTTCTCACCCAGAGCATTTTTCTTTCACAATGTTAGCTTGGAGTCGAGGTTGAATGATATTTTGCTTCCAAAGTGTTTGAGTCAGTATGTTTTAAATTGAAAATACCAAATAAATGGGATGTTTTTCCATAAAAATAAATGAAAGTTTATAAATTCAATGCATTTTAGCATCTTATTTTAAAAGTCAGTAAACTAAATTCCACTGTTAAACTGGGAACAAATCCATTCAGAGTTCTAAGACACATGGATGCCCATCAGGTGTGGATTTAGACAGAAGTGCACAAGACGTGCACCTCCCTTTTTTGATAAGTTGCCCAGTGCTTGACCTTATCTTTTTCCCTACCTAGTTCCCAGGCTAGTGAGGTTTAAAATTTACTAGCCAAAAGGCATCGCCTGGTAGAATCACAACTGATGTTTATTCATTTTTATTTTTTGAATGAACTTTACTTGTAAACTAACATAAAACACTACAATGTTGTTATAGTTTTTTGCTCTCATATGTATGGTTTATTGGTGAGATTTACACAATAATGTGGAGCTTGTCTTTAGCCTGTTCACTGTCTAACAGGACTAGTCCAGGGATTGGAAGTTCAAGATTATGCCCAAACCAAATTTTTCCTCGTCCCAGACTAGTGGAAAACCGCTAAGGTCAAGTATTGTTGTCAAGTGACTTTTTGTTTGGTTACAAAACAGTTGATTAATTGAATAGAAACTTTTCAGTTGGGTCTGGCAAACATTTAAGTTTGACCTTGGTATAGAAGAAGTTTTGGTTCCTAATGTTCAAGCTTAAATGATGATAATGGTGGCTTAAATGATGATGATGGCTTAAATGATGATGATGGTGGTTTAAAATTTCTTCCACTAAGTTGCCACACAGTGGAATAAATTTGTAAAAACGTTTTACTTTTCCCCTTTCTCAAAATTCTGGATCTTCCTCTGCCCATTGTACCACCAAAACCCCATTCACAGAGTTGAAAAAACACAAGCACAACTACAATGCCATCAACATCCCCAGCAGCAACTAAGAAGTACAAATCATACACTTTCATTACAAGTTTAGGGTATAAAATGAAAGGCAAAAATTTTTCCTTTGGAGCTGAAAGGTTCCCTGCCCTTGCTAATGCAGTCACTGCCCACACATAATAACCAACACATTGGATGAGCACATGCCAGATAACCATCTGTTCACACAGATACATGTGCAGGAATGGAGATGGATGCTACTGGAGGCTTATGTACTGAAAATATCAATGGTTTATGTGAATGATCCCCAACAGTATAAAGAGATCATAGGTGTAGGAAGCAGGGTGGGGGGTGGATGCACTTGCCCCACAATATTTATCACCTTCACTTTTTTATAACGTAAGTTGATCAGGTTGGATCAAAAAATCATCTGTAAAATGAATATTTGTAATTATCATTTGTTGTGAAGACTTTTTTTTTCTTTGCTCTGAATTAAACTGCTCTGAAAATGCAAGAAATAGCATTTCAGAGCCTCAAAAAGCCCCAAAGATCTGCCTGGCAGTGCATGCTTCTGGATCCCTCTTCAGGTGGGTCATGTTCCCCAATAGTTAGTTGGTTCCTACACCTCTGGAGATTATGGCATTCAAAATGTTTATGTTGTCAATGCTCTGAGAAGGATAACTATGTGGCTAGCACGTGCGAGAAGAGGAAAAGGCTAGTGGACTGATATTTTTTTAAACTTTTTGGTTTTAGCTAATAACTGGGTACTCCAAGCGAGACCTCCAAACATAAAGTACGTGGACGTGGGGGAGACTTTATGATTGAACATAACGTATCAACATCAAGGTCAACTATTATGGAGATGGAAGAATGATGGAAAAATTTTGTGGAAGTCAGGACAACCATCAGCCAACCTAAGAGTGTTGATACAGGGTCAAGGAACTTTGATTGTAATAAACACAACCCTGGCAGACAATGGGACTTACAAACATGTAATTGGAGACCTCAAGGCTATCAAAACCATTGTGCTGAAAGTTATTCTTGGTGAGTAGAATGTGCAGGTAATCCTTATAATTTTGTTCCGGCTCTTAGTACCGAATTGTTTTCAACAGGGTTCTAAGAATGTAAAGTGACATGTTAATGAACAAGAGACGTCAGTTTTTTTCCAGTTTAATCATTTTGTGTTTAAATAAGCCTTGTTTACACGTGGGACTTTTTCCCTTGCGGTTGTCATCTTGGCGTATATGTGAAATTGAAGAGAGCGTCAAGGACAAGCTGCAGCCAATCAAAAATGGATATCTTGCTATGTCGACCATCATGATTTTATTACATACACCACGATGACAATCAGAACGTGCGATTTTGCTCCTGGCCATTGGCATATTGGAGTATGTGTTTTAACTGACGAGAGTGTTGAGGACAAACTGCAGCCAATCAAAAGCGGATATCTTGGTGCATAGAAGCACTCAATTTCTCAAAAGCATTTTAGTGACTATGTGTTTCCCACATATGTGTTAGGGTCGAGTGTAAATGGGATAGCCATATCGGTTTGAAAAGTGCCTTAACCGTTACACAGCCATTCTTTATTGACATTTTGATGACTAAGGTTACATATAAAAGAAAAGTGAGATCTCGAACACTGCATTCTCCAAACTGGGCTACCTGTGAAACTACATTTACTTTACTTCTGAACAGCCCTTCTCCATCCAGTTCACATTATAATCAATATCAATGAACTAGTGCACCAAATTTAACATACTTTTAATATGCTTTCTAATTATTTACTCTGCATAAAGAGCAGATACACTATAGTAGTGTAAAACTGTGTGGGAAAAAAATCACAGTCACCTACATTTAAATTGTGTACATAGAACTATTGATGTAATTATGAATATGAATATAGATTTTTTGACCGTGGTTATAAAAGGGCACAAAGTGATGTTGTTTAAAGGATGTCAAGTTGGCAGAGTGGGCTATTTGTAATGGGATGGAGTTCCAGATATTCATTGACCTGAGTAAAAAGCTATAAAATAGCAATCACCTCTAGAACTAACTTGAACAAAAAAATTACTAAGATGGAATCATGTTGCATATCAGTTGGTAAAATATGGTCAGGAGTTGGTAGTGCTATTAAGCCATCAACAGCAGAATAAAAAACATTCAATTGGTGAATTTTCCACCCATTCTATGGGAAGTCTAAATCTAAAGAACTTAATATTTCTGATACATGTATGCTATATTCCATGCCATATAATCCCATTTATGAATTGGGCTGCACTCCTCTGTACACCTCTGTAAACCTCTTTTTAATGGGGTTAACTCTTCCCCAGCAGGATAAGACTTTGATTATTTTACTCTGGCTAATGCTGGATGATTTTACATGTCTAGGGGAGAGCTCTGGCAGTCAACTTAAAGTGTTGATCTGATCCTGTCTGAATAGGTGTGATAGTGTGTTGGTATGTTCCAGATTAGAGGCCTGTTTACATGGGTGTGGGTTGGTTGTCAACCAGGGTCAGGTTTCTATAAATGTTCACACCATAGCTGGGTAACCCACTTTGCTGGATAACCTGTTTGACAACCTGGGTTGGCATGGTCATGAAGGTGTGAAATTTTATTTGAATCTTCATTTAAACACAGGATGAATTGACCCTGGTTCATGTAAAGTGGTGGTAGATGCATGAACCCAGGTTCATTTTCTTATCCACAACGTATGATTGCTAACCCTGGTCAGCCACACCATCACCCTGGGTTAGGTGAACCTGCCTTGGATGAGTTGGCAAACATAATCTATTAGCAACCAAGGGTTAAGGTCCAGATCCAAGTTGGTGGTGAACCCAGGTTCATGTAAACAGGCCTCAGGTCTCATTATAGTAACATAGATTGAATGCTTTGTATAGCTTCAATCCATGGATACAGATTACACATAACAAATCTTAATGACTTTCTGGCATTACCATGTTATTGACAGGGGAGTTCCACTGCAGATCATCTGATATGAAAACTTTCAAATATGGATGATTGTTACTGACAATAATTTCTGACTTTTTCATGGAAATTCTCAACACGTAACACTTAGATTGATTGAATTCCGTTATTTTTACACAAAGGTACTACCTTGTCTAGGTCTCTTTCACAGATCAGGATATCTTTCAGCAAGTACAACTGAATGATAGAATAAATGTATCATCAGCAAACATTATTACTATACTGCTTCCCAAATTCTTATGAATGTCACTAGTACAAACATGTAACAGAAACAGAGAAGGTCCTAATACAGTTTCTTAAGGTATGCCTTGATCATATGGTACATAAAGTGAAGCAGAAGTTTCTCCATCTGTAATAACACATTGAGATCTTTTTGTGAGCCATGATATATGATCCATGCAAAAATATCAACTTGTATTCCTTGGCAATTTAACAATTAGACACTGGTGTGTTACCTTATCAAAGGTTTTAATGAAGCTCACTATTTGAAGATCAATTTCAATTCTATTATTAATATTTCAAGCCAGATCTTCATATGTCAGCAAATGTGGAGTTTCACATCAGTGATTTCTATGGAAACCACGTCGATTAGCAAACAAGATGTTATTCTCCTCCAAGTTCTGCACTATACTCCAGTAAACAACATTTTAAATTAACTTTATTTAATTGCATACACATGTAAAAGGTTACAATGTTGTCGTACTTTTTTTGCATCTATATGTTTGATTTATTGGTGAGATTTAAACAATCATATGTAGCTTGTCTTCAGCCTGTTGATTGTCCATGAGTGATCACGGAAAAGAAAGACGCTCAGTGAGGAATTTAAAGTAAAACTATATGTTGACTGATAGCGGGAAAGTAAAGGAAAATAGAATAAAAGATTTACCAAGTAAAGAACTATCATGATTGGTGGGATAACAGTTCATTGATCGAATGGATATAAGTGCCTCGACAAGTGATCAACGGAATCATAATATTTATTTCTTTACTTATCTTTCCAAAACTTCTTCTAATAGGACTAGCACAGTGACTAGTAGTTCTCAAATTTTAGTAGCCCAAACCCAATTTTTACTAGTGCTGGACTAGTGGACTACCGCTAAAGTTGAACACTGTCATCAGAATTTTGAAAAGGTTCTGTTATCTCGACATCAACCACCTTAACAGCAGACAGCCCTAAAATTCACGACATTCCAGTCTTATTATAAACAGGGTTGCCAGGTTCCAGGGCATGCTCGGTACCAAACACTGTATAAAATGAGGCCAAATTTTACCAAAAGAGGCCAAACTACTAATTTTTCAAAAATGCCAAAATGAAGCTAAACTGTGAGCTTTTGCCAGTTACATAGGATTTTCGTGTTCATCTCCCCCCGCAGGCTAAACAAAATTAACCGAAATTACCGAATCAGAATTTTGGAAAATCAGGAATGAGGCTAGAAAGAGATAACACACACACTCTTGGTCATAATGTCATATGCATATGTAAATTGCACAATAGAAATATTAATTATTAACACCCATCATTAGCCATAGGAATTAAAGACGCAACATCAGCACTTCTACAGTCAGTCTGAATGTCACTCTCAAAAGCTCTACAACTAGTCAAGTCGAGTCAACGTTTAATTGTTTTCTTCTTGTCCATCATACAACCGTTTGGCTGTAAACAACTCAAGCATTCGCCTGGTCGTCTTGAAGTCCACGCAGCAATTCTCTCCAAACTGAAGCTTTGAGCGAATACGAATTATCGCGTTCATCAACTGTAGGTTCACCCTGTTGCGTTGCTTGGTCTTGATTGCTGCTAACAAGGAAAATGTCCTCTCCACTACAGCATTGCTAACGGGAGTAGTGAGGCAATTCAAGGCGTATGTTGCTAATTCCTTGAATAACTTGTCTCCGAGTGAAGTTTGAACATCGGCGACACGAGACCAAAACGCAACCGCTGCATCTGGTATGGTGCCATCAAAGCTCGAATCTTCTTTCCAGTCACGGTGCACGATCTTCCGGCTATTTTTACACACTTACAATTGGCTGAATTTTGTGAACTATGATTGGACGAAAAAAACAACTAGGTTATCCTCATAATGCAGTATGGTTGTTCTGAGAAGTAATACACAAAAATATGTTTCGTTTTTGCACCATTTCTCATATAACACTGGTCAACACAAAATTTATTGTTTGAGTTTTTTTAGCTGATTTAGGATAATTTTGATGTGCTAAATCCAAAAATCACATTGGTTTTGCTCAATCAGGTCAACTTTCTGAATTAAGCTATATATTTGTTTTTTGACGTTTTTGTTTACATGTACGGGTATTTTCACGTCATATAATGCAAAATTCTTTTATATTTCTTGCAGTAAACGAATTCTGAAGATTTTGCATGTGCCAACTTAGGACTAATTGGTTTTTTTGTATTACACATGAATGAAATGGCTTCGACTAGAAGATCTTGCAAAAATAAGCCTGACGTATTCTGCTACATCTGCGGTGAATACACCATCGTACCTAACAGGAATCAAGTCACAAGTTTCATAAAGCGTGCTTACCATTCTTATTTCGGTATTAAACTTGGTGACCAGGATAAAGCTTGGGCGCCACACATGGTATGCAAGTCATGCACCGAGTATCTGCGTCGGTGGACCAAAGGCAAAAAGAGTTGTCTGAAGTTTGGAATTCCCATGGTTTGGAGGGAGCCGACTAACCATGTCACTGACTGCTACTTCTGCGCTATTGATGTGACTGGGATCAACAGAAAGAACTGAAGCAGCCTCAAGTATCCTGATCTTGAATCAGCACGTCGTCCTGTAGCTCACTGTGATGAAATTCCAGTACCTGTCTTTGGAGAACTTCCTGACATCAGTGACCAAGATTCCTCCAGTGTTCCAGAAGGTGAAGAAGAAGAAGTGGTTCTTAACGATGATGCTCCACATCCTTTTTCCCAAAAGGAGCTAAATGATCTAGTTCGCGATCTCAGCTTGTCAAAGTCCTCGGCCGAGCTATTGGCATCCAGATTGAAGGAAAAGAACCTCCTGTCTGGTAGTGCTCGCATCACCTTTTACCGCAACAGACATCAAGAGTTCCTCCGTTTTTTCTTTGAAGAGAAGGACTTGGTGTACTGTACAGATATTGCTCAGCTTCTGCACAAACTTGGAGTGCCACAGTATGAACCCAAAGATTGGAGACTGTTCATTGACAGCAGCAAGCGATCGCTGAAATGTGTTCTGCTTCACAACGGCAACCAGTTTTCCTCTGTACCCCTTGCTCACTCGACTACACTGAAGGAGAAGTATGAAGCGGTGAAGTATGTGCTGGAGAAAATTTGTTATGATCAGCATGAGTGGTTTATTTGTGTTGACCTGAAGATGGTAAATTTTTTGTTGGGACAACAGTCCGGCTTCACCAAGTACCCATGCTTTCTGTGCATGTGGGATAGTAGGGACACTGCTCAGCATTACACAAAGAAGGACTGGCCTGTGCGGGAGGAATTGGTGCCTTACAGAGCAAGGAATGTCATCAACAATCCTCTGGTAGACAGAGACAAGATACTCTTCCCACCGCTGCATATCAAGCTCGGTTTGATTAAACAATTCACCAAAGCTGTAGACAAGGATGGTGGCTGCTTCACTTACTTGTGCCATGTTTTTTCAGGAGTAACCATAGAGAAGTTGAAAGCTGTCATCTTTGATGGTCCTCAAATCCGTCAGCTCATCAGAGATCCTGAGTTTAAAAACTCAATGAACGAAGTGGAACTGGAAGCATGGAAGGCTTTTGTTCTGGTCGTGAAGAACTTTCTTGGCAACAACAAGGCCAGGAACTATGCAGAACTTTTCACCAATATGCTGACTGCTTTCAGAAACCTTGGATGCAACATGAGCATCAACATGCATTACTTATTCTCACATATGGATCGGTTTCCTGAGAATCTGGGATCAATGAGTGATGAGCAGGGGGAGAAATTCCATCAGGACATAAAAGAGATGGAGACCAGGTATCAGGGACGCTGGGATGCAGTCATGATGGCTGATTACTGTTGGACTCTGAAGAGAGACATCCCTGCTGCTGAGCATTCAAGGGGTTCGAAGAAACGGAAGTTCATGCCCTGAATTTTACACAATGACGACGTAACGTTCAATTTACATGTACTTACCTTTATCAATGTCTATTATTCGATTTACAGAAATTGAAGTTTGTAACATTTAATTAATGCATTCTGTTAGAAAATGATTTTTTTTCTCCTAAAACCTTTTTTGGATGAGAAATATTAACGAAAATCAACTGATAATGTCACAAAAATGTAATCAATTTAGTCAGAAGATCAGATTTTTCAAAATCAAACTAGCATAAAAACCTGACCTGGTTGAGAAAAATGGATGTCATTTTTGGATTCAGCGGTGCAAAATGGTCCTAATTCAGTTGAAAAAACATAGACAACTTACAAAAAATTTTTTTTTGTAACCCAGTATTATTATTGAGGAGAATAATCCGTTTCTTTCATTACTTTTTGGTTGGCAGTCATCTCTTTCAGCAATAGGGTTCATTGGGCTTGCGACTCTTGCAAGGAATTCGCCCACTGCAATCTCATCTCTAATTACATAATTAATTAATTGGTTGATTATTTATTCTGTGGCTAAAGTTGACGTTTGTATCCCATCATGCACCGTTAGTTTGACTATGGAAGGGACTGAAGTCTGGGGGTTGGGACTTGGGAACGATTTTAGTTCGTTTGAAAGTTTGATCAGCGAAAGAAGGACGAGCGAAGTTTATGTGAGTTTCTTTGCTTATTTTTAATGTTTTGAAACGAAAATACCCGTGGAGATCACGAAGTATATGTGGACATCGGAGGTTTACTACATTAGGAAGCTGATTAACTCATCTGAGTTTGAATAAAGCTGAATTTAATTTACCCTAGAGGAAATTATTGAACGATACTTCTTGGAGATAATATACTGTAAAGGATGTCAGAACTGGACCAGCTCAGTGATATAGATGAATTCCAGCTCCTGGAAAGACTTTCATTGCAGGAAATCGAGGAGATATCCGAAGCCATCGATTCAGAGGTAAAAGTTTGTATTTTAAAATCAGGTTTAAATGATTTGCCCTAAAAATGATCTGATTGCACTGATGTTGACATGATGAAGACTCCTCGCTTCTAAAAACGACTGGACTGTTCGAGAACTTTTTGCTTAAAACTTCGCGTTTATCTGTTTGTATTTTGAGAAGAAATATGGATTTGTTTATTCGGAAGTGTTCTGTACTCGATGTAATGAGGAGGCAATGCTGTTTGACAAAAACGATGAAAATATTAGGAAAGAACTCGAGACTGAAATGTGTGTATTATTGATCAGTTGGTTGTCAAAAACAACCGCAGTATTGGTGCCAGTGATGGGTCATAATATTAATTTGTAGTAGCCGGAGCGAGATTAGGCGAATGATCTTCAGGAATTAACATTCAACACACCTTGACAAGATGTCTTTTGAGAGGGCTCACTAAGCCTTGTCCTTCATTGTGATCAAGAGTTGAAGTTCAAAGACCTAAAGAGTGTTTGTCGGTGAAGTGTTTATGAATACACTGTGAAAATAGAATCATGGAAGGCAGAGATTTGAGGAAATGCGAGGTTAAACGTGACAAAGAAGGTTAACTCAACCCACTGTTGGCCGGAAATTTTATAATCATTGTCTTGAAAAAGATGACCTTATTTAACACACTTCATCCGTGGGTGAAGAGGTGTTGAAGGTGTGGAGTTGCTCTTAATTTTGATAATATAAGCAACATTGAGTTGATGTAATCGAAGGACTGTGGAAGTTCTTGTTCATCAAAATTTGTACCTGGCATAAGAAAATTCTCTAATTCAGTACACCATTTGCAAATCTTTGGCCTATAATTATAATGATAACTTTAAGAAAATAGAGAAGAATAACAATACTATGGATGAGCCTCATTTTCTCTCAGAGTACAGGGACATGCTGATATCATTTTCATTTTGTATTAGAGTACAGACTGAGACATGGATGATGAGATAAAAACTCAGAATTTAAACCTTTAGTTTGTTGTATCAAACAAATAGAAAATAGATTTTGTATCTCTGTACTGAGATAGAAACATGAATGGTGCCATTTGAACCAGAAAAATACCAGAAAACACTTGGCTACACCTTGTGTTTTCTCACTGGACATTTTTGCAGTTGAAATAACATCATTCATGTTTCTATCACAGCACAGAGACACTCAAGTGGTTTTCTATTAATTTATTAAACTGAATTTGATATTTCAAAGTTAGTCAGTCAATGAGAACAGATTCACAAAGTCAGTCATGTTTTTCATAAAAATTTCAGTTCACCATATGCAGCAGAAGTATACATCTCTTGCATCACTCAAGTTGATTTGTAATATAGTCAAAAATAATACCTTTTTATAAACTTTCTTACATTTTTACCCATGCTATGGTTACCATCATGCTTCTCTTTGGAGTTTGTTTTGTGTCATACTCTGATGTTTTTAGCTGGTATTGGGTTTTGGATGACTCAATTTAACAACTAAGAGGCAGATGTCTTACTTTGCTGAATAAAATCATCTTGTCTTAGCCAGATTATGAAACAACCCACAATCTAAAAACAAACATCTTGTAAAATCCAAGACTTAGGTCAAAAAAACAAGATGATGACATTCACTGGTGATATTTCATGTTTACTTCAAAGACATTGTACCATTGAAATAAAAATGGAATATCACCAGTGAATGTAGTCATCTTGTTTTTTGATCTGAACCTTGGATTTTACAGTGTACATGATTTTTGTTTTGAGATTGTGTTTTGTTTTATATTGTTTTAAATTGTTGACTGGTCATGGTTAGCTAGAACAAAACTTTAAATTTCACCTTTACCCTAAAACAACAACACTGTGTAATATTGTGGTTTTTGTTACTTATAGGGAATATAAGTTGTTTACATTCCGGTATGTATCTAGGACAACCATAAAGAATTTATCCAGGGTATCCAAGTCAACCAGGTAATGATTAAATAGTAAGTTAGCAGGCAGTGCCTCTGGTTGCTTATTATGGGAAACCTCATGATGATACAACTCATGTATGGTGTCATCAGTAGCTCAGTGAGGGGTTAAATTGAACTGAATAATAGCTAGATCAAAAGAACTTGTTTACCAGAAAAAAGTAGCATGAAACAAAAAGTGCAAGTAGCAATTCTTTACCAGCCAACAGCTTCAAAAAGTATAATAAAACAAGCTCTGAAAAACAACATCTTGTGAATAACTCAATATTCAAGTTATCAAAACAAGACAAGGTAAAAATTAGAGGTGATATTTGGAATGTATTACAGACTCATAGTCAAACCTAACTGGATACAAGCAGGCTGTGTACCTTACAGTATGTAGGCAAGCATATATAGACAAACTCATCTATATACTGTAAGCAGACTTCTGAATATGCAAATTAATATACGTGTTGTCAAACACACGTATAATTTGATATGTGTGCAATGGGTGCAATTCAGTTGAAACCAATTAAACACTTTCACAATATGTATATGTTCTGGTACTTCTTGACAAATATACAGTTATATATAGTTTATCTACTTATTTTAACAGTCTATTGATAAATCATTATTTTTCTTCAACAAATTCTTCGTGTCTGATTCCTTGGTGTCACTATTATTATTGTCATGGTTGTTATCATCATCGTCATCTTGATTAAAATCACTTTTTTCAACACTCTGTGAGATCTTAGCAATCTCGCTGGGAGATTCACATTCTTTATGAATTTTTGTTTTTTGTGCTTTGCTTAAATGAATTTCAAGAGCATGGTTAAACAATGCATCCCATTCATCTTTGTCCCAGCATTTATTGTTTGATGCAATCACCAAAAGCATTTCCATTGTTGAGTGACGCATTTTAATTCTCTTGGACAGGATGTGTGTAAGCATGCTGAACGTATGCTCTACTGACAAATTGGAGCCACTTATGGATAAGATGATTTCTGCCGAGAGACAGAGGTTTGGGAACTGCTGCTTCTTGAA
>JASJOG010000376.1:0-226777 GCA_030142905.1 Heliopora coerulea | reverse complement strand
GTCCATTTGCATTCTCGAAGTTGGAAAATAAAGACAAATGGTATTCGCATAGTTAAGTTGAACTTGATAGGGATGTACATGTACTGGATGAACCTATACGCCCTGTCCAGACTTTTCATGTTGCATGCAAAAGGATTTCTTATAGTCCTTAATGCGCTACTGCACCATGTTACCAAGTGTTTTCGCAACCTTATCAGTCTTGGAAAAGCACTTTTGTTAAGATCCATTTACATTGACATGGTTGGTGTATAGAATTGTTCATCTTCATGTGCAGATATGTGATTAACTCATTAGTAATTTTAAGATGTATTGGTACATTAGCAAATGGACCATAAGAAAAAAAATGTGCATTTGAAACATTGTATATTCCACTAGGACAAACAGTTGAATGTGGCAACCATATTAGGCAAATGTACCCTTACGCTTAAGCATTTTGATATTACAATAAATTTATCTTTGGTAGAAATTGATAAATCTCGATTGAAAACTCATATTATTAATAGCAGAGTGGACAAGGCCGTAAAAACATAAATCACGTGCATAAGTGGGCCATAAAATGTAGTAAAATGGGACAGCATACTATATCAAGTATCTTAACCATTGGTAGGATGTGCTATGTTTTTGCCTAAAATGGAAATCCAACGTTTTAGAGAGACATTAACTCATTAGGGAGCAGGGCTTATCCCTTTTACAAGTAAAATGCTCTGGCATTAGCCAGACTAAAGCATTAATGGTATTAAATGTGGTAGCTTGGTAGGTAATGATGTTTTATGCGTGCGCTCTCAAACTATTTTACCTTCAGTACGAACCAGTACATAAATGTAACCTTTGCTCACCACAGAGTAATTCATTCTTTATGTATTTGTGATCGATTACCAAAGATGTCAGGCTTAAGAACGATTAGAAAACGGTGAGTCAATTTGCTGGTAACGTTAATAAAAAGAGTATACAGTAGATGTAAACAGAAAACTGAGAGAAATTATCGGTACTAATTCAATTGTTCGTATATAACTATTTATGCGCGGTCCAACATTGTTATTAAGGTGACATGAAATTATATGTCTACTGATTCTAACTTTCTATTTTTACATAGAAATTACTTGATTGGGTAAATATAATCTTTGATTAGTGCAATTCGCCTGTGAACAACAAGCGTCTGGTACGGTGAGATGGTTGGTTAGAAGAGCCCAACGTGCTCGCTGCAAAAAATTATTTTCTTATTTTAAGAAAAAAAAAACCGTATTTCAAGAAATAATTTCTTGGGAGAATTCTTAAGAAAATCTGTTTTAAGAAAACTTTTTTAAGAAATATTTTCTTGAGAAAAAAGCGTTTCTTAAGAATTTATTTCTTAAGAAAAACAGTTGTTCTTATTATAAGAGATGCACCTGAGAATGCTTCTTTCTGCATATGAAAAAAGTCAGGGGATCATTTTACATAGAAATTCATTCTAAAAAGAACAAAATAAATCTGCCCAATTCCCAAAAATAGTTATTATTATTTAATATGCATAAAATAACTATATACTTATATGAAGCGCATGCATATACAGTAAATATCCATATAATAAATACTTTAGCATATGAAATATTGAAGTATATATATAGCTAAATGTAAAATGATTTTGAACCATGAAACCATTCGCAAGCATACTCTTGATTACAGGTCCTCAGCGCTTTGCATCTTAAATTGTTTGTACTGATTATCTACAGCTTTAAAGGAACTAACAATATCTTGCGGTTCATTGACATCTTTGAAAATGTTATGCTGGAACATGAGCAGCCCCATCTCTAGGTCCCTTGGAAAATCTATGTCCAGGAGGTAAAAACTTGCCAATAGAGCCACAACTCTCTCCTTCATTTCTTGGCAGGCAATCTTTGAAATGATGTCATTTCCAACAATGATATAGCATCCATTTCTGTCTAATAGAAGAACCGGTAATATACCACCACGCTTTTGACACCATACTTCAGGATCTTCACGCTCCTATATTAAGAAATACATGATTTGGTTCAGTTAACTGACAAATTATGTAATAGAAATGTTTTCATGGATAAACCAATATTAGCAATATTTTCAGCAGTGTGATAACTTATAACAGAATATGCCCCAAAGTGCCAACTCACTTCTGTGATATTTTTAACTAACCTTTAATTGGTAAATGAGGTCAACAGGTTTCTTGTTCTCCTTTGACCCAAACATGTTCAAATTTTGAAACACATGAATGATCTTTGTGTCTAAAAAACAGTTTAATGATAAACAGTTAAAGTTAGCTTCTAATTGCATAAAAAAATTCCATATGCATTCAATCAAAATACAGGATTTTAAGAAGTTTCTCTCTTTTTCCCATGAAAAGATACATCACATGTGCATTGGTCACAAATACTAAGTTTATAGGTATAAGCAGTGCAATTATTGAGACATACTCAGGAGATGATTCTTTGGTGGTGAAATGCCTTTCTTTATTCCAAAGTAAACCATGGATTCGATTTCTTCCACTAACAGTTTGACGCACTCATCTTTGAATCCATTCCTGTCACTATATGGATCAATCTTCATAACTCTTCGGGCTTCTTCAATTATCTAGATATGCACATGGAAAAACTACTTTAAAAATGAAGGATAATACACCCATGATTTGAAAATAAGAGCAAACAACCTGTTTTTGTCTTTTAACTGAGAGTTACTACCTCAACATGATCTTTAAAGCATGGGTGTGATTGCATAAGCTTCTTTACTCTCTCAGAAGCAACTAAATATTTTATCCATGTACGTCTTGAATCAAATTCTTTGTTGAGGTATGCATTAATGACTGTAAAATTGGATCTTTTCTTCTCAATTTCTTTTTTCAAGCCATTGTAATGGCGCTTCATGACTTCTTCTCCATCAACAGGGTCATCTAATGGTTAACAGAAATTTTAACATACTGTACATTTGATGTAACTATTCAAAATAAATGATTTGACAAAGAACTTCAACTATAAGAAATGATATAAAATTTCATACAACATTTTTTCATGTCAGAGGTCTAATGTCATGTAAAATAGTTACTCTCTTCGGCATCATGATCTTTTACTTTAGGGATTTGGCAAACACCTGCATTTGTTGCTGCTGAGTGGTCATTGTGTAGGTGCAAATACTTCCGCTTGTTTGGACAGGGTCCCTGTGGCCTGTTGACGGGTTTAATATTGCTAAGCCTTCTTTTTAAAGCTTTCAACACAACACCCTGTATGAAGAAAGCTATTAGTACAAATTATTTCAAACAATAATCTAAATTTTTTCACAAACCTTTTCTTTTCTTCAAGGTTTTCCAAGGATGTTTCAAAATTGACCAAGAACATTACACCGAAGAGAATTAAGCGATAAGAAATACTAAAACATACCAATCTATGGCTCTTAGCGGCATTTTTTAAAGGACATTGGTGTCGACGGATTAGTCGATAAATGGAAAAGAAAGTTCAGGATAACCAACAGTGCTCCGAAATTCTGAATCAGTTCTCAGAAGGAGGTAGGTTATTCAATAAACGAAAAATTGCAGAATGGAATGCTATCCTGAGTGAAAAAGACATTGAACATTTCCAAGATAAGCTAAGAGTTGCTCAGGAACTGAATGACAAAGTTAGTGAACAGCGCGTGTACGAGGATTTAGGGAATGATTATCGTATGAGAGGCCACTATGAAAAGGCAATGGAATTTTATCAAAATTCTTTAAAGATTACTCAAGAATTAGGGAATCAAATTGAAGAGGTGTCAAACCTGATTAATATTAGTGATTGTCTTCGTAAACTTAGCCAGGGTAAAGATGCGATTGAGTATGATCTGAAAGCACTTAGTTTAACACGCGAACTGAAAGCCAAAGTTAGCGAACAGTCAGTGTACCGTAATTTAGGACTTGATTATCATAATATCCGCCAGTATGAAACGGCTATGAAATATCATTACGAATCCCTGAAGATGGCTCAAGAATTGTTAAGTCAAAAGGAAGAGATGACAAGCCTGGTAGATATTGGGGTTTGCCATGGGACAGTTGGCCAGAGTAACGAGGCCATTAAATATTTCTTAAAAGCACTAAACTTAACACAAAAACTAAACCACAAACATGATGAAATGTTAGTGTACCAAAATTTGGGAAAATGTTATGGGAACGTTTGCCAGTATGAGAAGGCTAAGGAATGCCATCACGAAGCCTTAAAGTTGGCTCAAGAATTGGGGAATCAAAAGCAAGTGATGCGGAACCTGATAGGTATTGGTCATTGCCTTGGGAAAGTTGACCAGAATAACGAGTCAATTGAATATCTCTCAAAAGCACTAAGATTAACACAAGAACTAAACGACAAAGTCCACGAACAGTTCGTGTACAATTGTTTAGGAACTCATTATCTAAACTTTCGCCAGTATGAAAAGTCTAAGGAATTTTTTCACAAAGCTCTAACGATTGCCCAGGAAGCAGGACTTAAAAGAGAGGAGGGGGATGTGTGCCATTCTCTAGAAAAATTGTATAAGGTACTTGGTCAGTGGGAAACTTCACTTGAGTATTTCAGGAAAGCCGCAAAGATTGCCAAAGAACTGGAAAATGAAGGTAGAAACAGAACAGCACTCGACATCTCAGAACATTCGTGTGGATGTAACATGAGGACCAGAGGGGCAATCGATTTAACCCTAAAAGAACCTCATCACAAAGGTAGGATAAAATATGCGAACAAAACATGTGAAGTAATGAAAGATTTGTGAAGTTCGTCTTTAAGCTTATTAGCAAACGTAACAGTTGACGTTCTTATGCCATGGACAACTTTTTATTTCAATAGAATTTTTCTTGCAAACAAAGAAAATGAATAATTTCAAATCTCAGTGGCTTCGTCGAACATCGAAAACATCGTTTTTGTTCTACACAGACGTCGATATCACGTTCTGAAGACGACGTCTACTCTCACAACGTCCATATTTTTTAGGTTAGTTCACTGCCGAATTGGAGGTTAGACATGCTTTATGATCTCTCCTGGAATTTTTGAGTTATCCATAAGCTTTGCTTCCATAAAACGTTTGTTGAAAGAATATCCAGCCCAAAATTCAAAAACACCTATTCGTCAAATGTTCCGGTTAACGTCCGTGGCTCAAGAACGTCAGCTGCTTATGTTTGGTAATGTGGGTTTGAGAAAGACTGTTGGTAGTGATAACTGATAAGAATTATGCCAGGTTTGCTCATTTATATGTCTCCGGTTTCTTATTCGTGATTGGAAGCAGGCAGGTGGCCACATATTTCCCTATCGATACCATCAGTCGACGCCTACGTAGACAACTTTAGACACCGATAACACGCGCAAAAATTAACCTGAACTCCTATTTCGCTCAAAAACCTAAACCTTTCTCTAGCCATAACGCGTACTCTAACCCTAAACCAGCCCTCTGTGATAGATTTTAATAACTAAGACGGTTTCCTAGAGCTAACTGCAGTGGTCAAAGAGTGCAAAAATGGCTGCATTTTTCAAAAAAATTTTTGAGCAAACTTCCACGTTCGCTACAGCATACAGTACCTGTTCATTTATATACTTTTAAGGTTGTTGACTATCAGTATGGTTTGTCCATGGTTGTGTTACGCGGTTTTCTTTGGTGGTATTGTAATTTTTTTGGTTAGCAAGCAGTGCTGAATATTAAGTGGATCTCTATTCAGCTTATTGTCAATGCCATAACTATTTATGACATTGCGAATAACCTGAAACCTATTTATGGCATTGAGAATAAACAGAAACCCAACAACAGACAGCTGTTTGTTGGGTTTATGTTTTCAGCTAACAGACATTCGGAGGCAACTTGGCATGTCCCTTACGTGTGCAAGGAAGAGTAACAGACTTAAATTAGATCCTTGTGGTACACATCATCGATTGTCACCAATTTTACACATCTGAATTCTATTACTCAAGGATGATTTGCTAACGTAAAGTGACATGTGCTCAACGAAACTGTTATGGTTTACCAAGTAAAAGGCTTTTTTATAATGTCTAAGAAAACTACCCAAATTAGGGATCCATTCTCTATAATTATAAACTGTTCGTTAGTCATACTAAAGAGAGCTGTTTGAGTTGATTGGTTCCTTTTTTAACCAGCATACTGATCAATATGCCGTTGCCTCGCAGAGTTGCTCTGTAATTAATTTTTTGAATATTTCAGCAACCACAGGGGTCGTCAGGATTTTCTGAATGTGGGTGCAAACCGAATATAAGTATATCTGATACTTTGAGGAACTAGGCGGAAAGCGTAATCTTGTTCGGAATATTAAAGCCCAGCATATAATTTTGAATAAACCCATAATAATACAGACATGAGTTATTGAAAAATAGTTTTAATTTAGCTAACGTTTCGTTGTTAGTCCTGCAACATCTTCAGAGTAAGTGAAGATGTTGCAGGACTGGCAACGAAACGTTAACTAAATTAAAATAATTTTTTTTAATAACTCATGTCCGTATTATTATGGGTTTATTCAAAATTGTATGCTGGGTTTTGATATTCCTAACAAGATATATCTGGTACTATAAAATTTGATTTGGCCGACAATTAATCAGAAAAATTTTAACCTTACTGTGTCGTCCGGTATTTTTCTCTAATCTGATGGAAAGACTCACTATTTTAGAGGCAGCCCATGAACTTTCTTTAGACCTCAACAGCCTATTTAGGGAATAATTAGAAAATGAAACGAGACTTACCTAAAGTTGAGGTTTGACTGGCATTCTATCACTTCAGGACGAGCACAGGAGATGACATGAGATAGCACAGCGCAAACGCCAAGTCATATTATAAAGTTCTAGAATGTGTCAGAAAAGAAATGAAGTTACCCAACAGGCAAAAGTTAGGCTTTAATCAATGATCACGAGTGTGATAAAGAATTCATCATCGCGAGTAAAGTTAAACGGGCAAGAGGGTCCATTCAAGGTTCACGAGCGATGTTAAATTCTTTATCACACGGGTGAACATTGATTAACCTCCTTACCTCATGACTCAACCACAATGAAATCGGTTTTTTATTCCACTTTAAAGTCGAAGAGACATTGGTCGTCACAAATTACGATAGTCAGTCATTAGCATGCAATATGCGGCTTATCAAACTCTTTTCAAAAAGTGTTGTATGATAAGTGGTTGTCACTCTCTTTTGAAAGGTTATCACACTCCTGAATACTAGAGATTGAATAAAGGATATAACACTTCTGCTGAAACAATGAAGGTGTGTCATGAGATAAGGCTGAATCAGCGAATTATGTCTAAGGCTATGCGAAGGTATTATGGAGGGCACGTAGTGCTCCCCAACATTAGTTTGAAGCACCACTCTGGATGATAATGCTGGCACTGGACGTCACGCCAAGCATGCGGCATATTTAGGATCCATCATCAGACCACGTTATACCCATTATGGCAAGAATCGTCTTTGTACCCTCTGTAAGGTGGCCTAGGTTGCGCAGGTGAACAAACACTGGTTTAAGTATATTTGTAAATCTACGTGGAGCACTAGTTAGCCCATTAGGTAAACATATGTATTGAAAGAGTGTACCATTTAACGAAAATTTTAGGTATTTCTGTTGTTCTTGGTCGACTGGTATAGTATAATGTGCATCTTTAAGGTCAATTGACTCCATATGACTCGCTGAATTCATCATTCTTATGCCTGATTCTAGGGTGTTCGCTTAAGGTGGTCTTATACGAAAAAAGGAAATTTCTCACTTTTTTACAAAGTGGAAATTTATGTGCATCTAGTGAGAGGAAGGGTTAGCCAGACCAAAAATACACTATTCAAAGTAGAGTAGTTGTCATGGTTACCAAGCTACGTTTGTTCCCATGGTGAAAAATCGGGTTAAATTTCAAACACGATAACTAAATAACTAATGGTGGTATGAGTCTGGAATAACTTTTAATTAAACACTTATTATATTACCTAGGAGATGAACCAAAATTATTAGTCTGCTATTTAAAAGGTAGCTATAATCAACGACTAACCTTTTCAATGTCGCCAGTATGATGAGCTGTTTGACTTAAGAGTAAATTATTTCATGATTATGCAGCAGAATTAGATTCTTTTGGTTCATCTCCCAGCTACATGCATATTTTATAATTCCTGAAAGTTTCATAGTAATTGCTTACATATTCTTTGAAAGACCTTGCATGAAATATTGGTAATCGACCGACTTTGTTAAGTTGAGAAAAACAACTTTAAAGTAAAACATTCTGTTTGTTACCAGGATAATAGCAATGAAATATCTCAGACAGTAATGTATGGACTTATAGTAGTCTATAAGGCTCCAGCCTCATATGTTTTCCCTTCCTGCTTTACTGACTTGTAATTTTTCTTTTTTCTTTTGCTACGGATAAAACTTACGTATTATCTTATCACAGAATCTAAGCACTAACAGCGATATCCTTTACGTTGATTTTATTTTGGTTATGTCTGAAAACATTCCAAAAGGACACGTTAAGGGTGTTTATTTTGAGTCGATGTCATCCATTTCCAAAGATTACGAAGTATCTCTTTATGAGTACTATTCTTGTTTTTACGTTTTGGTTTTCATTATTACGGTTATTTTTAATTATAATTATTATAATTGTTATAATTGTTATTACTACTATTGCTGTTGCTTTTATCACTTTAGGTTATTACCATTATTATTATCATTATCATTTAGAATTTTCTGAGCTTAGATAGTCACTGGTCACATGATAGTACGCTGAGGGCAAGCTGTGTCTCACAGCCTTAGGCCTCAGGTACATTTCGCAGAATCCTTGCTGTCCTGAGTAGTGTTCCTTCCTCCAGGAGTTCGATCTTTGTTGGGATTTCAATCTTCCCAAGATACTTGGCAAGGTTCTTGGTAACCGTACCTAATGAGCCAACCGCCACTGGAACCACACACGTTTTGATGTCCTATAGACGTGCAATTTCTCTTCTAAGGTCCTGGTACTTTTTGATTTTCTCTATCTCTTTGACTGCAATGTTAGCATCTGCTGGCACAGCAATGTCAATTACTATGCATTCGTTCTCTTTCCTGTTTAGCAGTACAATGCCCGGTCTCCAAGCTTCAATTTCACGATTTGTCTGGATGGTAAAGTCCCATAGCATTTTTATGTTAGCATTTTCAATAACTGGTTCTGGCTTGTATTCGTACCATTTCTCTTCGGCTTCAAGTCCACATTGTTTTGCGATTGCTCAGTGCACAATCCTGGCAACGTTGTCATGTCGATGTTTGTATTGAATGTATGCCATCTTACTACATTCACACAAGTGACCCACCGTCTCGTCTTTCACTCCACACATTCTACATAAAGGAGATAGCTGCTGTTTCTCGATTTTTGCTTTGAACGCATTAGTTCTCAATGCTTGATCTTGGACTGCTTTGATCAGACCCTCGATCTCCTTTTTCAGGTCTCCTCTCATCATCCAGTCCCACGATGCCCCATCCCTGACATCTTCAGTTTGACGTAAGATCTGACCATGTAATGTTTTACCCTTCCAGTCCTCTTGTTTTTTTATCCTCTTCCTTTTTTTGAAATGCTTGACAGTCTCATCTTCTTCCGAGTTTGAGAAACTCTCATTCCTCACTGCCGCAAGCTGTGGTTCCTCACTTTTCTGGACATAAGTGGACAGGCCTATCTCTTCAGGAAGCACACAGTCCTCAACTCCAATCAGCCCACGAGTACCACATCGTCTTGGAAGGTATAAGCGGTCAACATTCGCTCGAGGGTGTAGCATTCCATAGATTGTCATCCGTTTCCTTGTCTTCCTCTCCATGTTCTTCAGCTCAGCTTTAGACCAGTTCACTATCCCGGCTCCATAACGTCGGTCTGGCACGGTCCATGTGTTTAAAGCTGGTATGGTGTTCCTTCCATTTAAGTTCGATTTTAAAACTTTTAGTACTCTTTTGAAGTATTCACTGGTCACCGCTTCTTTCATTTTGTCGTGAAGAAGATAGTCGTACTCAAGGATCCTGAGATACTTGTATCCATCATCCTCTACCGTTTTCATTCGTCGCCGCTCTGGGAGATCAATTTCCTTCAGACTTCATAATCTTTCCTCTCTTTAGAACGAGTACACCACACTTCTTAAGGCCGAGCTCCATGCCGATATCACTGCTAACTATCTGGACAGTGTTCACTAGAGAGCCAATTTCACGTTCACCTTTTCCATACAGCTTTAGGTCGTCCATGTACAACAGATGGTTAATAGACCCAGCATCCTTTCCTAGTTGGTATCTTCCTTTGCAGCTTCGCAGGACAATCGACAGCGGTATTAAGCAGATGACAAACAACAGGGGTGATAGACTGTCACCCTGGAAAATGCCTCGTTGGATTTTGACTTCCCCAAGAATTTGGCCATTTGATGTAAGCACCGTCTTCCAATTTGGATGCTTTCTCGTACTAATCATTGGATATTATGAGCTATTCCAGTAAGCTGTAGCTTTTCCAGAATCCAGGAATGAGGCACCATGTCGTAAGCCTTACGATAGTCAATCCAGGCCATCTCCAAATTCGTTTTACTACGCTTACAATTCCGTGATACCATTTTTATGAGGAGTTGGTCTTTCGTCCCCCTTGAACGTTTCCGACGTTCTTTTTTTGTTCCTCAGGAAGTAACTGTCCCGTCTCAAGATGATCGTACATTTTTTCTGAAAGCATTCCGCTGAGTAACTTGCACATAAGTGGAAGACATGTTATGGGCCGGACGTTTTCTGCAGCATTTTTCAGTGACGGATGCTTCACACAGAGAATCGTTTTTCCTTGGTTCATCCATTGTGGTACGAAGCAAGATTCCAGAATTAAATTAAGTTGTTCTGCAATGCGACAGTGAAGTGCTTTAAAGTTCTTCAGCCAAAATCTCTGCAGGCCATCCGGCCCAGGCCCTTTCCTATTCGATATTTTCCTCAACTGCTGTTTCACATCCAGTACTGAAATCGTCACATCCTCCTGGGCCGTTTGTTAGCTCAGGTCTTCTCTAACTTCATCTAGCCATTCTTCCTCTTGATTATGCTCGGTAGGATTATCCCAGATATTGCTCCAAAAATCGCAGTTCTCTAGGGGATCAAGTTTAATATCTCTATTCCTGGTTACACCGCCCATTTCTTGATAGAATTTCTTCTGATCATTCTGAAACATGCGGTTTTGCCTCTACTGGTTTATCCGTTGTTCATATCTTCTTAATTTTGCAGCATTCTCTGTCACTCGTTGCTTCAATTCCTCAATAACAACATTCAAACCTTTCTTTCTCACATTGTATTTCTTCTCAAACTGTGTCAATTCCTTGCTAACTTTACTCCGATAGTTCTTTCCCCTCTCCAGCTTGCTTATCTCTCTCCTCAACACATCAGTTTTGCTCTTTATTCTTGCTTCAGTACTTCTTTTCTTTATACCTAGTCTCCGCGTTACAACCATAGCTGCGGTTCGCATTAGCCGATTGGTCTCGGTTATATCAGCTGTTTGAATGTGCGCTAGTACATCATTCGCTTCTTTAGCCCCCTCACGGAGCTTCTTTCTTTCCCCATGTTTCAAAGATCTTGGTTGTTTTGCCTCATCTTCTTCTAGAGCCACTTTGATATCATTCAGAATATCTCGCTGTCCCTCTGACAGTTCTTCCACATTTAGGACTCGAAATTGGTAAACTCTTTCCTCGTTGTCTTTCCTCTCCGATCTACACTCAGAAACAGGTTCTTGATTTTGGTGCATATTCATTCCATTATTATTCATCCTATTCTCATCATTCTCGTCACCTGCTTCACTATCCACTCGTCGCTTAATCTCCTCCAGCTCGACAGTGGAAAGCCAATTATTGTTTCTTATTGCTCTTGCCTGGTCAGCTAAATTTTGCTCAGACATCCTAAACATCCCTCTGTTTTGCCAGCTATTCAACATTCTTCTTCTGTACCCTTTGGTTCCTGGTTTACTCTCAAAATAGCATTCCATTACAACTCGATATAACGCATTGTTCCACTTTTTACGGGCAGTAACTTGATGACGACCTAGTGATGCCTGTCCGTTCACACCAACACTGCCGGACGAGAGACCATTTCTGGCCTCATTTACGTCGTTATCTTCATTTCTGTTATTGCTCATTATTCATCACTTTTGTGAGCTAGTGGGTTAATCACGCCAGACACAATCTTGGTATTTCACCCCTTGACGGGATACTGGGAGCCTGTAGCAGGATGAGACCCCTTCCACTGTTCTTAAGTTGATAATTTTTGAAGGAGAATAATTATTATTATTACTATCATTATTATTATTACAACTTACACCACCCCATATTTTTTGGGTCTTAAAAATTTCAAGACACTCAAGATTTCCTCTTTCAAAAATTATCAACTTAACAGTTATCAGTGGAGTGTAAATGCCGTAGTGTTCTATCGAATGTACCCATCTCTTATATCGTTATTACCACTATTATATATGCTGAACTCGTGGCCACTCGTGGTTTGATTCCATGCCGGATGGCCCAAAGGTGCATTTTTCGCATCATGTTCCGTTTGGGTTTTAAAAATATCTAAACACTAGAGATCTTCTTCCTTCAAAAATTATCAACTTAAGAATAGTGGAAGGGGTCTTAGCCTGCTACAGGCTCCCAGTATCCCGTCAGGTAAGGCCTCAACAGACATTGCAGATTTCAGGAAACTCGTGGAGAAAGGAAATTTTTTCCATTAAAAGTGTCTATTAAAGATTGCCCGGGGGGCAGCCCTTTCTCCCCCTTTTAATCGAGTCAGAATAGGGTAAGGGACGTACAGCCCTCGAAAGTCCCTGAAAGCACTCCCCAATGCGTATATCCAGTTTCACTTTAACAGTATTCTGTTGCACTTCCAACCAGTTAAGGTCAGTTTAGGTGTGCCACTGCAAGAGTAAAGTCTGAACATTGTTTTATTCTTAGATTAATGATCATCTGTTTCGGCATTTAAAGCTGGTTCATCCTCCATAAACTATGTTTCGCGGCATCAGTCAGCTGTACGGACTGTCTTCTAGTCCTTGGGCAAACAGGGCAAGTTTGCCATCATCTGAAGGTAGTGTACTTGCAGCAACCAGCCAATTAAGGCAAGCTGAACCTTTCGACTACCTATCTACCCAGCTGGTAAAGTAGGGGCGCCATTCCCTAGGTCATCTCATCAAAGCGCGCTTGTATTATGGAGCTCACTGGCTTTGATATTATTGTCCGGCCTAAGTTCTTCTGGTTTTATCTCAGAGTTATCTTTTCCTAGATAAGTTGCCATCCAAGACTAAATTGTCTTATTTACCCTTGGCTAATGAGTTGCTGGCACTTGCCAAAGGTGCCACCCCGGACTGTGGTGGGCTAGAGCGTCCACTTTAACTTAATAGGCTGAAGCTTTGCTTGTCCTACTCCAGTGCCCTGTTATTATTGTTATTATTATAACAAGTCGCACACCACCTAATAATTATGATTATTATTATGATCTTTGTTTGATAGCCAATTCTTAACGACCAATAGCGCCTACTAGATGTACATAGTGGCTCCTCTTATCAAAATTTGTTAGGGTTGCACGCTTCAACACTGCATATTCTAAAATATTAATCCTCCTGGACCACTTTGCTCACCACTTTGCGTAACAGTATCTCACTTTCCATTAATGCTATTTTTTGGATGTTTCTTGCCACCCATTTAGTTTCCTTCTCATGTCATATTAGTTTATCAATTTGTTGTTGTAACTTATTAATACCACTTCCAAGACATCCTATTACCATTGGTATCATCTCTACATGTAATCCTGGTCGCTTCCCTCTCTTTTCAATCGCTTATTGTTGGTCCTTGTTTAACTTTTCCCAATGTTTTTCTTCAATAATTTGTTCGTGAGGACAAGCCATGTCATCCAGCCAGATCTGTTTTCCTACCTTGTCCTCTTGTGTAATGTCTGGCCTCCTAGCTTTATCATATTTCCTCAGTTTGTATTCAAAATCCCACATCAACTTTAACTTATCATTCTCCATCATCTCCCCTTTTACCGATTGCTGTTGGTTCTACTGTGTTCCTTCCTCTATAATCCCATGTTGCAACGCCCATTGCACGGCTAGCGCCATCAATGCGTTGTTGTGTCTCCTCACATATTCTGTTCCTGCTATTACTGTACATCCTGCCAAGTGATGTTGTACAGTCGGATCATACAGTCGACACAATCTGCACAATATCGATTCCACTTTTAATCTTCTCATCCCTTTCATTTCCTTGTCGCGGTCATTTGTTCTTGCATGTTTGTCATCGCTGCTGCGTTTTTAGGGTCTAGGTTGCATTTAAGCCATTCACTACATTCCACATCCTGGTTCTGATAGACATTGCTTTGCATTTCCTTCTTAATATACTCAGCCTTTTTTGTTATTATTCATTCCTTAAATCAATTCTTCCTTCAATTTCCACTTGCAGGTTTTCCAGGGGCTGTCATACTTTCTCCGTTGACCATAACTCCTTTTTCGTTAAAGGTTACTTCCATTCCATATTCTGCCAACGTCTATTCGGCTTCATATATTCTCAATCGTATTCTCTCTTCCATAATACTTCAATCCATTTACTATCCGACTTTGCGTTATAGGTTGCAATTATGAATTTTGTTTCCTGGTATACTTCTTTTAGGATTTTTAATCCTTGTCCTACCCATCTGTTTTCTCATTTACAGAATCTTCACCCTCTCATTTTCTATTGCACTTTTCAGCTTGTGGTTGTACCACATGACATCCTTTATCAACCTGGACGTCTGACACAAACCTAGGTGCACAATTCTTGCTTCAGTATCGTGAGGTTCTTGGAATTCCTTTTGAGTAAGTTTTTTGGAGTCAAGTATAAGGTGGGCTATCGATTCATCCCTCTCTCCGCGAAGTCTACACTTTTCACATATCTCTTGACCATCCGTGTTCTTCTTCATCCAGTTGGTTCTGAGGGCCTGATCTTGAGCAGCAAATATGAAACCCTCAGTTTTCTTCTTCAGAAATCCTTCCTTTATCCACCGCTATGACTCAATATTTCTTGTACCTTCTGCGTCTCTAAGGAATTTACCATGCAACTGCTTTTCTCTCTAGTGATTACGTCGTTCTTCCTGCCTTCTTTCCTTCGCTACTGAGGTTCTTTGTCCCTTCGTCAGAAATGCTGTGCGTTGCAGCTCTTCTATTCGTCTCCAATTCCTCCAGTTTTGGGTATAATCTCATCTTTTACGGTATCTTTTGATGACCTTCGAGCAACTCTTTGTTAGAGATAAACCAAATGACTATACAGTCCCAATATCCTCAGACCATTATCTTTGGTCTGGACCTCCTGAATATTTTCTCTTCTTGCTGGACATCCACTTGGAAACAATCTCATTAGGAATGAAGTCTTCTAGTTCAGGTCTTTTTGCAATGATGAATATCCGACCTGATGGTCGGATAACCTCTCCACTGATAAGCTGCTTCTTGTATCGGATTTGATTCTCTTCTGAGCTGAAAAAGCTCGTTCACACTCTGCAGAGCTTATTGGCAACACCAGCATAAGTTCTACCTGGTGCAGTACATTAGCAAAGTCTGACTTGTAGGACTCGTTAGTCGACTTGATCTGCCATAGCTCTACATAGTTGTTATCATGAAAGGAGTTAGATACAAGGACTTTCAACTGTCTCCATTCAGCTGGAACAGCTTTAATGTTATATCCAGCAGCCTCTAGAGGAGCCTGAAGCCATTGGCATTACGTGTCAAAGGTTTGGATACCAAACTCTAGTAGCTCTCTGGAAGAACGAGGCCATGTGTCATGATGAAAGATCTTGAAGCAACGCACTGCTTGTTTTGCCTGTTCATCTTCATTTTTACCAAGAAGGTTATCAAATCTGGCTCTTAGTTCCTTGACTATCACATCAATGGTTTTTACAATTGCCTGTTTGAATGTAACATTGCTGCCAACTCGTCGAGCTACAGAGCCACCCTTCAGCTCAATATGCTGGAACATAAGAGTTATGTCATTCTGCTCCTCAACACAGAGTTGAAACTGCTAAAAAGCCCCACTGGCAATAGGTCTCTCTTTCATGCTCTTAATAGTATTAATGCGCGTGTCAATGGATGAAATGGCAAAAGGAAGGATTAGTGTCTTTGTCCGAAGTTTCAAACTCAGTGATGCAACTTCTCCAAAACAATCGATCATGAAATGGGCAAACTCAACAAAATTCTTGGTGATCATAAGCTTGTGTAGCTTGGCAGCCCTGTTTTTAAGTCTGTCCCATGGTTGAAGATGTATCTGGCTGTCTCGATCTTGTATGGGAGACGTCGTTACAGCCCCAAAAGCAAACGGGAGTTACATACTATTGGAGCAGAGTTGGATGCCAGAATTTACAGACCAGCACCAGTTAAAGGAACCAGAAGGGTTCCCCATATTGACAGAGAACTACAAGTCTTCCTTCAAGCGAAGAAAGGTGGAGATTTAGCCACAGATCATGGCCACTGTGACATAAAGCTTACTATCCTGTCCCTAGTGATTATTGTATCGTACATCACGTGACTAAACACATGGAATAAACACACTCGTAGTTGTCAACCATCTTGAATGTGTTTGATGTTATATGGTGCCATGAAGAGGAGAATTTACCCTCGCTAGAAAAGCTGTCAAGCTAAACGTTGAATTGAAATAGAAAGCACAATTCTCGGAGACCGAAATCCTACAGCAATGGCGAAATACAAGCCCCGGAGATATTGTGGACTGCACAAGATTTGCATCAAGAATGGCGCCGTTTCAAACGACAACCACAATGCATTTTTGACGGTCCACTGCACGATAAAGGAGAAAGCGTAAAAGTCAGCTACTTGAAACTCTGAGTAGGCGATAAAGGATTGGATGTATTTGAGGGATTTAGTTTTACACAACCTGAAAATGTGGTGAAATTGGCTGTTGTGTTAAAGAAACTTGAAGATTACTGTACGCCACGAAAAAAACACATTATGGCTGCTTTGAAATTTAACGAAAGACGCCAGGGAGACAACGAGACTTTCGAATCGTTTGTCACTGATCTGAAGATCTTAGTTAAAGATTGTGGCTATCATGAAGAGGAACGCATGGTTAGAGACGTGGTTGTTTTTCGTTGTAAACACCCGAAAGTACGCGAGAAATGCTTGGACGAAGCCGACGCGTTAACATGCGAAAAGGCCATCGAAATCGGTCGAAACCACGAAACAAATCTTAACAGTCTAAAAAAGCTAGCTAGTGAAGAAGATCCAACCGTAAATGTACTGAATCGAGAAAGTTTTCCAACATGGAATCGTAGACAGCGTTCAAATAAGGGCAAAACGAAACTACCTATTGATAAGACGAAGGATTCGCAATCGAATCACGAGAAACCCACAAGCAAGTGCGGCCAGTGCGGCCATGACAAAACACACAAAAAATGTCCAGCAATGGGGCAACAGTGTGGATACTGCGGAAAGATGAATCATTTTTTAAAATTCTGCTTTGCAAATAAGGAAGTCCATCAATTACAAGAAGCAAGCTACTCAGACCAGAGCTCGGATCAAGACGAAGACAACTCTCTGTTTGTTTACTCAATAGGTTCAAGCTGTGTTAAAGCAGACGAGCAATTTTACGAATTTGTTGAAGTAGAAGATACTGAAGTTTGCTTCAAGCTAGTTAGTGGTGCGAAAGCTAATGTTATGTCAATGAGCACTTTCAGAAACCTGAAGCGGAGACCTCTGAAACCACTGAAAACCACGAACACTGTGTTGATCTCTTTTTCTAAACACAAACTGAAACCTTGCGGAGAGGTAATGTTGCAGGCGCGATACAAATAAACGGTAGCAGATGTTAAGTTCTTTGTTGTGGAACTGGACGTGGAGTCAGTGCTTAGTGGAAACATCTATGTCAAACTCGGCCTACTGAAGAGAATTCCCCAGCTAACCAGCAACGAATCACCAGTAAGAAGACTGGAGTTGGATGACTACCCCGAGTTGTTCAACGGGCTTGGATGCTTGCCTGGCACTTGTCACATTGAGCTTTCCGATTATGCAATCCCTGTGGTACATTCGCCAAGGAAGATACCAGTCCAACACAGAGAGAAAGTTATTGAAGAACTTAAAAAGATGGAAAAGATTGGAGTTATCGTGCGGCAAGAAGAGCGCCAACTGAATGGGTCAACTCCATAGTAAAAGTTCAGAAGCCCAATGGTTCAGTTAGATTGTGTATTGATCCCAGAGATCTCAATTCTGCCATGAAGAGGTCACACTACCCCATGAAAACAGTTGATGAAGTCGCTAGCCGTCTTCAGGGTGCCAATACCTTCAACATTCTGGATGCCAAGAGTGGGTTTTGGCAATTGAGGTTAGATGAAGAGTCTTCACGTTTGTGTACCTTTAACACCCCAATTGGACGTTACAGCTTCACAAGGCTACCCTTTGGTGTGAAATGCGCTACAGAAACCTTCCAGCGAACCATGAATCAGATGGTTGAAGACTTGGATCGTGTTGAGGTCATCATGGATGATGTAATAGTTGCAGGAGATGAAGCAACACAGGACACACGATTACAGAAATTTCTGGAAAAAGCACTAAAATGGGGTTTGAAGTTAAACAAAGAGAAATGTAAAATTCGTCAGAGAGAAGTGCCTTACGTTGGACACCTGCTTACTGCAACAGGCTTGAAGATTGATCTCCAGAAAGTCAAAGCAATGCATGAGATGCCAGAACCGAGGACAAAAGATGATGTCAAACGATTTCTTGGTTTTGTACAGTTTCTGAGCCGATATCTGCCAGCGCTTTCCACCATCGATGCCCCCTTGAGAGAGATAGAAAAATCAGATGTCTTGTTCCACTGGGACAATCCACAGATAGAGAGCTTTAAGAAGATCAAACAACTTGTGTCACAAGCACCCGTGCTGCAATACTATGATGTCAACAAGCCAGTTACCATCCAGTGTGATGCGAGTGGAAGGGGCTTGGGGCAGTGTTGTTGCAAGACTCCTCAGAATTACTTCATAGGTCTTACGTTTTTTAAGCAATTGTCGACGCCCGAAAGAGAATTGTAAGGTTGGACATCTTAGCCTCGCCCGAACTAAGCGAAACTAAAGAAACCTGGATAAAGAGGTCGCAGAGAGAAGCCTTCTCGTCAGAAATAATGTGCTTAAATAAGGAAACACGGGCACCCCGGCCAAACCGTATCCTGACGTTGCCTTGTTTCCCAGATTCAAAGGGAATCCTACACGCTGGGGGTCGCATTTCGAAAGCTCTCTTGTCATATGCGACTAGCCACCCAATTATTCTTTCACCCAAATGTCATATCACGACATTATTGATAACTAACTACCACCAATACTCCCACCATGAAGGCAACGGACACGTTCGCAATGCCATTCAACTGGAATTCTGAATACTTAACTACCGTGCGACCATCCGCCATCTCACATATCGATGCTCATACTGTCGACGACGCAGAGCACTGCCTCAAGTACCGATCATGGCCGATCTACCGGCAGCCCGGCTAATCGCGTATTTCCCTCCATTCTTATGTGTCAGATTAGATTATTTCGGACCGTTTGCTGTAAAATGGTTGCGAAAGGCCGGGAAGCGATTATGTTGCCTTTTCACGTGTCTGGTAAACCGTGCCGTGCACATCGACGTGGTGCATACCCTGGAGAATGATTCTTTCATCATGGCCCTGCACAGGATGATCTCCAGACGGGGCAAGCAGCAGGTTATCCACTCAAATAACGGTACAAACTTCATGGGCGCCGAGAAAAAGTGACGCATCTACTTAGATCGATGGATTTACCACTGAATCAATTCATTGTTGCAGGAAGGCATCGAATGGTGTTTCAACCCACGGTCCGCCCCAAATTGTGAAAGAATTTGGAAACGCCTTGTGAGGTCGTGCAAACCAACAATGTGCGCCATCCTTCAGAATTAGATGCTTACCGACGAACTCCTCTTCACCATCGTAAAGGAAGTCGAATCCTTACTCAGTGGCCGTCCTCTGACACATGATAGTACTCACTTGGCTGACGAAGAAGTCCTTACACCCAATCACTTCCTGTTGGGACGCCCGAATCCAAACCTGCTACCCCATGTCTTTGTGGATAGAGAAGTCTCCAGCAGGAAACGATGGCGCCAGGCTCTAGTACTGACCGTCCACCTTTGGAAAAGGTGGCTTAGAAAATACGTACTTGCCCTCAAGGAACGAAGAAAGGTGATCTCATGCTCGTGGTAGATCCACAGTCCTCTCTTGGAGTGTGGCCGTGTTAGATCGTGTCATTCGTCCTGTAGTAGGTAAAAACAGAGTTGTCTAAGCAGCTGAGATGAAGATCAAGATGGGCGCCATGGTGCGACCGGTAGGGAAGCTTGTACTTCTTGAAAAAGCGTCGAAACTTCGCAAGTGGACATGTCCGTAACCGAGAATGAGGACGAACACGGAGCCGCCTGTGCTCCGCCGGCACATCATAGACACTATTTTGTTTGTTTTTTATTTGTTAGCATTTAATCTAATGGTATTTCCGAGCACTAACACTTGCACTTTAATTCATTGCACCCTAGATTAATGTAATTTGCTTTAACCAATAGCGCACTTGCTGTTAGTTTCCTGAGTGTGATCCCTGGTCGAAAGGCATTTTGTTTTTTTTCCGCCCTTTTGTTTTTTTTTGCCAATTTTTTTTTCTGTTTTGTAATGTTCTTCGAGGAGAACGCGTCTCGCGAATAAATCGTTGGAACTATTGCTTGTGTATATTTGTCCTTCGTTTACAATTAAACGATATTAGAACCTTGGCTTCCTACCTGTCAGTGTAGGTTTTGGGTACACAGACAGGTTTTAGCAGGAAGTTGCCAAGCTGGTCTTGAGGCAAGTAAGTAAGAACTACGGATAATTTTTTCAGTTTGAAAGATCTCTAATAACAAATAAATGTAAAACAGTGATAATGACTGTTATAAATGACTTTACACATTATGACTGTTGTAAAAAAGGAAATGAATTTGTGAATGCTAGGCAAGCATTCAAACATTCGTGAAACAATTCGAAAAGACAAGCCATCTGCGAAAAGCTTGAAATGGAAGAACGAAAATGGCGCGGAAAGCTATGAAGGAAAGAACCAAACCCATATATTAATTATAACTTTTTTCAACCTTTCCCGTTCCATACCCAACTTTTTAATTTTGCACTGGCTAACGCCAGACATTTTTACTCGACAAGGAGAGACGTCTAAGACAGGAGAGGGTTAAACCTGTTCTTTTTTTGTTTTGTTTTTTTGTTTTTGTTGTTTTTTGTTATGTGAAACGAATTTTTACATTAGATTATTTTCCTTCAACAATTTTGTTTGGAAAGGGGAACGTCGTTAACGTGTACAATGTTTATAGACTTGAAGGACTTTTTTTTTGTTTTTACGTCTTGTATTTGTGCTTGCTAACTGTCCAAAGGTTTGAAAAAATTGTTCGTCAATACTTTTTTGTAACGTTGTAGAAATGGCGGGACCAACAAAGCGTTTTGAAGATCTTCCACCACTAAGTGTTGCAGTTCCAGAACTGAAAGACTTGCAGGTACCCTACAAGCGCTGGGAATGTACGCAACTCACTTCGGATGTCCTGTTGTTGACTGTGGACGACAATGAACTCCTGAGCTGTTATTCCTACCTCAATGATACCTTCAAGAGCTCCATCAAAGGTCTCGGACCTTTCTACTTTGGACGAATTGGGGATGGAAGGAAGAAAGCGAAGACATGTTTGGTTAGATGTGGTCGAGGCTTTATTCAAGCCAGTGGGGCACAGAATGTTGCGAGAACTGCTATCGAAATCTTGAAACCGAAAATTGTGTTCAGTGTTGGGTGTTGTGGCGGACTGAAGAAGATGACGACGAAGGTCGGAGATGTGGTCATATCTGCAAAACTTACCATATATGCAGACAAGAAAACCATCAACGATCGACCACAGTGGCGTGGTAACACATTGAATGTAAGTAAGAATATCGGAGATCATATCAAATACGCTGCCGATGGTTGGAAACCACCACTGAAAGATCCAGAATCCCGTGAAGTGAAGGTCCATCGCGATGCAGAAGTTTTAACAGGCCCAGAGCTGGAGAATTGCCCTAACGAAAGTGAAGAACTTCTTAAACAGTTTCCTGAAGCCATTGCAATGGAACCTGAAGGGCAAGGTGAGGAGATATGAACAAGTTGAACATTTTAACAGTGCGTACATGAAGTTGAATATGACAGCGATAATTTGCAACGCCGAAGTTTGTGTAATCTACCAAAATTGAAGACAGAGGTGGATCACACAAACCAATGGTTTGATATTTCTCGGTGTCACAGGAAAATTGAACTCAGTTGTTGGTTAGTCAACAGAAAACTGAAGTTATTACGATGCCGCCGTGAGCCACTAATGAGCCTGGGGCACAAAACGTGTGGTGGACCCATCCTTACTCCACACATGCTCCGTTCCTATTTTGCCCCTGTACAAAGGGATTCGGGGCTGTTTTATGGGTCGGTTCTAAGCCGCGTACGATCCAAGTCCCTTGAACTTTCCAAGGCACTAAAATATTAACCCGCCTACAACACCCTGTCGGCAATCCAATCTGAAGACATTGCGTAGTTCCTACATGTATAAAAACCAATGTATGTGGATATGACGTAAGGAATTCCCCCCATGTGGTTGTAGGTTTCTGTCTGTAGCAAACCCAGCTAAGATGACATCAAAACTGAATAATAATGTCGTCCTTCCGAATGTGTTTTTGACCATTTAACTCGTTTGTTTAATCGTTTGTTTAACTGTATTCAGTAACGTTAATAACGAAATGTGAATGCGAACTTGGTTCCAGTAGTGATTTTTTTGGTTTACTGGAACCAAATGGGGTGAAGTAGAACAATTTGTAGCTGATATACAGCGACAAAGGAACTGTATCAGTTGTTCCTTTTGATCAGTACTGGTAGCATTTATACACCTTCAGACATCACAATTTAACTGAAACTGCGGAAGCAAAAGGGTAAAAGAATGCAAATAAAAGGAAAGACTATTTAAGAGACTAGAAAGTGTGCACAGGCACAGCGAGTGATATACTGTTTTCCCGCCATTGGCGGGTTAACCCAGCAAAAATAGTCTTGCTCTTGATACCTCAGTTATGTCTCGACAACTAAGTACTCAGCTATTTTGAAGGTTTTCATACAAGGCTTTATTTTTCAGGGGTATATGCTGCAGCTTTTGAATGTGGAGTAGAATGGGTTGTCGTTAAAGGAATCTCTCATTATGTTGATGGTAGTGAACCAGAAACTAAAGAGCGGAAACGTTTTGCAAGTGTTATGGCAGCGTCAGTTGTTAAACATATCTTGGAAGAGCCGGATGTTTTGAAGGATTGGCCCCACTATCATGGGCTGAACTCGCACCATCGAGAAACAGGTAAAATTAATGTTAATGGTCATTAATTTCTTATGAGCCGCTCTGGGAAAGATTAAATGACACTTATTGATGTCGATATTAGACGATCTTTATAGTTTTATGTCAGAAATTGGTGCTTGATACTGTTACAACTCAAGCTGCATGTGTTGAGCCATCAACCGCCAGAGAAGCTCTGAACTCTACACTTGAACACCAGAACCGTATCCTGACGTTGCCTCGTTTCCCAGATTCAAAGGGAATCCTACACGCTGGGGGTCGCATTTCGAAAGCTCTCTTGTCATATGCGACTAGCCACCCAATTATTCTTTCACCCAAATGTCATATCACGACATTATTGATAACTAACTACCACCAATACTCCCACCATGAAGGCAACGGACACGTTCGCAATGCCATTCAACTGGAATTCTGAATACTTAACTACCGTGCGACCATCCGCCATCTCACATATCGATGCTCATACTGTCGACGACGCAGAGCACTGCCTCAAGTACCGATCATGGCCGATCTACCGGCAGCCCGGCTAATCGCGTATTTCCCTCCATTCTTATGTGTCAGATTAGATTATTTCGGACCGTTTGCTGTAAAATGGTTGCGAAAGGCCGGGAAGCGATTATGTTGCCTTTTCACGTGTCTGGTAAACCGTGCCGTGCACATTGACGTGGTGCATACCCTGGAGAATGATTCTTACATCATGGCCCTGCACAGGATGATCTCCAGACGGGGCAAGCAGCAGGTTATCCACTCAGATAACGGTACAAACTTCATGGGCGCCGAGAAAAAGTGACGCATCTACTTAGATCGATGGATTTACCACTGAATCAATTCATTGTTGCAGGAAGGCATCGAATGGTGTTTCAACCCACGGTCCGCCCCAAATTGTGAAAGAATTTGGAAACGCCTTGTGAGGTCGTGCAAACGAACGATGCGCGCCATCCTTCAGAATTAGATGCTCACCAACGAACTCCTCTTCACCATCGTAAAGGAAGTCGAATCCTTACTCAGTGGCCGTCCTCTGACGCATGATAGTACTCACTTGGCTGACGAAGAAGTCCTTACACCCAATCACTTCCTGTTGGGACGCCCGAATCCAAACCTGCTACCCCATGTCTTTGTGGATAGAGAAGTCTCCAGCAGGAAACGATGGCGCCAGGCTCTAGTACTGACCGTCCACATTTGGAAAAGGTGGCTTAGAAACTACGTATTTTCCTTCATGGAATGAAGAAAATGGACAAAAGATGTGAGGAATCTCGAGAAAGGCGATGTCGTGCTCGTGGTAGATCCACATTCCCCTCGTGGAGTGTGGCCGTAAGGCCGTGTCATTCGTCGTATAGTTGGTAAAAACAGAGTTGTCCAAGCAGCTGAGATGAAGACCAGGATGGGAACCATGGTGCGACCGGTAGCGAAACTTCCACTTCTTGAAGAAAGCGTCGAAACTCCGCTAGTGGACATGTCCGCCTCCGAGAAAAATTACGATCACGGAGCCAGCTGTGCTCCGCCCGCACATCGTAGACACTATTTTGTTTGTTTTTTATTTGGTCGCATTTAATCTAATGGTATTTCCGTGCACTAACACTCGCACTTTAATTCGTTACACCCTAGATTAATGTAATTTGCTTTAACCAATAGCGCACTTGCTGTTAGTTTCCTGAGTGTGATCCCTGGTCGAAAGATATTTTGCTTTTTCGCCCTTTTGTTTTTTTCGTCCTTTTTTTTTTTCAAAAACTATATAAACATATAATATAAATCTTCATCCAAAGCTTTACAGCTGTCAAAGAAGTTTATGTACGATTTAGGTTTTTATATAATATTTTCCGTAAAAGTATTTATATTAAAAAGACCTGTTATTTAAAAATAAACAAGACTTTGACAATAAAGGCATATGAGCATCGAAATTCTATTAGTAATATTCTTTTTGTCGCATTCTGCAGAGGTCGTTAAAGAAATTAAAGAAGAAACATCTGAAAGTACAAAAGCAGGTAAACATCTGTTAGCACTACGTATAAATGTGGCGTTTATTTTCTGGCTATATAAGTATGCATGACTAAGGTTGGTGGTTAACCTGGTATCCGTAACAAAGTCTTGCCATTTTAAAGATTACTACCTCCCTTTAACTCAGCAAACCATTTTCTTGCATGTCAAAAGATTTTAAAATGTTGTGAATGTAAATGATCTATGACGATATCCCCATCTGATATTCACACTTCAGCAGCATGTTTTCCATTAAATAAATACAGCATGTTACGTAAACTGGTGTGATACTGTACTTCTTTGAAAAGACTATTGAAAAAACCTGTAGCGTTGCCGGTATCCCAGCATTTTTGTTACGGCTTCCAAAGGGTAAGGATACTTTTTCATTTACTTTTCCCGTGATAAAACTATTAGTAAAAATACTTCTGAACTTTTGAATGTTTGAATTAAATGTCATTGAGTTGAGCGCAAAAATGCCTTGACTTCTCCACAAATTTAGACTTACTTTCAGGAGTAGTTTTAGGAGTTGCTTTTCTTCGAAGAATTCAATTAAAAACAAAATAAGTGAATATACATGAATGCTAAGTAAGCATTCATGCGTTCATGGAGCAAAACGAGATCAAAAGAAAATCTCACGAAAACAAAAATTGCTCAAAAATAACGAACAGAACGAACCGAATACTGTACAAAATAGTTTGCTTTTTTAGTAGAACTGTCGTTATCGGCCTTTGATTAAAACAACTTTAGCTTTGACCATTGTTACCAATCAATTGTTACCAATGCTATTCTAATATTCTATATTGTTTCCAAGATGTCTAAATCACCATTAATTCTTTCCTTGCGGGGGCTCATCCCTTGACGAGTAAAGTCGTGTAGCGTAACTAAGAGTAAAAAACCACAACCAGAGGACAATTTGAAAAGGTAAAGAATAAAACACAGACCGAAAATTGTCATCTAGTGACTTGATATTCAAGTTGGAACAAGAAACAGACAAGTTGAAAAACGGGAATATTTCGGCTCTATTTCAGAGTCATCATCAGACCAAGATGATGCAAAAATATTACCGTTTTTCAACTTGTCTGTTTCTTGTTCCAACTTGAATATCAAGTCACAAGATGACAATTTTCGGCCTGTGTTTTATTCTTCGTAACTAAGAGTGAAATAGTACAAGTTATATCTTGCTGCAAAAGATTTAAGAACGTATCTTCTTGTTGGTCAACAAGTTGCGGACTTGCAATAATTTGACTCATAGGTAACTGAGGCGAATTCAACTTCCGTTCCGTTTCTTTCACCAATTTAGCTTTTCCAAACCACCATATTATCTCAACATGTTTCATGTTGAGAACAGTCATGTTTAACATGCTGTTAATTTTCTATTAGTACATCCTGTACACTTACTTTTGTCATTTCTAAAAGTTATACACTGAGTACAAGGTGTTCAAGTGATACCGAGGTTTAAGATATATAACCACCTTATATCACCATTGGTGCATGAGGTTTTTGAAAACTAAGTTAGCAATGTTTGCAATTGGCTAGTCTCCGTTGACATTTCGTTCCAGGTATTTCCATTTTCTAGGGTATAAGACCGACAGATGTTTGGGTATGGTTGTAGGGAATATCGAACGCTTCCAAACGAAATATTGATCACGATTGTGGCGGATTAAAGGTGGGGGGATGGGGGAATTTTGGGAACGTGCCAGCGGCTCCGCGCTTTTTGGTGCCCCGCACAATTTTTGGGGCCTCGCGCTTTTTGATAATGATAATGATAATCTTATTTTACAAGGGAAATCACATCACCGAAGTGTTTTTCAGCGAAGCCCTGATTATCAGTGGTTGTATATAGGGAAGCATGGACGCGACCGCCCTCCCGCCGGAAATTTCCGTCAGAAAATTTAGAGCTTGTCGGAAAATTTGAGGGAGGATACCTTACTATATTTCGTTCGCTGAGAAGTCAAAAAACCTTCAGGACTAGAAATGTCAAAAATTGGACATTTGTACACCATAGAAATGATGCAATTGTACGGTAAATGAAAATTTGAAGCTACTTTGAACATCTTTTACCCAAACCAAATGCAGAAAACCGAACGTTTTCTTTTGAAATATGGCAACTGTCTGCCTATAAATAGGCATTAGAAAATTCATTCCTCGCGGTTCATGTTGACAGGTGCCTAACAACGTAAAGTTTCGTCCAATAAACTTCAACGTTTTAACTTTGAAACAATGCGTTAATTAATGCACAGTGCACAGTCAATTGCAAATGCAGTAGTACAAAATAGGAAAATCGTGTAATCAAAATAGCCTATAAAATTGTTGGTAACATTTTGTGTTCTGAAAAGAAGCCAGTCAATGCTAGTTGGTTGGCGCCGCTGTGTCCGCGTACTACAGCCAAGGCTAGACTGCTGTTATTAATTTTCAACTCTAAATGACTACTAAAAATGCGTTTGCCGTTTGTTCAGGTAAACCGATTTAGGCTAACTCCTGTAGGAAATTTTTCAAATCTCACCCCCCCTCCAGAAATTGTTATATACGCAGCAGGTGCTGCTGATTATTATTGTTATTAATATTGTTATTATGTTTCTATTAACCAGTTCATATTCTGGCCATTATCCCCTCCCACCAAATATTGCTGGGAGATAACCCATTGGATCACACTGAGGCTGACGCGCTTCGACTGTACGTTCACTACTCTGGCTGTACCACTCCGCCAAGCACTTTCCTAATTATTGTTTCCCCCTCAGAAAGCACCATCCGCTGTATTGTACTGATTATCCTAATCACACTGTCCTCATCTCCAGTAATCTTCCTCACTGCTCTGGTTGCATCTTTGCCACCAACTCCCAGGCATCCAATTATTACCGGCACTACTTCCAGTCTGTACCTTCTCTTTTCTTTGGTTCTGAATGCCAGCTGCTGATACTTGTGTAACTTCGTTCTCGTCGCTTCCTCGATGTTATGTCCTTGAGGGCATGACATGTCCACTAACCAGATCTTCCTCGCTTTCTCGTCCTCTAATGTCAAGTCTGGTCTGCGTGCTAAGCTGGTCTTTCTCATCCTATGCTCCAAGTCCCAACACAACTTGAACTCGTTCTCCTTTAGGACATGGCCTTTCTCCCATCTAACAGTGTACCATGCCGTATTGGCAGGGAGAAGCTCTCTCTCAACGGCCCAACTAACAGCCAGTACATTCAAAGCATTGTTATGCCTAGCGAGATACTGGGTTTCTGCCAGAATCTCACACCCTGCAAGCAGGTGTTGAACGGTTTCATCAAACTTCTTGCACAATCTACATTTTCCGTCCCCGCCTTCTATCCCATGCAACACGTTCCACTTCCGAGTCTCCACCATCTGCTCCCGCAAATCCATGACTCCAGCCGTCTTCTGCGGTGTGATATTTGTGTTCAACCACACAAGGCTCTCGTTCTCCTGTTCTGTAAACACTTGACCCTGCATACCCTTCTTCTTATAATCATTCTTCAACTTCTCTGTATACCCGTTCTGCATTCCTTTCTTCAGCTCCGCCCAGCATCCTGCCCACTCTTTCTCCGTCTTCTCACTATCTTTCCAGACTTCTTCCTCCTTAAATTCAACCTCCACTCCAACTTCACACAGCGCTTGTTGTGCTTCCCTCTTTAAGTTCTTGTATTCGCTGTTAGACTCTCTCTTCCAAGCAATCCTTATCCAGCGACTCTTGCTACAAACCATGTACGTTGCCACCCGCACCTTTGTTTCCTTGTAAACCTGCCGCAGGCTCCTCAAGCCTCGCCCTCCATCCTGTCTCTTTAGGTAAAGCCTCTCATCACTCTCTTGTCGTCACCTCTCTTGCGTAGAATGTCCTTCACCAACATGTCAAGGTCATATAACTCTGGGTGAACTGGCATACATTTATGGCGTAGGCCGCAACCGGGATGACTCTGCAATTGATCGCTCTCATGAGATTCTTATCATACAGCTGAAGCTCTACGAGGCTCTCCAACCTCTTTCGCATTTCTTCCTTGATTCTCTGCAATACTTTTTCTTTGTTTATCTGCTTCCCCTGTTCTGTTCTAAGGATTGTGTAGAAGTCATCCTTCTCTGGGTCCAGCGCCTCTGTCTTTTCTTCCAATATAGTCAGGCCGTCGCCTTTAGTCATCTTACCTCTTCTAAATACTATCTCCGCACATTTCTTCACCCCTTACACTGTTCCTGTATCGTCGCTAGCTTTCATGATTATCTCGTTAGCAGCTTCCATTTGTTTATGACTTTCCTAGTGGGTCTTCAAGTCATCAATAAATAAGCTATGCGTCCTCTTCGTGAGTCTTTCACGAGAGGGTCCCATCCTATGTCCTGTTGTTTCCTCGAGTAGTATTGTAACTGGGACCTTAGTCAGACGAAATCCTACCGGTGAATAACTGTCCCCTTGTAAAAAACCACATTGTATTCTAATCCATCGACTCTAACTTGTGATTTCCAGCATTCAACTCTAACCGTGTCTTTTAACTGCTCATCAATTTTCGTAGCACATTTATAAGCGGGTTAGGTACTCCCATCCAATCTTACACCATCACCATCCAGTCATGGTGAACTTTGTCGTACGCTTTCCTGTAGTCGTAAAACGCGACTGCCAGGTACCTCTTGTCTTCTCTCACCTCGTCCATTATAAACGTATCGATAAGTAGTTGGTCAACCGTACCCAACACTCCCTCTGAGGCTCCTAGTTGTCCTTCATCTCATATCTCGTTCCGTCGAGCATGATCTCTCATGTACCGTCCTATCATACCAGTGAATAGTTTGTAGGAAGTATTTAGAAACGTTACCGGTCTGTACTCTTCCTCAAATAACAAGTCCTCGGTCTTCTGTCAAAGGACTGTCCTGCCTAAAGTGACCCCTTCAGGAATGCCCTCTGGATCTTCATTCAAGCTCTTTATTGTTCTTTCTAAAGTCTTCCAGGTTCCACTAAACTTCTTCCACCAGAAATCCTGGATTCCGTCAATACCAGGCGAGGTCCAATTCTTCCTCCTCTTTATAACTTTCCCAATGTTCTCCTCACTTATCTCGATGTCTTGTACATCCCTAATCTTCTCTCTCAATTCCTCCTTGATTTTCTCCATCCACGGTTGTTATTATTATTATTACAACTTACACCACCTCATAATTTTGGGTCTTAAAAATTTTTAGACGCCCTAGATTTTCCTCCTTCAAAAATTATCAACTTAAGGACAGGGAATTGAGTCTCAACCTGCTACGGGCGCCTAGTATCCCGCCAGGTAAGGTCGTAACAGACATTGCACGTTTCAGGGAACTCGTGGGGAAAGGAAATTTTTTCCATGAAAAGTGACTATTAAAGATGACCCAGGAGGCCAGCTCTTTCTCGCCCATTTAATCGACTCAGAATACGGTAAGGGACGTACAGTCCTCAAATGTCCTTGAAAGCACTCCCAAATGGGTATATTCAATACTCTGTTGCACTTTCAACCAGTTAAGGTCAGTTTAGGTGTGCCACTGCAAGAGTTAAGTCTGTATATTGTTTTATTCTTAGATTAGTGATCATCTGTTCCGGTATTTAAAGTTTGTTTATCCTCCATAAACTATCTTTAGGGGCATCAGTCAGCTGTACAGACTGTCGTCTAGTCCTTGGGCCAACAGGGAGGATTTGCCAACACCTGAAGGTAGTGTACTTGCAGCTGCCAGTCAATTCAGGCAAGTTGAGGCTTTCGACTACCTGTCTACCCAGCTAACCAGGCACGAGCGTTACTCCCTAGGTCATCTCATCAAAGCCTGCTCGTATTACGGAAGTCACTGGCTTTGATATTATTGTCTTGCCTAAGTTCTTCTGGTTTTATCTCAAGGTTACCTTCTCCTAGATAAGTTGCTATCCAAGACTAAATAGTCTTATTTACCTCTGGCTAATGAGTCGCTGGCACTTGCCAAAGGTGCCACACCGGATTGTGGTAGGCAGGAGCGGCCACTTTAACGTAATAGGTTGAAGCTTTGCTTGTCCTACTCCAGTGTCCTGTTATTATTGTTATTATTATAACAAGTCGCATACCACCAAATTATTATGAATATTATTATGATCTTGGTTTGATAGCCGATTCTTAACGGCCAATAGCGCCTACTTGATGTACATAGTGGCCTTTCCTATCAAAATTTGTTAGGGTTTCATGTTTCAACACTGCATATTCTACAATATCAATCTTCTTGTGCCACTTTGCTCACCACTTTGCGTAAGTGTCTTACTTTCCATTACTACTATTTTCTGCATGTTACTCGCCGCCCATTTAGCTTCCTTCTCATGTCGTATCAATCTGACGATGATTTTGCAATAAAATCGAAATATCACAAACTCATTTCTCGTCTTGTTTCAATCCATATCTTGGATTTCTCAAGATGTTGATCTTCGGATTATGTTTTGTTTTATATTTATCAATTTGTTGCTGTAATTTATTAACGACACCTCGAAGACATCCTATTGCCATTGGTATTATCTCTACATGGAATCTCGGTCGCTTTCCTCCCGTTTCAAACGGTTTTGGTCCTTGTTTAACTTTTCCCAATGTTTTTCTTTAATATTTTGTTCGTGAGAACAAGCCATGTCCTCCAGCCCAATCCGTTTCCCTACCCTGTCCTATTGTGTAATGTCTGGCTTCCTAGCGTTATTATATTTTCTCAGTTTCTATTCAAAATCCCTCATCAACTTCAACTTATCATTCTCCATTGCCTCCCCTTTTACCGATTGCTGTTGGTTGCACTGTGTTCCTTCCTGTATAATCCCATGTTGTTTTCCCCATTGTACGGCTAGCACAATCTCTGCTATTACGATACATCCTGCCAAGAGATGTTGTACTATCTCATCATACTGTCGACACAATCTACAAAATACCGATTCCACTTTTAGTCCTCTCATCCCCTTTCATTTCCTTGTTGCAATCATCTGTTCTTGCATGTTTATCATTGCTTCTGTCTTTTTAGGGTCTAGATTGCAGTTAAGCTATTCACTACATCCACATCCTGGTTCTGATAGACATTGCTTTGTATTTCCTCCTTAATATACTCGGCTTTTTTGTTATTATTCATTCCTTTCATCAATTCTTCCTTCAATTTCCTCCAACAGGTTTTCCAGGGGGCTGTCATACTCTCTCCGTTGATCGTAACTCCTTTTTCGTTAAAGGTTACTTCCATTTCATATTACGCTAACATCTGTCCGGCTTCACGTTTCACTGAACAATACTCACTATCGCATGCTCTCTTCCATACTACTTCAATCCATCTACTCTCCGACATTGACATATAGGTTGCAATTCTGACTTTTGTTTCCTGGTGTAGGGTAGAGTGGGGAAAAATGGGTCAGTGGGGCAAAATGAAGCAGCCTGATTTTATTCTATTTTCTCCCAGCCTGTTTCATATCATAACTTATGCCACCATTATGGATTGCATCATCCTATCAGGTGAAATATACAATAGGAATTCTCCATCATTCTTCCTCCAGGAAGTGTTGAGTAAGGTTGCACAACAGCGGACTGACTGGTAAGATTTCTTGTTTTCTTTGTCAAAACTTTTTAAGAAAGGAAATTTTCCACGAAAAACTTCTTTTTGAGGTAAAGCTTATTTTTTCCTAGTGGAATTGATGTCGTAATTATTTGATCTAAATCAATTTTTGTGATTCTCACTTCTTTTCTCTTACATTTTTAATTTTTAATTCAGTCCACCTCAGGTGGGGCATAATGGGCCACCGTAGATTTGAGAATTCTTTGCTGCGGGGCATAATGGGACAGTGAATAGAACTTTGATTACCATGGATTTTAAGCAACATATCATACTCTACATGAATTCTTTTAAAAATATAAAGGCTTTTAAGAATTCTGGACTGTTATGTACATGTAATCAGCAAAACATCAAATAAATTCTACATTTATTTCCTATCTTATATGCAACTTCTGCAAAACTAAATTGAATTCCACAGAAGAAAGACAAAACAAAGTTAAATTTTGATCAGGATGTAGAAGACACAATAGCCAGTGAGGAGGAGGAGTCTGAGGATGAGACCAAATGTGTTGTTTGCGACAGATTGTGGCATGAGTACAGCGGGTGGAAAAATGAACAATTTGCGACATATGCGACGAATACTGCTGCCCCAAATGTATTCCGAAAAACAGATCTTTCTGATGACTTCCACTGCCCCAAATGTACTGCTTAAACATTTTGAACAATTTGGACATATGTGTTTGTTTCACATCAATCTGTAAAGCTTTTATATTATATACGTTACAAAAAGTGTTCCATTCCATCGAAATTCCTATTTTCTCTCATTGTTAACTTTTCAAACTTTGTACCTCCTAACGGAAAATTTTTAAGTATGAAGGTATAATTTCATAAAAGAAACGGTTTTTATTTATATAATTTCCATTCCACACTAAGTTATGCAGTCCTACTTCAAAACTTGAGTAATTTATTGAAAATCCTCTCTTTATCTAATATGTAGATTGACTGGCCCATTTTACTCCACTAAAAAAGCCAGTCAGAGCCCTGGGTATTAATACCTCTGCAGTATATAGCACTGTTCATAAGACTTTGATATTTTTTAACTTGGTTAGCAGAAGGTCATTTGCACTTTTTAAACAGTTTTTACCTTTTAACGAGCATTTGTTTGGAAGATATCTTCTCACAAAGTCAAAAACAGCTAAAATATGGCTCATCTGGCCTCACCCCACCCTACTTCTTGCAGGCTCTTTAATCCTTGTCCTACCTATCTGCTTTCTCGTTTACAGAATCTTCACCCTCTCATTTTTCATAGCACTATTTAGCTTGTGATTGACATCCCATATCAACCTGGCCTTCTGAAACAAACCTAGGTGCTTAATTCTTGCTTCAATATCGTGAGGTTCTTGGAATTCCTTTCGAGCAAGTTTTTTGAATTCAAGTATCAAGTGGGTTAACGATTTATCCCTCTCTCCTCAAAGTCTACATTTTTCACATATCTCTTGACCATCCATGTTCTTCATCCAATTGGTTCTGAGGGCCTGATCGTGCGCAGCAAATATCAAACCCTCAGTTTTCTTCTTTAGAAATCCTTCGTTTATCCACCGCCATTACTCAATACTTCTTGTACCTTCTGTAACTCTAAGGTATTTACCATTTAAATTCTTTTCTCTCTAGTGATTACGTCGTTCTTCCTGCCTTCTTTCCTTCGGTACTAAGGTTCTTTGTCCCTTCGTCAGAAATGCTGTGAGTTGCACCTCTTCTATTCTTCTCCAATTCCTCTACTTTTGGGTGTAATCCTGTCTTTTACAGTATCTTTTGACGACCGTCGAGCAACTCATTGTCGGAGATAATGCAGGATGTATGAAATCGCTTCTCTATCCTTCTGTTGTGCATGAATTTAAAAACAGTTAGGCAACATGACGCTCACGCCCATGTTTGCTTGTTGCGCCAATCTTGGCTTGAGTATTATATATTATTCAATATATTATACGTTGATATTTTTAGTAAAAATTTGCATAAGGACTTTTTTCAAAAAAGTTGAGCGCTTTTATTTCCCTCACATCAGTTAGATTTTCTGCGTACTTTTGTTTTTGCTTAAGTACATAGAACTGTTTCATAAAGATGGGGTTATAAGTAGAAACGAAGCTTGTCAGACTCGAATTCAAGAAAAACTCAGACAAAAAAACAGGGTGCCGGTAAGAAGAGCAAATATTTAGTAGCAAAAGTATTCTTTTTGTCTTCATTTTATGCTGCAGATGTGAATGTATAGATATGTGAGGTACCGATATTTTTTATATTTAGAGCAACTTTACGCAGTTTTTGAAGCCAAAGTTATGGTGTTTGCAATCTACGCCGTCACTCAAACTTTGTCAAATTTTATCTGATATCAATTCCACGTCCCATGCTCGTAACTCCTGGATTTCTATCCATGGCTCTACGTTGACGCGACCTAATTATAAAGGCTTGGTTATATTGGCGCACTTTGCTGGGAGCTTTAGTATTATTTGTCTTCGATATCTTCGACCTCGCTTTACTTGTTGAGTAATATTTCTTTCCCGTCCTTAAATTTCTTTCGATTTCACAAAGGTAATACATGATAATATATCTATTTAGGAATCTACTTCAGGAATCTAACCTAAAAATTTTTTCTACAAAATTAAAACTATATCAATATCAAAAAATTCTTTTTGTTGGCGGCCATTCCACTATTTCAATGTCAATTCCACGGTAGTGAGAACTGCAACATGACAGCTTATATATCCGTAAAAAGAGAAATAAGTGTAGGAATAATGCCAGCATTTTAAGAGGAGACAAAGATAAACACACAAGTACAATAGGAAGCATGAGCAGTAGAGTCAGTTAATTGTCGAGCATTTCCTTAAAGCTAAAGCTTAATGAAAAGATTGACAGAAAAATGGTTGGTTTGCCTATTGCGTGAGCATACTCTTGTACCAGCCCCGTTTACACGTGTATAACATTTAGCTCATGATTGTTGACGAACAGACTCGAGCATCAAGTAAGGTCAGAATTTCGTTGAACAAACAATTGCAATATCAACTCATAATTCGGGTTTTTATCTCGCTACAAAATGTCTACAAAAAAACAAAGCAAGAACTCTTTAGAATTAAACGCCGTTAGAATGGGGTCGTGAATTTAATTATCGAATTACATAATGCTTAAATCTAAACAGTAATTTTATATAAGTGAGATAGAAATAAAACTAAACCTTACCATGGTAGCAATAGTGTTGCAGCTTTGGGGTATCTTCACGTTTATAAAAATTAAGACACGTATTATTTTCAGTTTTGACAACCTCCTTTGACGGTCATCCTTTAATATATTGCTATAACAATATTATTATGAGAGGTTTTCAAGAAAGACTTTTTGCAATTAAAACTTAGTGGGTTTTGAAAAATTCTGTCTTTTTCAAAAAAATTGGATATCTTCCACACTTATTCCATTTGGATTACTTACCAACTATCAACCTTATTATGAAAGGTAAAGTTTCAAACATTGTACATTTACATTGACGCGGACTGTGCTGTCCTAACAGAATATCAATTTGACAATATCACCATATAATCCTGCGTCTCGAACATATTTGCGTACAATCCCTTGTTTAAAATTATCTTAGGGTGTCAAGTTCATGGAACTGTGTGACCTTTTACACATGTATTGATCTTTGTTTAGCTATGCTGATGCTTTTCATAAATTACTTATTTCTTAGTTTTATTTTCGCCAGAGCTGTTCAGTCTATACATTTATTTATATTGAAATGATCGTGTTTTCAATGAGCCTCGAATTATCTCGAGCTTTTATTTGACAAAAATTCTTCAGGCAAATTTTTTGTAGTTGCTCACTTTACAGTATTTACATTCCCTCGATACATACTATAATTATGTTACCTGTGAACAAGACTTTAAGTGCGATGCATTGGCGCGTTGCAAACCTGAGCTTGAGGACACTTCTCAGTATTTCAGCTCAGCGGAGACTAAATTTAGAATGAGCATAGCCTCGAAGGTCGGGTCGAATACTTAAAACTTTCTGGTTAATTTACTCCTTGCTTTTGTCAGTGTTAATAGTTTCTAAATTTGTTGCCAGCATTTTATTGTAAGTCCAAGGTATCTATGGAAAATGTTGTTTGTTTGTTTGTTTGTTAGCTTTGAGGACTGCAACGAATCACTTTTACGCAGTTTAGGACTTTTATTATCAGTAATCTTTTTTTTTTAACCTTTAAACACTGCTATTGATTAACATGTTCCATAACTAATACCACGCATTAGCACTTGAGTCAAATCGGTCAATACACTCATGTCATTCTCATAGTTCTCTTTGCACTGCAGGCCTATTTCGTATAACTTCAAATTTGAATATTCGAGAATTCGTTACTAAGAATATTACCCACGACGGAAATAAAGATTATTTCACGGTTGGTGAGCGCGTACGATTTTTATTGACGAGTTCTGATGAATCACAAAGGAACGAGCGAGGCAAGAGCGAGTGAGTTTGGGATTCATTCTAGCAAGTGAATAAAAATCGGACAAGCAAACCAACCATGAAGTAATTTGTTCATCATGCGTGCTGTGATTAACACTTTTTATGACAAGTGACGGAGCAAACGCTCCTTCGAGTTCCTCTCCGCGAAAAGTCGACGAAGTCCTATATAGATAACATAAAAGTTAGAAAATATATTTATTTTTAACAATGTTCTTAAAAGTTTGCATGTTTAACAACAAAATAAGTATGAACACAACTTAATAAAAATGATATTTGAGAGCAAACAATAAGTTCAAACTGTAAAGGTTCGCATGAGCTGTGACGGGAAAAGTCGATACGCTTTTCTCACTAGTGGCGAACAATCGTCTGGCGTCTCTGATTGGTCAGACGATTGTAGCCACGAGTTGGAAAAATCGTCTGACCGATGAGGATCGAACTTCACCTGTAAGAGACAGCTTTTATCTTTGCGGTTGCAGAGGAGTATATCACAGTACGTGTATAATAATTGCACTTACTGCTATCCGTCGGCAAAAGTGTCCGACATCCTGGACAGGACGTAGCGGAATAGCTCTTTAAGCTGAAGTGGAGACTATGCGTGCACCAAAAAATTCGTTCAAAAGCGAAGGCAGTACGTGTTATAGTATATGCTACAGCACTTAAACCATTCCCTAAGGTTTTTAACAGTTTCACCTTGTCAGCTGTATATATATATACATATATATATATATATGGTTACAATGTTTTGGATGTCAGTTGATGAATGCTACTGCTTTGATTAAATAAAAGTTCTATCAAAGAAACGTATTCAGATCAAACCTCTGCTGTGACTGACGCTAATAATGAGAATATATCTCTATTTTTTGTCCCAAGGACCTCCGGATATTCATCTTATTTCAAGACGGGACGTTCATCCAACTGTGTTTCCCTGGAATAGAAAAACAGTTGACTATGTCCTGTTAACAGTCAATGAACACGAGTTCCTCGCGGCATATGAGATGCTGAAAGATCCTTCCAAGTCATCTGTGGAGGATTTGGGACCAGTCTACTTCGGTGGTGTTGGTGAGGTTGAAGTGGCTTTGGTGGAATCAGAAATGGGCGCTCACAACATTATGGCAGCACAGGAAATCGGTAAAAAAGCCGTCCGTCTAATCAAACCAAAAGTAATTATTTTTCTCGGGGTATGCTTTGGTTTGTTGGAAGGAAAACAAAACCTAGGCGACCTACTGATATCTCGGAAGATTCAAAGATATTCTCAAGTTCGCGTCAATAAAGATGGCACAAAAACGCCAAGAAACGACAGCGATTTGGTGGATACCAAACTTTTCAAACTTTTTAAAGATGGACAAAATGGCTGGAATTCGGAAATCAGCGGACGTTCGGTTAAGGTCCACACCGGTACAATTCTATCCGGTCCTGAACTTATCGACAATACAGAACGTAGATTGGAGTTAAAAAGAATGTACCCCGATGCTCTTGGTGGAGAAATGGAAAGTGAAGGTATATGTAAAAATTAAATAGCAGATTAGTGGCAATTGACGAACCAGGCAGGAACAGTAATTTGAATATGAAAATCAATGCCCAGCAAAACAAGAGGAATAAAGCCATGAACACAAACTTTGAATTTAAAATATTTTAATGCTTATATTTTGTTCCATCTCTTAACATTGCCAGAGCTAGTGTGACAAAATAGTTAAGGAGAATCACATTTATATTGCAGTCAAGGACGAACTATATCGAATTACAAAGTGACACTAGGAGGCATCACCGAATACATTAAATTAAGGAAAGAGAGAAGGGACTTAAATTGGAGTTCACTGAAGGTTTGATTTCTTTAATGAGAATGTTTTCTTGTAGGTGAAGCTCAAAACTAGAGGAACAGGAAGAAAGAATACTAAAATCGTTGAAGGATAAGGGACGACTAGTTTCGCGGTGGTGAGACAAAATGCTTGAGAGAGAAGGATTACTGGGTTTCTTCGCTTGTATAACTGAAATTCCTTTGTGGTCAGAGATACGCGTATGGATGTGTGGACAAGTTTTCTCGACACACATTGCATCACAGCATTGACACAAACAAATAAACGATGTGTGATCTCAGACCACAAGAAACGCTGTCCTTGACCTGGAAAGGAAAGAAATTAGACAGGCAACAAACAACACCTTCTTTCATCTCTAATATAAGTTTCATCCCTCTTTCTTTAATTTGATTTACTCGGCGATGCCTCATAGTGTCACCTTTGTAATACGATATGCCTCTTCCTTGACTGTAATATAAATTTGATTCTCCTTAAAGTGCCTATCCAGCGTGTGGGGATTTTATATATTCGTATTCTTTGGATTTTTCAGATTAAAAAATCTAATATTATTAAATATTTAATAAATTATTAAAAATCTAATAAATCTTGCATTTCGACAATTTCAACTTCATGGAGATTTTCGAGGTCAAAGTTTGAAATTTTGCACTTTGGCAGTGAGAAAAAAAAAAACACGGATGACTATTTACCGGAAGTGACGTCAAATTGGGAACGAATGATAACTGTAGTAATTGATTTACCTAGCACAAGGTTAGGTTTATGTTTGAAGTAATCGATTTTTGTTTCGACAAATTGCTCAGAATTGTTCAGAAACATTCAGAAATTCCGGTCATTACTGAGAAAAGCCTGCAGAAGAACAACGGTACAAATACGTCGGAGTCGGTTAGAAAGGTCATAAACAGTGGATAACTAGTATGTGAGATTGTCATTATGTTTCTCTTTAGTCTTGAATGTTTCAATATTTTGGCACAATCTCCATTAAGTGAAGAAGCAATCAGGAATCGTAATCTTACAGTAAATATAAGTGTCTCGCTCAATACGCAGTTGTGTATTGTCAAACCAACTCAGATGGCTTACCGTGCTCGGTGTTTATTACGCTGTGTACCTATATTTATTCAAAAACTACGATTCCTGCGATGATATTTCGATTCTATATCAAAGTCATTGTCAAACCAAATGAGTTAGTTTGAAAATACTCCACCATGTAGGGTTCTGGGCACTTTTAATTTTTATAGTGATAACGATTCTCGCCTCGATTTTCGCTTACTAGGGATTGTGATAAAACATTGATACATTCATGACTGAAGGGAAACATAGTGACAGTCTCACATACAATGATCAGTGACTTTATTAGCGGGACACGAATTCCTAGTAATTACCTGTGTTTCTCCCTTCCACTTTTTGGATGTTGAGTGCCGAACAATGGTGAATTTTGTGCAATTCTTAGCACCGAGACTGATTATTCCTTGTTACCAAACAACATTGAAGTGGGGGAGGAGAGGGTATGTTAGATTTGTGACATTTTGGGGATCGAGTAATGATTTGGTGAGGTGTCCCGATCTAATTCATCACTGATTGTAGTTATCCACAGTTTCGAATCTGTCTAACCGACTCAGACGTTCTTCTAAGCGCTCTTCTTCCGCAGTCCTTTCTTCGTAATCACGGGTCATCCATTCTTCGTCCCTCAAACGTTCTCATTCGTAAGGTTGGACGTTTTCGTCAGCATGATTGTGGAATGCATAATTTGTCGTGCATCCCCCTTCGGCCTCAATGACGTCTGTCCTTAAGTTTTTTCTGCTGTAATCCGTACTCAATTTTGTGCAAATGTTCGAAACAAAACTCAAGTTATTCAGACAGAAACCTAACCTTGCGCCAGGTAAATCACTTTCTGTAGTTCTCATTCGTTCCCACTTTGACGTCATTTCTGGTAAGTAGTTACCGGTGTTTTTTCTCACGACAAAACTGCAAAATTGCAAACTTTGACCTTGAAAATCTCCATGAAAATAAAATTGTCGCAAAACAGGATATGTTACATTTTTAATCGGATAGATCCAAAGAATGTAAACATATAAAATGCACACACGCGGGATAGGCACTTTAGGTATTTTGTCACACTCTCTATGAAGATACTGCCAGTTGCAACCAAACGAAAGCATTAAAATATTTTAAACTCAAAGTTTATGATCATGGCTTTATCCCGTTTGACTTGCTGGGCATTGTTTTTTTATCTTCAGATTGAATATCGGATTATCAACTGCCAAGATCACTCTCATGATGTCTCTCACTCTACACCTCTATTTGTCTGTCTGTCTCTGTCTCATCGTCTATATCCGTCACCTTTTCTCTCTATATCTTTGTCTCCGATAGTTTGGATCAGGTGTTGAGCTTTTATTCCAAGTTGTGCACGTGAGTCCCGAACTAAGATTTATTTAAGTGTGAAGATCAAAGTCAAGTCAAAGAATACGTAGAAAAGGAATATAATTATGGAAAATGTTATCAAAGTTTAATATTTTGCTGTATTTGACGCAACATCTATAGGCAATGAAATAAAATGGGACAGTATATATATATATAAAGATATTCTTATAGGTTATTTGACATAATTTGGCTCTTGAGAGGAAACGTGACGCGAAAAGATGTCAAAAGTGACGAGGAGAGGCAAAGATTATAAGTAAGAAGACCTGAATATTCGAATTGAAAGTAGGATAAGGTTTTTTATTAAGCAGCTGGCTTTCTCTGTTCAGGAGGTCACAGATGGAAGAAGAGCTAAAAGAAGAAAGGATTGTGAAATTATCGGTTCAAACATGGTGACCAGTATCAAAGTAAAATCTGAGAATGCCGTTTGATGAAGGGTTGACACAGTTTTTACCAGTTACAGCAGAAATTCTCACGTGATTGGAGATACGGGTGTAGAGAATTTGGCTTGTCAGGCCAACATGCAATTCGCTGCAGCATCGAAATTTTAAACGATCCACGACACGAGATCTACGATCCTAAGGAACTTTGTCCTTAACCCTTTATGTGACACTCTTGCTGTCCTGTTACTTATTATATTTAACTCTGTCTAATGCCGGGCAATTTTACATGTCAAAGGAGACCTCCGGGAAATTTCTACTTAAGGGGCTGAAGGCGAAATTTTGTGACAAATGCATGATAGTTGACATTTGTTTTTACCTCCTTTACTTCAGGGTTGATTAGTCTAGAAGTGCCTTTCATTGTTTGTAAGAGCATTACTGATTGGGCTGATGGCTCCAAAACAAAAGACTGGCAAAAGTTTGGCGCCAAAGTGTCAGCTTCCTTTGTAAAACACGTCTTAGAATCTCTAAAGTTTCAACAAGGTTAGTAAAACAATTTTTTCATGTTAGGATACTAATTGTCACACAGTCATGTTGAAGAAATACATGTAAAATGGCATGTCGAGCAATGTTTCGCACTAGTACACTTGCCATTATTTACTCCGTAACTTAAGGAAACGCAACATTCGGTTCTCTGTGCTCTGCAATCATTTAAGAAATACAAAATGGATTCCTGTGTTTGGATACATTGATCCAAACATGCAGAATGTTGCGAGACTTAAGAAAAGCGTACAAAAACACGAGCGCTGGGCGAGTGTTTTTAAGTTTTTGAAAGTCGAGCAACATCCCAAGTTTTTGAGTCACAGTGTCCAAACACAAGAATCCATTTGGTATTTCTTTTATAAAATGATGGCAGATAAAAAGAAATTATCTTGACAAACACAATGATAAAGTAAGCAATTCTCCAGAAAATTATCAACTACAAATCAGAGCCAAGCTTAAGAACATCGAACCCTGGTCAACAAAGTTAAGCCACTTTAATGAAGCCACTTTAATCTGTGTGAAAGTCCAGCCACATACTAAGTGTTTGAATCACAGTATTCAAATACACATAAGTCCTTATGTGTTTCTTTCATAAAATAACAAGACTGAACGTGCTAAACAAACTTCAGTACACTTTTGGCAGGAAATTTTCCTTGTTTGAATATTCTTATTCAAACACGGGTATTAACCAATCAGAGCTCGCGAACGAGTCACGTTATTTTACAAATAAACATCCCGCACTGGTTTCTCCAGCAGAAATCCTCGCCTTCTGGTGTACTCCACTGCATTAAACAACGCTCCAAAAGAACTGGTAGGGCAAAATATGCTTCTGTTCAGATTTTAGATTAATATAAGCGGATACAAGGAGGGCCTTAGGGACCTGAGACCCTCTTTCTCAAAGCACCATACAACTTTGCTTGAGTTTTCAATGTTATACTTAATAAGTTGTTTGCAGAGTACCATGAGACGGAAATAAGTTGTGCGTAAACTGAAAAAATAAAATATCCTCACTGATTGCTTCTCACCTGCATGAGTTTATTTTTTAACGACGATCTTTCATGCGACATGTCGGCTCCTCGAAAGTTCGCTCAGACCTTGTTTGTAAGCTGTGCCAGGCTGTGCTGCTTGCTGCCTATAATTCCTATTAAAAGTACAAGAAAGGACGCCAAATTTGTGTTCCTTAAGACACAGAGTAGCACTCGTGTCAACAGGGCAAAGTTCACCTCAACTCGGTTTATAAGCTCAACCTTAACTGTCCTGAACCGTGCAGCACAGCTAAGATTGGTACGGTTTATGTAACTTGCTTAATAAGCTGTACAAGACTGTGTCAGTGCTATACGGCTCGTGACTGTACAGCTTGTAAACTAGGCCTGAAAATTATTCACAAACGAAATGTTATGTGCATCAGCTTTGCAGCAGTCAGGATTTATTGCGTTGAACATAGTCGCGAGTAACATTACTCATACGTTGTCGAAACCTGGTATGGTGAGTTTTTTTGTTATTTTATTCCGCTAACGCCAGATGATAGGGCTTTATGAGTCATGGGGAGACATCATGCCGTGAAAGAATTATGACTCTTTCGATTAACTCTTCCTGCAGTATCTACACACCTTTTAGCTAATAACTGTTTCTCATGCCATTGTTATTTGTTTTTGGTAAAGGATTTTTTTGTTTTGTACTCCAATTCATGTTACGTAAACAATTCTAGTTTTATAAATGCAATTGAAATATTCTTAATATGAAATTCACAGGTGCATAGGGAATAGTAAACGATAAATGTTACCGCGAAATTATAGACGTCAGCTCAATAAGTTGATTTTGTCCGACAGAATTCTTTCGATGGGCCGCCCATTTCCCAAATCTTAGATCACTCTTTGTTTGCAAACACAGTCATTCCTCGGTAAACATTGAAAAGAATTTTACCAAAGTCACTATAACTTGGTTTCATATTAAGAGGATTTAACGGTTTTCTAGTTAATTTATGAACTATGTAACTGCAATGGGAAGATATTTCTATACATACTTTGGTTTTTAGTAAAGAGCCCTACCGTTTGAGCAAGTTAGCGCTCCAGAGCAAGAGTCACGTATGAAAATATCTGCCCCAAAGACATCTAAATTATCTATTAATTCTTTCCTTGCGGGAGCTCACCCCTTGATGAGTAAAGTCATCTACCTTATCAAAGCAATATGTTTTATGGTGACATGAGTCATGTTTACCATGCTTTTAATTTTACATTAGGACATTCTGTACACTTATCTTGGTCATTTGTAAAAGTTATACACTGTGTACGAGGTGTTTAAGTGATACCGTGGTGTAAGCCATATAACCGCCTGATATCACCTTTGGTGCATGAGGTTTCCTAAAACTAAATTAGCAAAGTTTGGCTAGTGTCCGTTCAAATTTCGTTCCAGATGTTTCTATTTTCTGGGATATAAGACCGACAGATGTTTGGGTACGGTTTTTGGCAAAATTGAACCTTTCCAAACGAAATATTAATTGCGATGGTGGTGGATTAAAGATGGGGGAAAGGGAGCAGTTTGGGCCCCTGCCAGCGGCTCCACGCTTTTTGGGGCCCTCGCACAATTTTGGGGGGCCTCGCGCTTTTTATAGGGAGAGCAATTTTAGGCTAGAAATTAAACGCTGGATGCATGTCCGTTCAAATTGTTGTAGCAAAATAACGGTGAAATAGGCAAACTAGCCCCAATTATTTAGCTATCGAGCTTTCATCCAGTATGTAAAATTTCCATTATCCATTGCTTTATTGATTTAAAATTCTATGAAAGTTCGACGTTTGAATTACTGGGTCCAAGGTGTAACTAATATGCTGTGTAAGATGTTGAACCTATAATTTGTGGTCATGTCTAGCAACTGTGTGCTTGGCTATATGCCTTAAAATATTTTCAACTGTCTCCATTCAGCTAGAGCAGCTTTAGTGTTACATCCAGCAGCCTCTAGAGGAGCCTGAAGCCATTGGCATAACGTGTCAACGTCTTGGATCACAAACTCTAGTACCTCTCTGGAAGAACGAGGCCATGTGTCAGGATGAAAGATATTGAAGCAACTCACTGTTTGTTTTGCCTGTTCATCTTCATTTTTGCCAAGAAGGTTATCAAATCTGGCTCTTAGTTCCTTGACTATCACATCAATGGTTTTTACAATTGCCTGTTTGAGTGTAACATTGCTGCTAAATCGTCCAGCTGCAGAGCCACCCTTCAGCTCAATACCCTGGAACATAAGAGTTGTGTCATTCTGCTCCTCAACACGAAGTTGAAACTGCTTCAAAGCCCCACTGGCAATAGGTCTCTCTTTCATGCTCTTAATAGTATTAATGCGTGTGTAAATGGATGAAATGGCAGTTGGAAGGATTAGTGCCTTTGTCTGAAGTTTCAAGCTCAGTGATGCAACTTCTCCAAAAACATCGATCATGAAATGGGTAAACTCAACAAAGTTCTTGGTGATCATAAGCTTGTGTAGCTTGGCAGCCCCGTTTTTAACATCAGTATTCTTGCTGCTTGTAGCAATTCTTTCGACATGGATACAAACTGCTGCATATTGGCCATGACCTGTGGCTAGATCTCTACCTTCCTTCCCTTGAAGGAAGACATGTAGTGCTCCGTCAATATGGGGAACACATCTGGTTCCTTTAACTGGTGTTGGGTTGTAAATTGTGGCATCCAGCTCTGCTCCAATAGTATGTAACTCCCGCTTGCTTTTGGAGCTGTAATGATGTCTCCCATACAAGATGGAGACAGCCAGATACATCTTTAACCATGGGGCAGACTTTCTGTAGTTCCAGCAAGGCCAGTTCAAGTCTGTGTGCCATACAGTGGAAATCAATCAAGTATGGAATATCTGCTCGAAGTTTTGCAACTATTCCATTTCTCTGTCCCACATTCACTGTTGCTCCTTCAGCACAAAATCCAACTGTCTTTCTTTTCCACTCATCCTCTTCTATCCCCACTTCTGAAAATGAACTCTTGATTCCGGATACAATTCCATCTGTGTGTGAGTGTTCCAAAGCCTCCAAGTCTAGCATTTTGTTTGTTGGCTCTCCAGTTTCAACGATACGTGCATGAATTACTTCATTCTCTGAAACAGATTTATCTGTCGCCCCATCAATCATCAAAGAAATATAATTTGAATTCTGCAGAGCATTGGAATTACTGCGTCTAATTGTACTTGTCACTGTTGACAGCATTTCTCCACATCTTCTATCATTCGCGTAAGCCGGTGTTATCGACAGGCTACTCTTTCTTTGCAAAATCAATAAAGGTCTGACCTTTGTATATGGTAGCTCTTCTTTTCCAATGCAACACTCTGTGTTGAATTTCATCTTTAATTTCTCGGTGGCTTTCTCTTTATCCTTCTTTTCTATCGCAAACAAACTGTTTTCCAATTTCAGAATCCTGAACGTGTCTTGTCTTCGACAGAGCCCAGTCGCGGCACTTCGCATGCTTCTGACTTTTTCCATGGGCTCCAATATTTTCCTTCTTGAATTTTGTTGAGTCATTAACATATTCTGTGTTTCCGGCCAACTGACGACCTACACGTTGGCAGAAGTCACAGTACATAACGTTCGCCTCACTATTGTAGCTAAGCCATTCGAACTCCACATACTATGACTGAAGAAAACCATGCGTTTATGTTTCCGTCGTGGAATTTTTCTTACGCTTTTTTGCAATTAATTGCTCTTCATTGTCTTCTTTGTATTGTAAAATGTCTGTTCTAATGTAAAACTTGGTTATTACTCCAGCCGACGCCATTTGCATACACAATCATACACAAAGTAGTCTTAACTTCTGTCTACGAAACCACTGATTTGTTACTTTGTGTGCTCATAAAAACACAGGATCGTTCCGTGAAGTTGAAAAACATTGTGCTTCAATTTGAAAATTTGAAGAAAATTTTGTAAACGCAAATTTTATCGAGCGGACAATGTCATATTTCATTGATAGAAATGAGTTGACGTCAAAGCTGTCAAGAAAGATCAAGATTATATGGACAACACTCGCCAATTGGCAAGTGCTTTGTGCCAGTTACTCGCCACGGGAAAATTTTAGTCGTATTTGCGAGTGATTTAGTCGAACTGCCGTGCCCTGCATACCGTAAAATTCCGGTTATAAGCCCCCGCGGTTATTAACCCACCCGATTATAGGCCCATCTATTTGTAAACAAAAAATTTATCCCTGTTACAAGACCCCGCTTATAGGCCCATGTATATGTAAATATCCAAAAGAAAAGGTATTCCTTTATAAGTACCTCCGCTGAGAAACCACAAGCTCTTCTTTGCCTCGTTGCCTTGTTGCCTTAATCATAGTTGTCTTTATAAAATTATTTTCACAGTACAAGTAGAATAAGGAACAATGATTTTTTATGATCTCGTCAGATACCGTTAAAGAAACCATTCAATGCTTGATCGTAGTTTTCAGTGTACAACAGTTTAAACGACGACATGCAGAGCATCTGTTCTTGCCATTACGTTATCAGCTCGTTTCGAAATGTTTTTTTATTCTGCTTATAAACCCCCCGAAAATAAGCCTCGCCGGATATAAGCCCACCCAAAACCCCTTTCGAAATTGTATAAGCCCAGGACTTATAACCGGGATTTTACGGTATAGTTCTGAAAACTGAATCTGAGTTGCAACTGGGTGTTCCATGGATGAGAAATATGAAAGTTTTTGCCACTCCGGTTTTGCTTCCAGATAATCAGGTGTTCTGAATACAGATTGTTAATGAATAAGGGTGTCACTTCTCTACATCTAACCCTCGCTGTTTGCAGAGAATTTGCTTGAAGTCGTGGCAATTAAATAGAATTAAGGACGTAACTACAGAGCTGCACTAAGGTGATCTATTCTTTGAAATATACGGACCCCCAATCAACCTTGAGCGAGGTAAACATCGAATTGGCGATATAAATGAAGTTCTTGTCGATTTACGGACGCACTTAGCTCGAAGCGTTTGGTTTGTTTTGGTTATTTCTCTTACTGAAATTTCCACCAAGCTTTCTCTGAGACAGCCGTTACGTACAGTGCAGCTTCGCACGGTTCCCTTCTCTTCGGGTTTCAGCGGACTTATTCGTTCGGTCCATGAATTTCTGTTTCGTATATTTCATTTCAATTTATTGGTTATAAAATTTATTTAGAGCTTGTGAGTGAAACGCGAGTAACTGACTATGGCAAATTGAATATTTTTATTAAGGAGATTTTGAAATTTGCTTTTGTTGGGGAGTAAGTAGATTAGTAACTTTAGCGCACAAACTAGAAAACACAGTTATTGAGTCTAATTATAAATGTTTGAGAAGTCTTTCTTAGATTATCTTTTGTCATCTTATTCAGAGGTTGTCGACGAATTCATTGAAGGAACGGTTAAAAATGAAAGTTCAGGTAAACACAGTTTTTTTATTAGACATGTCAGTTTATAACCTGCCAATGCCGTATCCCTACCCTTAACATAACGGGTTGAGTTTGAGTTTATTAAGTTTGAGTTTATTAAGCTTACCACAAAATGTTACAAAAGACAATAAATATCAATATTTATACAGACATGTGGTGAGGAAGTATAAAAGAAACCACACAAGGCTTATAAAACAGATTTAGACTTTCTCCAATGGAATTAAATGAAATTACAAATATAAAAAATAGGCACACAGTGTGTGCATGTTTCCACTTACTTAGTTGTTGATGACATAAATAGTATTAAGAAATACAGGTTCCAAAATGGATCACAATGAAGTGAATAAAAATAATTATTTTGGTATGGTAAAGGTTTAAGTAATTAAATGCCAGTGGCCTTTCGCGGAAATGACGTATTTTAAGTGTGATCAGCGCAAACGCAATGGCTCCGTTGATATACACACGTAACGAGAATCTGACACTTGTGCAAGTTATGGAAACGGGAAAAAACACGAGTGTTTTCTAAGTGCTATATCAATGTAGATCGGTCCAGACTGCTCGTTGCAGAGAAAGCTGACAATACCTATGCCTGCGAGGCTCATAAAAGAGTCGCGTGTTGCAGGGACTGAAAGATTAGACTCGGGCAAGATCTTTAAATCAGATGAAGATGAAGAATAAACCGACTCCACAAACATTTTAACAGCGCAATATTCGCAGTGATCTAAGGCCTAGTCCGTAAGTTGAAGTTCAGTCGCATTTAATGCGACCAATTCTGTTCGATGGAAATGCGATTTCTGAACTGACTTTATTTGACGGATATTCGATGTTGATTCAGACGTCGGATAAAATACATTCGGATAAAATGCATAAATTAGTAAAATTAGTTTTCTTATCCAATGATACAACGTTTGAAGCTTCGTGGACCCCACGAGTATCATTTTCAACATGGCATAGGACCAGAACACTTGTCCAAGTAGTGGAAACGAGAAAAAAACAAGAGTGTTTTCTTTGTGTTGTGCCAGTGAAGAGCTGTCCAGACTGCTCTGTGGTTGAGAAAACTGACGATACGCGTGAATGGGACGCTAATAAAAAAAAGTCACCTGTTACAGGGACTGAAGTATTAGACCCGGGCAATATCTGTTAAAGCAGACGATGATGACGAATTAAATGACTCCTCAAATGTCTTAATAGCGCAATATTCGGAGTCATCTAAGCCGCGTTTCTCTTCTTATTTTGAAAACTTTGGTCTGAATGACCTATTTCCGCTTGGTGAAATAATCAACAACCGCGCTGTTTGGTGTCACATTTCAAGATTCGAATTAAATGCGACACATTAAATTCTACTTCTGAACTGAAACTTGTCACCTCCGTCGAGTTTTCGTAGTATTAAATGTGACGAATTAAAAGCGACAGAACTTCTACGTCTGAACTAGGCCTAACACAAAACGTTCTCTCTCGAACGTCAAACGTAGGACCACGCGCTCCACTCGATATTGGCGACCTGTCCTTCACGTTCCGTAAATTCTTCACTCATACACGTAACTTATTGGGCTATCACGTAATTGCCACAAACCCAGCCAGCCAACCACCCACCCACATCAAGATGCCTGCATAATGGCGTTTTGGCCTTCTATAGAATGGTCAAATGACACATAAACCTAAATGATGACGTACAAAAATACTCGTTTGTTTAATAATACCTTTAGTTTAGCCGTAAAAAATTTCAACGAAACAGAGTTGATAATTTAATCGGTAAGTGAATTAACGTACTTCGGTCCTTGATATGTTATATATCAATATTATAATGCAACAGTGACTTCCACAACAGTCAGTACACTTTTCGAGTGCACTGACAAGTCTTGACATGAAAATTTCTGAACTGCTTTTAAAGCAAATGAGTGAGAACTACAGGTAATTTTTTCAGTCTAAGATTTCCGACACGAAATTGTCTCAACACAGTGACATTCCTTTCGACGTTAAGAATGTTGTACAGTGACATAGAAGTGAAAGCTTGGAGGTTTACACCTGAATAACTGTGATGTACAATATTCATAACGTTGATACAGAATGACCGGTTCCCCTTATTACGTCAGCTGAATACCGGCACAAGAATACCTTACGACGTTTTCTTTTTCATGCAAATATTTAACACTGAAAGGGAATGGAAAGACAGTTGATTACTTCAGATGATAGACCAGCAATCGTCAAAAATAGCGTGAATAAATTGATTAAGAAAACTAAGCAAGACTATTTTAAAGAAAAGGCTTCTGAACACAAGAATAATTCAAGTAAACTTTGGAACTTGATCCAGTGTTTGTCTAAGGATGGCAGTGAAACGAAAAATGGAATATTGCAAATAGTTGAGAACGACGCAGTAATAACGGAAAATAAAACTATTGCTGAGATTTTTAACTGTTACTTTATTGACCAGCCTAAGAAAATCCTTGTATTGTTTGGTAGGTACCAAAGTCCGTCTGATATTAGTTTTATACCAGATAGTAACTCTGAGATGTCCTTGTTGTTCAAAAGGATGTATTGGAATTGTTATTGTCTATCCCATCACATAAGACAACTGGTGATGAAGGCGTTAGTGTGAAGATCCTTAAAGTTGCTGCACCTGATATAGCGCCTTCTCTTACTAGGGTGTTAAATTTTTGTTTGTATACGAAACAGTTTCCGATTGTCTGGAAAACAGCGAAGGTTATACAGGTTTATAAAGGGAATGGAAGCAGAGATGACTAGAACAGCTATCAACCGATATCAGTTTCACCTATTCTGTCAAAACTGTTGGAGAAACACATCTGTCGAGCTGCATGTGCATTTCTCAGTAAAAATAAACTTCTCTATAGACTCCAGTCTGGGTTTAGAAAATTGAATTGAACTGAGACAGCCTTAATAAGATTTGTAGATCAGTTTTTACTTGATCTCGATAAAGACAGAGTAACTGGGATAGTTTTCGTGGATTATAAGAAAGCGTTTGACCTTGTAGATCATCACTTGTTGATATCTAAGCTCAAGGCTCTTGGAATTGGTGAGAACTATCTTCCATTATTTACAAGCTACCTACGTGGTCGTAGACAATATGTAAACATAAATGGATGTCATTCTAGGGCTGAAAGAGGAAATCTTGGGGTTTCAAAGGGTAGCATTTTGGGACCTGTATTGTCCTTCATATTCATTAATGACTTCTTGTTGGGTGTAAAGTTAGACGGAGGAATGTCCTTTGACGAGCATGTCGATTCTCTCTGTAAGAAGCTTTCTCAACGCATCGCTGTTTTGCGAAAAATCAAGAGTTTTCTTCCCGTTGAGCAGCTTATTATTTATTATAACGCTATGATCAAAGAGCCTATGATGTATGGCGTAACCATGGGGTCATCGTGTTAAATTGAGAACTTACAAAGGGTCTTGCGACTTCAAAAGCTAGCTGCAAGGGTTATTCTAGATGCGGATGCAAGGGCGAATAGTGTTGAGCTATTTAAGAAATTGGAGAGGCTACCTTTTTTCTCGTGAAGTAAAAGTGAACGTGTGTGTTCTGGTTCACAAACGTCTGTTCTGCGACTGCCCAGTATATACAGAGGACATCTTAAGAGAAAATTCTAACATTCATGATCGAAATAGTCGATATGGTTCAATAAACTTGGTTTGTCCGCGCTTTAAAAGAGAAACTGAAGGAGGCCGGTCCTTTTCAGTCAGAATGGCAAGGCTATGGAACGCCTTGCCAAACAAACTGAAGGTGATCAAAAGTGTGAATAATTTTAAGAAAGCTCTGATAAATTTTTATGTTGATATTTTAAAGGATATTGATCATTTTACAGTTTTATAGTGTCAACTTATAGTTCTTATATTTCTTATTTATTTATTTTGATTTATGTAATCGAGGACAGCTAGTTTATCAGTTAATGCTGTTATGTCGTTACCCTCTTTAATAAAAGTTGATTGATTGATTGATCCTCAGAAAAACGATTTCTAAGCCCCAAACGGGGATCGAACCCTCAACTTTCTGATTACCGGTGAGGCGCTTTAACCATTAAACAGATGGTGAGCTAAGGTGCAAGTTCGACTTATGTGCCACCTGAGCGGAAGCCACTATATGTTAATAATGATATTAATCAAATTTGTATTTTAGAAGGGTGAGAGCTTGGAGATATCTTTGGATAATAGATGAGTGATCGTGAAGCTCTATGCTCAGAAAAACGATTTCTGAGCCCCAGACGGGGATCGAACCCGCAACCTTCTTGCACCTTGGCTCACCATCAGAGTTTTGGTAGCTCAATGTTTAGAGCGTCTCACCAGTCATCAGAAGGTTGAGGGTTCGATCCCTGTCTGGGGGTCAGAAATCGTTTTTCTGAGGATAGAGCTTGACGATCGTTTATCTATCACATCAAGATATTTTCTAGCTCTCGCACTTCTAAAATATAAATTGATCAATATCATTATTAACATATGCCGCACTAGACCTTGTGTTAACTAATATGCATGACTACTATTATTCGCCGCAAGCTTATCCACCATTTGGTTTATCTGACCATAACACTGTCGTGGCCTCCCTTAAAATTAAAGAACATAAAAGTAACACCAAGAAAGTGATTACAAGACGTGACCGACGGAGAAGCCGTAAGGATGAAATGGGAAGATATTTGAACCTCGTGGATTGGTCTTCGATGTTTGCCCCTCTGAATAGTTGTGAAGAAATGTGGAACACTTTTATGGAGTAGTGCATACTGGCCTAGATTTACTTATGCCAGAAAAACAGATTCGGATCTGCACGGCTGATGCTCCATGAACGACTCAGAAATTAAAATCCTTTATTCTGAAAAGACAAAAAACGTTTAACAAATACGGTACGAATTCTTCTAAATTTAAGTATTATAGAAGTTTAGTCAACAGAGAAAGGAAAAAATGCAGAGCAAATTATTATAAATTGAAAATACAGCAACTGAAAGGGGAAAATCCAAAGAGAAGGTGAAAAGAAGTGAAACTTCTTAGTAATATGAAAATCAAAAACAGTGACGTAACATGTCAAAGGAATGTTGACGAGTTTTTGAATCTCTTGCAACATGAACAAGCTAATGTTATTAATGCAGCTTTTTTGGAACCGCTTCAAGACTACCGTTTACCAGCTCAACCAGCACGTCTTCCCTTGGAAGAGTTGCCGGAGTTCCTAAATATAACTGAGAGTCGGGTAGAGAAGGCCTTGGTGAAGCTTAACCAGGGTAAAGCGTCTGGACCTGATGAAATACCAAACTGGTTTTTAAAGGAATATTCGAACATGGTGGCCCTTCCCCTTATGTAAGTCCTAAATGCTTCCTATCGTGAGCAATGTTTACCCACCGTTTGGAAGATGGCTGATGTATCACCAGTACGAGAGCGAAGTCCGTTCACGATCTCAAGAAAGACTTAAGACTTATTTCGCTCACACCTTGTGCTTCCAGAGTGGGGGAAGAGTTCATAGTAGAGGACTATGTTTAACCAGCAATATTAAAAGTAATTGATGCGAATCACTTTGGAGTAATCCCAAAATCTTCTACCACGATAGCTTTAATTAGTATGTTGCATCACTGGTATCTAAGGATTGATGGTAATGGGGCAACTGTAAGAACTATATTATTTGATTATCGTAAAGCTTTCGATCTCAATGATCACAACATCCTAATTGATAAGCTATGTAACCTGGATTTACCTAGAAGTGTTGTCAATTGGATAATCAACTTTCTAACGAACAGATTTCAAAGAATTAAACTGGCTGACAGTTGCTATTTGGAGTGGGGATCAGTCCCTTTTGGAGTACCACATGGAACAAAGTTGGGACTTTGGTGTGTTTACCCTTATGATCAATGACCTAGAAATCAACGATCATCATGTTTGGAAATATGTAGATGATACGACAACGTCCGAAATAGTTCCCAAGGAGGAAGTCAGCAACGCCCAGTTTACAGCTGATCGTGTTATGGAATGATCACATGAAAACACAGTCCACTTAAATCCGAGCAAATGTAAAGAATTAAGAATTTCATTTGCGAAGATACCTGCAGTTTTTGATCCTGTAGTTGTTAATGGCAAGGAATTGGAAGTAGTGAATTGCGTTAAACTGTTAGGTTTGACTGTTAGTAACAACTTGACCTGGAATGCCCACATAGATGAAGTTATAAAGAAAGTTGGTTAAAGATTGTATTTTTTAGTACAATTAAGGCGGGCTAAAGTACCAGCGCAAGATTTAGCGTTGTTTTATGTATCGTGTATTAGATCGGTGGTAGATTATGGAATACCAGCTTTTTACCATTCCCTACCGCAATACTTAAAAAGTGAGTTTGTGCCTCTGGAGAAAAGGGTCATGACTATTATTATGGCAGACTTGGATTATTATACTGCTCTTGAAAGTTTAGGTGTTAAACCCATGAAAGACCATCATGAACATCTGTATAATAAACCTTTTCAATCTATAACTTCAGATCCAAGCCATAAATTCAATAAATTATTACCAAAAAGATATAATCCATATTATAAGTCACGAAATCAGCGAAATTTTGACATCCCACGCGTTTAAACAAATAGAACAATAAACTCTTTTATTTTCGCTATGCGCAATTAATGAAACGTCCGCCTATACTCTAATTTGTATACTTGTTGAATTTTTAAGTTTTTTGAAAATATTATTTAGTTAGTTTAAAGTTATATAGTTTTAAATCTAATTAAAGTTATTCAATAAAAAATTGCTTGTCAGATATATCGGGTAGTATAGTATAGATAAAAGTTTTATTGTAAAAATTTTTAAATGTAAATAATTACGAAATTCAGCCTTTTTTGGGCTGCGATGTAATTTTGATAAATCTATCTATCTATCTATCTATCTATCTATCTATCTATCTATCTATCTATCTATCTATCTATCTATCTATCTATCTATCTATCTATCTATCTATCTAATCTATCTATCTATCTATCTAATCTATCCTATCTAATCTAATCTATCTAATCTATCTAATCTATCTACTCTATCTATCTTGTCTGTAAGACTGATTATTATAGAAATAGTTTTGCTTTCACTGGTGCCAAACTCTGGAACTTGTTACCCAACGAATTAAAATGCATAACTTCTATTAATGTATTTAAGAACAAGCTGAAATTTTGTAATCTGCATCAATTAATGAGCAAAAAATATATGTAAATTATTTTTTTGTGTTTATATATATGTATACATTAGGTATTTATTTATTTACACGGCTTACGGGAAGACCAATTGTTAAAATTGATGTAACAACCGTGATTAAATAAAGTTTTCAATCTATCTATCTAATCTATCTATCTAATCTATCTATCTATCTATCTATCTATCTATCTATCTATCTATCTAATCTATCTATCTATCTTTCTATCTTTCTATCTTTCTATCTATCTATCTATCTATCTATCTATCTATCTATCTATCTATCTATCTATCTATCTATCTATCTTTCTATCTATCTATCTTTCTATCTATCTATCTTTCTATCTATCTATCTTTCTATCTATCTATCTTTCTATCTATCTATCTATCTATCTATCTATCTATCTATCTATCTATCTATCTATCTATCTATCTATCTATCTATCTATCTATGGCTTTTAGCATTATCGTGGCTTTTAGCAAGTAAACTCACTTTGAATATACTGAAAACTGAATATATGATAATAGGTTCTCGTCAACGTATTGCTACAATAGTTGACGATATATCAAATTTGTCTATAAATGGTGTATTCCTTCGTAGGGTTTACCAAACCAAATGTCTTGGCATAACAATTGATTGTCACTTAACATGGAAGCTTCATATTTATAGTATTATTCAAAAGGTTGTAACTTCTATTGCTATATTAAAAAAGGCTAGAAAATATTTAAAAATAGAAAATTTATGTAAAATATATCAGTCGATAATAATGCCATATTTTGATTATTGTAATATTGTGTGAGATGGCATCGGATCTGAACTAAGTAAGAAATTTCAACGGCTACAAAATAGAGCTGCCCGTGTTATAACAGGGGACACTTGTTTGACACATGGCAGCGATGAAACATTAAAAAAACTTGGTTGGTCAAACTTATACCAACGCAGGCTTGAACAGAGAGCTTTGATGATGTCCAAGATTGTGAATGGTTTGACACCAAGGTACTTGCAACAGATTTTTTGTCAAAATGCCGGCTCAAGGTTATATTGTTTAAGACAATCGGCATTAAATTTTGACCTTCCTGTCTGTAAGACCGATTATTGTAGAAATAGTTTTGCTTTCACCGGTGCCAAACTCTGGAACTTGTTACCCAACGAATTAAAATGCATAACTTCTATCAATGTATTTAAGAACAAACTGAAATTTTGTAATCTGCATCAATTAATGAGCGAAAAATATATGTAAATTATTTTTTGTGTTTATATATGTGTATACATTAGGTATTTATTTCTTTTCACGGCTTACAGGTAGACCAATTGTTAAAATTGATGTAACAACAGTGGTTAAATAAAGTTTTCGATCAATCAATCAATCTATCAATCTATCAATCTATCTATCTATCTATCTATCTATCTTTTTAAACCTAAAATGGTCTACTCTGGATCATAATAGAAAATGGCAAAAAGCAATTATGATGCATAAGGTTGCAAATGGCCAAACTCCATCCTATCTAAGTGAAATGTTTGACAAACAAATTGGGACAAATGTTTATAACCTCAGATCTGATAATACTCTCCAGATACCAAAAATAAGAACTAAAACCTACGGAAACAGCTTTGCAGTCTCAGGATCAATCTGAGACTGCAATCCTTTTCATCTCTTAGCGAACTAGTTCTCTAAGAAATGAAAAGGATTTAAACAGATTCAAGCGAGATATCCGGAACTGCAACTTTTGCATTGACAACATTAAAAACAACTATAATTAGTTCTTTGTATATATATGTAAATATATTCAAAAAAAGAAAAAAAAAATATGTAAACACATTATATTATTCACACGGCTTCTAGGTAGACCAGAGCTATAATTTTCTTTGTAATTTTATTTCTGATAGAATTACCGTGCTTAAATAAAAATCAATCAATCAATCAATCAATCGATCTATCTATCTATCCATCTTATATATCTAATCTATCTATTCATCTATCTAATCTCTCTCTCTCTCTCTCTCTCTCTCTCTCTCTCTCTCTATCTATCTATCTATCTATCTATCTATCTGTCTATCTATCTATCTATCTATCTATCTATCTATCTATCTAATCTATCCATTTATCCATCTATCTATCTATCTATCTATCTATCTATCTATCTAATCTATCCATTTATCCATCTATCTATCTATCTATCTATCTATCTATCTATCTTATCTATCTATCTATCTATCTATCAAATCTATCTATCTATCAAATCTATCTATCTAATCTATCTACCTATCTAATCTATCTATCTATCTAATTTATCTATCTATCTAATCTATCTATCTAATCTATCTACCTATCTAATCTATTTATCTAATCTATCTATCTAATCTATCTATCTATCTATCTATCTATCTATCTGTCTATCTATCTATCTATCTATCTAATCTATCCATTTATCCATCTATCTATCTATCTATCTATCTATCTATCTATCTATCTATCTATCTATCTATCTATCTATCTATCTAATCTATCCATTTATCCATCTATCTATCTATCTATCTATCTATCTATCTTATCTATCTATCTATCTATCTATCTATCAAATCTATCTATCTATCAAATCTATCTATCTAATCTATCTACCTATCTAATCTATCTATCTATCTAATTTATCTATCTATCTAATCTATCTATCTAATCTATCTACCTATCTAATCTATTTATCTAATCTATCTATCTAATCTATCTATCTAATCTATCTATCTAATCTATCTATCTAATCTATCTATCTAATCTATCTATCTATCTATCTATCTATCTATCGTGGCTTCCGCTTAGGATGAAAGGCCAGCCAGTGTTTTCAAAACAGATAGCTATTATTTCGTTTTACCGACCAAAATATTTTTAGGATGTCAAGTGTAACTTCTTTGACCGGATCCTTGTGTTGTGTAATCCCAAAACGTGCAAAAAACGGATTAAATCTCGTAGTTATCTGTATGGTACATACGTGTACCTCTTTCGGAATATAACTGTTCAGAATCCCTCTAGTAACATGAAGCTCTAGATTGCTCATTACTGGGAAAAATTTGACCGTATTACCGTTCCGAAAGCTAAGTACAGTTATAGCTGCATTTACTTCGCATTTCGTGTTCGATAAAAACTTCTCAAGACACTAACTCGCGTAAGATGTCATTACTATTGTGATGCTTTTTTATGTATGTTAGATATAAAATTTACTTTATATTGGTGTTTCTCAACGGGTAGACTCTAAACACTAGTAACCTTAACCATTCAACTTATTCTTGATAGCTCAATGCCCAGAGGTGTTGCCTGATAATGATAAGATTACCTGTTTGATCCCCCCGTCTAAGGCTCAGAAACAATTTCTGAGGACTTGAACTTCACGACCGTTCGCATGTCTTCTTTCGGACTGTGGAGAGTTGCTGTTGCACATTGTTTGTTTGATTTATTATAAGGTAGGGGACCAGTCTTCTGTCGTAAATTGTGAGCAAATATTAACTGCCTGCAACAAAACACGGAATAAAGTCGTGAAACATGTTCAACATGTTTTTTTGAAACGCGAACAACTTCTTGGAATCAGTTCTGCACAACATTTAGTGTACTAATCTGGCTTCCCATCAACTGACCTGTGAGAACAAAGATAAGAGCAACCTACAGAACTTTAGTTTACTTGAATCATGTTCTATGCCAACTGAGCAATAAGATCAAAGTTTAATACATCCGACAATGTTTGGTTTACTGCTCTGATTTACGACCACTGAACAATGAGGTAAAGGTTGACAATAAACCCATACATTTTGTTTATTAGTCTGATGTTCAACTGAGCAATATTACCAAGGCTGAGTAGAAACCACAACCTTTGGTTTACTGGTCGGATGATGTACCGTCTGAATTATCGAGCCAAATATGAAAATAACCCACGACTTTCAGTACTCATCTGATGTTCTACGAACTGAGCTGTAAGACCGAGTTTGAGAACAACTTACGACATTTGGTTCGCCAGTCTGATCTTTTATTTACTGAACTATTAGACTAAGGCTAGAAGCATAACAAAAATTCTGGTTTGCTAGTTTAATTCTCTAACAGCTGAACTTAGTAATCTATGAGATTAAGTTTGAAAGATACGCAAAATTTTTAGTCTACGACTCTGATGATCTACTAACTGAGCTACGACACTAAAGTTGGAAGAACTGGGATCGCGTGAAGATGCATCGTGGGTTGACTTTCCGGCATTTAAGCTACTTCTTTCATTACATGAAAAAGCTTTCTTGAGTTTCCAACGCAGCGTTGAAGAGTGATGCCAACTTTTGAATGGAACCGTCCCTACCAGGTCGTTGTGTGACAGAAATCCATCATTCAGACCCTTCTTTTCTTCGTTTTTGGGTAGTTAAACTCTTTGTTAATTCTGCTGTAACGCCAAATTTTAAGCCTGGTAGAAAGTTATGACTGTTTATTTTGTGTTGACATCAGAAATATTGAGCTCTATCTCTATCAGTGGCTAAGGAATTTGGAACGTATTTGTATTCATGTATGTACTTAGAGCGTCTAAACAAGCCCCATGTTAAACAGATAAAGTCTGAGTGATGGGTAAATTCCACATAATGATCTTTTTAGGAAATTTTGTATCCTATCTAAGTGCTGGTTTAAAGAGTTAAATTTTTTCATACAATGAAAAGGCTACCACAATTCTGAAGAAGTTACAGCTGGAAATTACGAGTTCATGACATTTACTATTGAAACGCAAGATTCTCAAAGTAAACTTACTATTTTACTGGGATACTGTATCCATGGTCGTCATTTTCTCAAATTGAGTGCCCTTGGGAAAGATGCTTCATTTACGCCGTTGCTATCTGTAAAAAAAATGAGATTTGCGAATTCAAATGACAGCTAAAGTCAAGCTTTTCTCGACATGAAACTTGGACGAGCTGTATGAGATAATTGACCTCAAGAACATCTGTTAAATGGAAACATCGACAGGACGTAACTGAAAAATGAAAGATTCAATTACATGAAGGACTGTCTAGCAGGTATAAGGTATCTTATTCAATGAACAAATACATTCACTGACAAAATAAGCGCTGAACAACGCTTAAATTTTTGACGTCAGTTCATGGATTAAAAAGCAAACAACATTACCTGTGTTTTAGGAATGAATTTTTGTTTGGGTTTTAATGCAAACAAAGCATTATCGATCATTACGACGAATTGAATACACGATGTTCTGCAATGAAATAATTAGCTTAATTTCATTTTCACTGGAAATAGTGCAAAGCAAACTTCCATTTTGGATATTCTTCTTTCATGGAAACATAAGGATAACTCTTTCCAGGTATCCATGTATCCTAATTAAACATTTTCACTGTTATATAAAACAGGACTTATGAAAACATACAAAGACAAAACTTGTAAAATTAACAACAATTGGCAAAGTTTACGCGTGGATCTGTAAGAGCTCACATTAACACTGATTAAAAACGAATTTGCAAAATACCTCATGGAAAGAATTGCAGAATCTTATTTACAAAATCAGACAAAATCTTCTAAACAATCTTCTATACGACCTTTCGATAATAATGACACAATATACCTCCGACGATCTCCAGTGACAGATATTTTAAAATTAGTTTACGGTAGTAAAGGTCAGCGATACTGGTTTATACATGTTACCCTCACGTAGGTTCACTATCTTGTTTTGCCCGAGTCTTGTTGTCTCAACGTTTACTACTGCAATTAAAGTCATTTGAACTCTATGGATCGTTCTTCGGCTCTTAGTTATTCACCTAAACTGGCGTGGTGGCAACGATCGGTCTAACCCTAGCGATTTTCTTCGCCAATATCGGCTCGAAAGCACAGAAAACTAGAGCCGAAACAGCGTTCAAATTTGCTAATTCAACACGATCCCTTTACTATACGTTTAAGATGACTTCCACTCACAGGACGTCGAAACAATGGTGCCTCTCGAAAGTCGAGACGATCATCAGAATCAAGAATTGGAAGCAAAATTTGACATACACCCTCTTGTTGGACAATAACTTTGATTCATTTGTAGCCGAAGGGGCTTCGTGGCAGAAGTAAACGAGAACCCGACTACTCAGAACTTTCGAAGATGACGGTGAAACCGTTCCAGAAGCAAGACGACTCACCGTGCTCAGCAAAAAGTGAACTTTCTCGACCTTATGTTTGGGCAAATCGCTGACTAACGTCCAATTATTTCCAGGAACACTCTAGTGAAAAATTCGACTTCGCTAGAATTTATATGGTAGATAATCAAACAGCTTCTCGTTTTCGATTGACTAGAGCTCATTTCATTGACTTTTCGGACACTAATTTAGAAGCCGACAAGCGTTTCGAGGACCTGTTCCAACGTCTGATGGCTTTCGCGGAAGACTCCCTACTGCGAACCAATGGCCTCAACCACAACGGTGAAACAACTGAAGACGAAGTGCTCACGTCCACACTAGATAACCTAGTGGTACTCACGTGGTTAAAGTTAATCCACCCTAGCCTGTCCCATCTCGTTAAGCCACACTATGGAACCGAACTAAGATCTCGTGCCCTAGCGTCGATCAAACTGGAAATATCATAAGCAATTAGTTCCTTCCTAGACGAAATCGGTGCATTTGATGATGCCAAGATTCTCCACACAGCCGTCTCTACCGAGTACCGTGGCCATGCCAACAAAGGCATATACAAAGAAACCCCCAGACAACTACGGCAAGACAAAGTTTTCCCATTATGCAAGCAAGCAGGACGCGCTCTGAAACATGCCACTTGCTGAGTAAGTGCGAGTACTTTCGGATAGCGACAGACAGCATTTCGTCAAAGCAAGGCAGATAGTTGGCATCCTCGCAGTCAAGTCGGAAACCGACGACGACCTAGATGTCAATGTCCTGACCCGCGACTCCAACCGCGGAAAATCAGGTGAAAGCACTGTAGTCTACCGAGTCCAGATCCGTCAGTCTTCATACTTTGATGTATTTTACAGCCATCACGTGACGCACATCAGAGTAGATAGCGGTGCAGCCGGCAACATGATACGCCACTTAACTACAAAACGCCTCTTAGCTCACATTATATCCAGGGGTCAGTCAGTTTACCAAGCCGATGCCTCCTCTCAACTACAAGTACTTCGCGAGAAACGAAAGTCTCAGGTTCCTCAATTCTACCATCTGACTTTGCAAGCCGTTAAAGCTCCTCCATGCAAAGACAAGGCCTGCCAGGTTTGCCCGTTTGTCATGCACACCCAGGAATCTGTTTTCCGAATGACATCTGTCCAAGAGGTACTGGGTGGAAACGTGCGACTCTCCTTCACCAGTCATCCTGCTTGATCGGCGATACAATTCTAGTGCCCCAATTTATGCCGTACCCAAGCTCACTTTATTCAGCGTACGAGACCATTCAGAAAACTTTCGAATGTTAACGACGTCAAAAGGTGCCGTAAATGTTGCTATAGTCGCTACCAATGGTTGACTAGTTGTAAATAGTACCGACCCCCTGACCCTCCTCGTGAGTGTATTGTTGTCCCACACCAAGTTTTAGATAGACTGTTGACAGCACTTCACAATCAACTCAACCATCTTTCTAGTAATTAGCTCAAGATGGTCGTCAAACAACATCATACGTCGACTTGTATCCCCTCGATATGGACAGAGATGTTGAACACGTCACCAGCTGCCACTGCTGTGCCACTCTCCGACAGACTCTAACCGGACGAATTGAGCAGTCAACCTCTTCCACGCCCGATTCAGTTGGTCAGCCCTTTGCAGCCGATGTCATCAAGTGTTCTCGTCAGTTAACACTAGTTCTTTGAGAGATCGTGACATCCTACACTTCAACCCTCCTGTTCGAAAACGAGCGACACCAAACACTACTGGATGCTCTCATACAATTGTACATCCGAAAGCGACCCATGGACGGCCCCCCAGCAGTTATCTGCACAGATAATCCTCCTGGTTTCAAGGCACTTGTCCATAACAAACTGCTACACCAGTACAAAATAAACTTGAAACTTGATCATGCCAAAAAACTTAACAAGAACCCTGTCGCCGAAAAGGAAATCAGAGCTTGAAGGTGAACTAGTACATCAAGATCCGTTAGGTGGGCCTTATCACCATGCGCACTACCAGTAGCGACTGCCGTTTTGAACTCTCGTATCCACTAGCGTGAACTGTCCTCTCGATACATGTGTATCCAGAGGGACCAATTCTCTGATGTCCAGATAATTCTAGGCGACGGCAACCTGATAGCTTCTCAACATTAACAGCATCTCACCAATCACCCTTTTAGTAAGTGTTTTACTGGACAGGCTCAGTTTACATCTCCCATTAAAGTTGGCGACTAGCTATACCTCCACCCAGACAGGACCAAATCACGAGTTTGACACCGTTACCTTGTCGTGTCGGTTGAGCTCCCATTCTGCAACATCGAGATGTTCAACGGGTGCTAGTTAAGAAGCTCGTTATAGCGCGTGAAGTTATCTGAGTGCTTTAAGGTTCCACCCGACGTGCCAGACACACTACCGTCACCCACATCATACCGCACAGACGAAGAGTAGGACTCCCTTTTGGAACCGCATCCTCCACCTCCACCCCCATATATTCCCGATGCACTCCTAACCAAGACCCGCCACAGCGCAGAAGAGCCGCAACAAACCCTACAATTATTATTATTATTATTTACAATATTTTTACACGGTACAATTTCACTGTTATAAAAAGGGAAAAGAAAAGAGTGATCTTCCAACTGGCCGTGCTTATTTACAAAATTTAACAAACTATTCTTAACTACTACTTACAATAATAAAACTAAATTAATAGATAAACAAATCACAATAAAAACAAATATAAATTATATTGAAGTACAGTTATATATATACGCGTGCATCGGTGCATGTAGATAAATATGTGCATATATATTTTATTATCTCATGTTACGTCTTAGCAAAGATTTGAAAATGGTAACGCTTTCTGATTTTTTAAGGCTATTGTGTAATGTATTCCAATTTTCTGCACCTCTATAGCTAAATGAGCATTTCATATAATTTGTTCTTGGCTTTGGTAAAGCCAAATTGACATCTGACTGCCTAGTATCATGATTATGTATATCACAGGTATTTGTAAACATATCTTCCAAGTAGTCGGGGGCCAATTTCTTATTTATTTTGTACATAAGAATCGAAAGTTGCTGATTTCTTCTTTGCTCAAGATTTGAAATATTTAGTCTACTTAGAATGTCAGTTGATCTTGTTGAATAACTCTTTCTAGTAATTATATGAAATGCTCTATTTTGGAGTTTCTGTAGTTTATTTGATAATGTACTACCGAGACAACCCCATATTTGTGTACAATAATCGAAATACGGTTGGATTAACTAATTGTATATGACTACTAAGGTACAGAAATCAACCGTATCTCGTAACTGTCGAAGAATACCAAGACCTGAAGTGACTTTACTTATAATGTAATCAATGTGCGCATTCCAGCTCAAAGACTCATCTATATTCAGACCCAAGGATTTTGTCTTTTCTAACCTTTTAATACTGAAATTTTCTACATATATAGTTGGGTTAGATGTTAATTGGCCCAATCGTCTTTTTGAACCAATGAACGTATACTCCGTTTTGCTTTTATTAAGAGTTAATTTGTTTGTGGACAACCAATTCGCAACAATATTTAAATCATCGCTCAATGTTTCAACAATTTCATTTATATCATGGCTTGCTGTAGCAATTTGAGTATCGTCAGCAAACAAATGCGGTTCTGCCTTTTCTAAGCAATCTGGTAAATCATTGATGTATATAAGAACTAAAAATGGTCCTAAGCCTGAACCTTGTGGTATACTTGTTTTCATTATTAGCGGGCTAGTTGGCTGTCTTTCACATAGCAATACCAACACCAAATTAGCTTACCTTGCCATCAGATGATGGACTTCGCAGATCGATGCGCACCCGACGCCCACCAAAGCACTACCAAGACCATATAACAGATCTCCAAGTATATGATGACTTCTGCGTTGTGCGATTTCATGAGACAAAATGAAACAGACTTCTTCCATTGGGCGTGTGTGCGTTTACATTGATGTTTCAACTAACTCAGGCATTGTTACATCAGTTCCATTTATGGTAGTAGTGCTTTAAACTTTACGATTTTCTTAAACGTGAGAAAAGAGAGTTGTGACAGTATCGATTAGCAACAAAGGTTTATACGTGTTACCCTCACGGAGGTCGGCCACCTTGTTTTGCCCGAATCTCGTTCCTACGACGTTTACTACTGTGACTAAAGTCATTTAAACTTTACCAATCGGGCTTCGCCTCTTACCCAACTGGCATTGAACAAACGTCGGCGAATAATCAACAATTATCAAAAAAATATTGATATCAAACTTTTCTACTCGGCTGGTCTAGATTCGTTATTGCCTTTATTATAGGCAACGTCTTTACCAAAAGTGATATATATCCTTTCTTTTTGAAGTCTAAAGTTTTTTATCACTTTAAACTTGCGAGGTTTGAAGTTCGTTATGTTGGAGGGACCTGAAGGCAGCTCTACAAAAGGTACACGAGTACTTTAATCAAACCGACAGTAATTTCCAAATCTACAAACATCTCAAAAGAAGGATTCCATATCCTAATAAGATAAACTCGAACAAAAAAGCAAATAGACCTTCTACTGTCTTAACTTGAACATCTTAATTGCAATTTAAAATCCTTACAATTTATAACAAGGCAGTACTTCAATTTCTGTTGATACTTTTGTTATATTATATCGCGTATTTGTTTTGTCGTTGTAATCTATAATGCTATATTTGTATCAGTTAATTCCAAAATTATTTCAAATCCATGGAAATTGAAAAATCGTCAATAGAAATGACGCAGTGGACGTTGTCTTCAACTAGCAAAATCGAGTACAGCAATCTTGAGTCGTAGCAATCATGAAGTAGGACGATTTGTACGTCCTAAGCATATCAAATGAAAATAAAAACAGACTGAAAAGCGTTGTACAGCTTGTTTAAAATATATTCCATTCGCTTGTTTTATTGCAAACTCAATGATCGTAAATGGTACGGGCCACGAGTTCAAGTAGTTCATCCACAGAATGACCTTATTCTTAATCAAAATACCTTGATTAACAGATGTTTTTAATAAAAATACGTCTATTCTTGGTATATTATTCAATTGCCGAAATATGAACTACATTTAAGATCGCATTAATACCACGGTACAATGAGTTTATTTGAATCAAATTTTTTATACTGCTGTCATGACATTGGAGGTGAACCGATATTTCTGGTCCTTTTATTTTAGGAAACCTGAAAGGAGATCAAGGAACTGGAAAAGAAGCAATTAAACATGGTAAGTAGCAACACCCTGATCAACAATTCTGACTAACTCCTGTACTGCCAATCATCTTCTCTGTAGACTTGTAGCGTTTGTTTACAGACTTAGTGTCGACTAAAAGACAGCTGTGAAATAACGAAAGCTGGGTTTCGAGAGTTCTTCAATGTAGAAGAGACTAGTTTGGCGGCATGTTATATCAACTTGTCATCAATTGGTCTTTGATATGTAAATTATATTCAGCCTACCATTGTTGCGTGATACAGTTCCAAACTTTTCAATGTCACTGCAAGAAATACTGTTTCCAGAAAGACCCGGGAACCTGCAGGTAACAGTTGTTAAAAGGTTTGCCGGTGACTGATGACGGTCACTTAATTTCAAAAGAACGGATTGCAGTAAAAGTCAGCTCATCAAATGCTACCAAAGAACAGAAATAAAAGACCTTAAATTTCATAAAGATGTTCTGAAGTATCTTTTACAACCCTCTGTGGTGTCTTTATCACCGCTAAAACATACATAAATAGAACATTTGGTGGTTTTGTATGCCTTGGACAAACCAGTAAATAATGAAAGTGGTAACAGCAAGGTAGTATTGACTTATTGTGCCAACCGCTTAAGCATTAACAATTTTTTGGTGAATTACAAATAGCGTTGTTGACCATGCCCGACATTCAATGTGAAAGATTTTGAAAAGGGTAACTTGAAACCAGGGAAGGTGGCTGGAGAAGAAGCAGATATGAGGGGTGAAACTGTTGAAAGTTGGCATGAAAGAGCAAGAGAGATTACAAACAACAGTCGTTTTACGGCCGTTTTTTCTGCTTACGCAGGGGTTGGCTGTCGGATCTACACAGCAACCTCCTCCTCCTCTCCTTCTCATCTTCCCTTTTCAACCCGCACTCTCTCATGTCCCTCTTTCCACCACCTGGCTCCATGTCATCCTCGGCCTTTCCCGTCCTCTCTTACCTTCCACCTCAAACGACATGATCTTTTTCACCCAATCATCATAATCCTTCCGCAACACATGTCCCAACCATCTTAATCAATTACGTTTCACGGCATCAGACACTTACTCAATACCCATTCTTTCCCTCAGCTTTGCACTCGGCACTCTATCCCTCAGCAATACACCACACATCCATCTCACCATCCGTACATTCCAGTCTCCCACTCTGCTCCGCCATCATGGCCCACGTTTCACTTCCAAATACCACAGTACTCTTCACACACGTCACATACAGCTTTTCCTTCTGTTTAAATGACACTTCCTTCCTTTTCAAGATCCCTGACAACTCCTTAAACTTCCTCCACACACAATGCACCCTTGCCACAGATGTGAGATTCGCTCCTCCACCCCCATTCAGCATATCACCCAGCTAACAAAACTTTCCAACATTCTCTAAGTAAACCCCATTTCCCAGATCCAAGCTCTCCTCCACATTCCTATCCTCTTCATCACCTGCTCTTTCACATGTCTTGCACACAAACGTATCCTCAACTCTAACCAGAGAGCCCTTCACACCTGAGCATCACTTGTGTACCCATCCTTTGCATCTCGTACATCTGATGGAAATGCTCCCAACACCCTTTCCACATACAGTACATGGCAACGTCTCCAGTCTTTCAACATCACCACAATTCTCCCCTGACACCTTCACCTTTGTTTTACCAATGTTCACCTTCAACCCTTTCGGCTCCATGTACTATTTCCACCTCAGCACTTTCCCCTTAAGTTCCTCAATGCTCTCAGCCATCCGAACTAAATCGTCAGCATGTAACAGCTCCCACGGTAGGCCCTCCCTAACGTCTTGCGTCAGCGCTTCTATCACAACCACAAACAGTAATTTACTCAGAACAAATCCCTGATGTACCCCAACCTTCACCTCAAACTCCTCACTGTTTCCGTGCTTTTTTTTGACCATTGTTCTCGCTTTCTTACACTTTATTATCACCGCTTTCACCAGCCATTCTTCAACCTCCAGCTTCCTCAATTCCCACCTAACCACTTCTCTTTATCTCCTATCAAATGCCTTCTCCAGATCCACAAATGCGTAATACAATAGTCTCTTATTTGCCAGAAACGTCTCGTGCATTTGTCGTACCACAAGGATCCCATCTGTCGTCCGCGTCCCTGGCATAAATCCAAACTGCCTACCATTAATATTTACTGTCCCTCTCAACCTTCTCTCCAGAACCCTCTCAAATACCTTCAGCCCGTGTTCTAACAACTTTATTGTCCTATGTGTCCCACACTCCAATGGGTCACCTTTCACCTTTTAAATGGGTACTCAGCTCCCAGTCCTTCAGTACTTTTTCTTCGTCCACTACCATATTGCAGATCTCTGTCATCTTCTTCACCCCTACCTGACCAGATGCACGGATAATGTCACCCACCAATTCCGTCGGACCTCCTACCTTCCTACTTTTTATCTGCCCTATCCTCTTCTCTACTTTCATCTCTGTGATAAGCTCTCTTGGTCCTTCAACTATCCCAAACTCTACAATTCCATCCCAATCACTCTCTACATTCAATAGTTACTCTATATCCTCCATCTCTTCTTTATCATCTCCGGTTTCATATTTATATTTCTAGATAGTACGAACAGCTGGTATGTTAATATGGATCGTAAAATGTTTAACTTGGTTGTTTTGTTAGATCTTAAGAAGGCATTTGATACAATTGACCGTGGTATTCTGTTATGCAAATTAGAACTTTATGGCATAACATGAAGTGCCTTGTCCATGATACGTTCATACTTATCTGATCGAAATCAAATATGTCAATTAGGTGACGTAATGTCAACTGAAAAGCGTATTACATATGCTATTCCTCAATGGTCTATTCTTGGCCCTCTCTTTTTTCTCATATACTTAAATGACCTTCCAAAGGGTCTAAATAAGGCTACTCCTCGGCTGTTTGCCGATGATACTAATCTTACTGTAGCCGGTGAAAGTATACAGGAAATTGAGTTGAACATGAATACTGATCTTACATGCATAAATGAGCGGCTTTTAGCCAACAAATTGAACCTTGATGTTGCAAAAACAGAATTTATGCTTATTGGTTCAGCTCATAAATTAAACAACCTTGTCACACAGCCAGATCTCAAAATTAATCATGATAAAATAAAACAAGTCTGTAATACTACCGTACTTGGAGTTGGAATTGATGATAAATTATCTTGGAATAGACACATCGATAAAGTGGCCAAAAAAGTTACCTCAGGAATAGGAGCTATTAGGAAAATTCGCGATTTCGTTGATCGAAACACTCTGATCTCTATCTACAATGCTTTAATTAATCCTCATTTTGACTATTGCAGTGAAGTATGGGATACCATGGGTGTCGGACTTTCCAGCAGGCTTCAAAAACTTCAAAATAGAGCTGCAAGGGTAATAATGAACTTTAGAAATAATATTTCTGGACCAGAAGTTATAAAAGCGTTAGGATGGGAAACTCTCGAGACTCGACGAGCCAAGTCAAAACCAAAAACAATGTATAAGGTTCTAAATAACTTGGCTCCGAGCTCGCTTGCGGAACTGTTTGAACATAAGAAAAATATTACTCATTGCGACCTCAGGGGCTCTTCTACCTTGCTGCAGTTGCCTCAACCAAAATCTGAAAAGTTAAAGAAAAGTTTTTCTTACAATGGAGCTAAAGTTTGGAATTCTCAACCTGCAGATGTGCGTAAATCCGATACATTGACAATATTTAAAAATAGAATTCGTGCTTAAATTTATATATGTTATTCACACGCCTCTCGTAGAAATCGGCTTTAGTTGACGAGGCCAGCGTGTGACTTTTAAATAAAGTTTTTACCACTACTTACTACTTACTACTACTACGTCTTCGACCTCATTGTTCCATTACAAGTTCGGACCGTCCCCAAAGGCATTCCCCGTGCTGTTCGTGCAGCTCTCAGATGGGAGGGTGCAGCGCACCTACCTGGCCCAACAAAGGGAACTGAGCACGTGCTAAAGGTTCACGTATCCACTCCAGATGAGGACCTCCACAGACAAGCGCAAGAGTGGCGGAAAACTGAGTCCTTTGGGTGCAAGTACGACAGGAAAAGCTCCAGGTCGGAAGAAGACGAAATTGCACACAAGATTTTGGAATCGACAACGAAGAAACTTGGAGATTGCCACGAAACTGGACTCTTGGAAACACCCCTCAGCCAAAGTACCGAATAACTGCCCCGTTGCCGAGAACCATCTTCGTTCCCTGGAAAGGCGACTTGCAAAGAACACGGCCCTCGCGATGGAGTATCAGAGTACGATAGATAACGATTTGCAGATGGGCTATATCAAGAAATTGACCCCGGAGGAAGCGACAAAGCCGGTAAGGCACCAATGGTTTCTTCCCCACCATCCCGTTGTGCACCCGAACAAACCCGGAAAGTCATGGCGGGCTTGTGGACACACGAGCCTGTGGACACTACTGCCGCCTGTGGACACTACTGCCGCCTGTGGACACTACTGCCGCCTGTGGACACTACTGCCGCCTGTGGACACTACTGCCGCCTGTGGACACTACTGCCGCCTGTGGACACTACTGCCGCCTATGGACACTACTGCCGCCTGTGGACACACACCTCTAAATGACCATCTACTGACAGGTCCAGACCTAATTATTTCCCTGATCGGGATATTAGTGCGCCTTCGTGAAGTGAGAATAGCCCTTTGTGCCGACATCGAAGCAATGTTTTCCCAGGTAGCGGTTTCGCCAGGAGATCAAGTAGTACTACGTTTCCTATGGAGAGAAAGTAGAGATTCACCTGTGAGCGTTTACCAGTTTCTTCGCCACATTTCTGGAGCAAAATCGTCCCCCGCTTAAGCCAATTATGTCCTGGGTCGGACTGCACATGATAACTCCACACAGTTTCCAAGGGCTACGGAGGCAGTGCTAAATAACTTTTACATGGACGACCTTTTTCATGTCTGAGGAAAATAAAAATTCGGCAGTACAACTTCAGTCCGACCTCACTCAGATTTTATCAAGAAGAAGATTCCCGTCTGGCTAAATGGTGTAGCAACTCCAAACAGGTTTTAAGTCGTATCCCACTAAAAGAACTTTCCCCATCCTTGAAAGATCTGGAGCCCGAAAGTGACCTTCCAGTAGAATGTGCTCTTGGGGTCGCTTGGACCGTTAAGACCAACTGGTTCGTTATTTGACTCAGGCCTCAAAAACCAGTAAACACACAAAGACAGATCCTTTGTCTCGTCTCCTCCATATACGACCCTATGGGTATGGTTGCCCCGTTTACCCTGTCGGCGAAGAAATTCCTCCAAGATCTCTGGCTTAAGAAACGGAGATGGGACGAAGAGATTCCCGAGAAGGAGTTGGCACCTTTCCGAAAGTGGCAAGATCAACTCTGTGACCTGGAATCGTTTAGCCTTGCTCGATTTTATCGATCAGTCCCTGCCTCTCCAGTTAACACTTAAGCCCACCTCTTTGGCGTTGCATCTGAATCTGCTTTCTGTGCTGTCGCCATTTCCGTTCCCTGTACGACGATGGGTCGATCCAGTGCTGTTTCGTAATGGAAAAAACTCGAGTTGCATCTCATCGACAAATGAGTATTCCGCAACCTGAGCGCCAAGCCGCTTTTATGTGTGCTCGTTTGTGGGAAGCTGTGAAGGAAAACCACACGTACGAGATTGACTCCTGTCACTTGTGGAGTGAGTCGCACCGTCATTGGGTGGATCAACAATACAAGTCGCCGTCACCCAGCATTCATTGCCAACTGTATGGCAGAGATCCATGATTTGACGAACCCTGAACAGTGGCGACACGTACCCGGCCGGATAAACGTGGCTGACCATGGAAGTCCTGGATTGCATGCATTGGACTCCGCCCTAGTTCTCGATGGTTAAATGGGTCGGCTTTCCTATCTCAACCTGAAGAATTTTGGCCACAACCAGACAACATCGCCGATGAGGAGAGTGTTGCTGACTCAAAAGGTTGGACGAACGCCACGGCCTTAGCACCGGTTTACTTCCTCGACTCAAACCGTTCCTCATCTTGGGATAGACCCTTCCGAGTTACCTTATGGGTCTTACGTTTTCTAAGCAATTGCCGACGCCCGAAAGAGAATTGTAAGGTTGGGCATCTGAGCCTCGCTCGAACTAAGCGAAACTAGAGAAACTTGGATAAAGAGGTCGAAAAGAGAAGTCTTCTCTTCAGAAATTATGTGCTTAAATGAGAAAACACGTGTGCCCCGGCAGTGCCGTATCCTGACTTTGGCTCCTTCCCTAGATTCAAATGGGATCCTACGCGCTGGGGGGTTCATTTCGAAAGGTCCCGTGTCATACGCGACTCGCCACCCAATTATTCTTTCATTCAAATGCCATATCACGAAATTAATGATAACTAACTACCACCTACGCTGTCACCATGAAGGCAACAAACACGTTCGCCATACCATTCAACTGGAATTCACATATAGATCCCCATACTGTCGACGATGCAAAGCACTGCCTCAAGTACCGATCATGGCCGATCTACCGGTAGCCCGGCTCATCGCGTATTCCCCTCCTTTCTATATGTCGCAGTAGATTATTTCGGACCGTTTGCCGTAAAACGGTCGCTAAAGGCCGAGAAGCGATACTGTTGCCTCTTCACATGGCTGGTAAACCATGCCGTGCACATCAAGGGGGCGCATACCCTGGAGAATGATTCTTACATCATGGCCCAGCGCAGGATGATCTCCAGACGGGGCAAGCCGCAGGTTATCTGCTCAGATAATGGTACAACCTTCGTGTGCGCCGAGAGTGACGCATCTACTTAGACCGATGGAATTACCATCGAATCAATTCATTGTTACAGGAAGGCATCGAATAGTGTTTCAACCCACGGTCCGCCCCACATTGTGGCGGAATTTGGAAACGCCTTGTGAGGTCGTCTAAACGAACGAAGCGCGCCATCCTTCAGAATCAGATGCTCACCAACGAAGTCCTCTTGACCATCGTAAAGGAAGTGGAATCCTTACTCAATGGCCGTCCTGACGCATGTTAGCACTCACTTGGCTGACGAAGAAGTCTTTACACCCAATCACTTCCTGTTGGGACGCTCAAATCCAAACCTGCCACCCCATGTCTTTGTGGATAGAAAAATGTCAAGCAGGAAACGATGGCACCAGGCTCTAGCACTGACCATCCACATTTGGAAAAGGTGGCTTAGAAAATACGTATTTTCCCTCATGCACTCAAGAAAATGGACAAAGGATGCGAGGAATCTCGAGAAAGAAGATCTCGTGCTCGTGGTAGATCCACAGTCCCCTCGTGGAGTGCGACCGTAAGGCCGTGTTATTCGACTTATAGTAGGTAAAAACAGAGTTGTCCGAGCAGCTGAGATGAAGACCAAGATGGGAACCATGGTGCGACCGGTAGTGAAGCTTGCACTTCTTGAAGAAAGCGTCGAAACTCCGCAAGTGGACATGTCCGCCTCCGAGAATGAGGACGAACACGGAGCCGGCTGTGCTCCGCCGGCACATCGTATACACTATTTTGTTTGTTTTTTATTTGGTAGCACTTAATCTAATGGTATTTCTGAGCACTAACACTTGCACTTTAATTCATTGCACCCTAGATTAATGTAATTTGATTTAACCAATAGCGCACTTGCTGTTAGTTTCCTGAGTGTGATCCCTGGTCGAAAGACATTTTGCTTTTTTCGCCCTTTTGGTTTTTTTCGTCTTTTTTTTTTTTTTTTTTTTTCGTAACGTTCTTGGAGGAGAACAACGAAAAGCTTGAAATCAAAGAAAGAAAATGGCGCTAAAAACTATGAACAAACGAACCAAATTCATTTAATAATTATGACTTTTTTTAACCCCTCTCGTTCCATACCCGACTTTTTAACTTTACTCTGGCTAAAGCCAATACTCCTATTTCGGGAATAAAACACAAGGCAATAGGCGAGTGTTTTAGAAGCAATAATGCAACTTCTACGAGTTATGTTTATCAGAAACCCCTTTATAAATTTGTTTTATAATATGCGCTCGAATTAGAATTTCATTGTCTGCTGGCATACACCTGTCGACAAACGCCATGTTCTTGAGTAACTTACTGCAAACAAGGTGAAAAATTAGATCTTTTAGCAATGCTTTGGCACTGATGTAGACGTCGATGTATTTTGTTTTTGTTCAACTTAAACAGTATCCAAACCTTTACAGCTGATAAAGAAGTTTATGTACGATTCAGGTTTTTATATAATATTACCCGTAAAAGTATTTATATAAAAAAGATCTGTTATTTAAAAATAAACAAGACGTTGACAATAAAGGCATATGAGCATCGAAATTCTTTTAGTAATATTTTTTTTGTCGCATTCTGCAGAGGTCGTTAAAGAAATTAAAGAAGAAATTTCTGAAAGTACAAGAGCAGGTAAACATTTGTTAGCACTACGTATAAATGTGGCGTTTATTTTCTGGCTATATAAGTATGCACAACTACGGTTGGTGGTTAACCAGGTATCTGTAACAAAGTCTTGCCATTTTAAAGATTACTACCTCCCTTTAACTCAGTAAACCATTTTCTTGCATGTCAGAAGATATTAAAATGTCGTGAATGTAAACGATCTACGACGATATCCCACATCTAATATTCACACTTCAGCACATGTTTTCCATTAAATAAATACACCATGTTACGTAAACTGGTTTGATAGTACTTCTTTGAAAGGCTATTGAAAAAACCTGTAGCGTTGCCGGTATCCCAGCATTTTTGTTACGGCTTCTAAAGCGTATGGATATTTTTTCATTTACTTTTCCCGTGATAAAACTATTAGTAACAATACTTCTGAAATTTTGAATGTTTGAATTAAATGTCATTGAGTTGAGCGCAAAAACGCCTTGACTTCTCTGCAAATTTAGACTTAGTTTCAGGAGTAGTTTTAGGAGTTGTTTTTCTTCAAAAAATTCATTTAAAAACAACATAAATGAATACACCTGAATGCTAAGTAAGCATTCATGCGGTCATGAAGCAAAACGAGATCAAAAGAAAATCTCACGAAAACAAAAATTGCTCAAAAATAACGAACAGAACGAACCAAATACTGTATAAAATAGTTTCCTTTTTTTTGTAGAACTGTCGTTATCGGCCTTTGATTAAAACAACTTTAGCTTTGGCTATTGTTACCAACCATTTGTTATTCTAATATTCTATATTGTTTCCAAGATGTCTAAATTTCCATTAACTCTTTCCTTGCGGGAGCTCACCCCTTGACGAGTAAAGTTGTGTAGTGTACCTAAGAGTGAAATATCACAAGTTCTATCTTGCTGCAAAAGATTTAAGAACGTATCTTCTTGTTAGTCAACAAGTTGTGGACTTGCAATAATATGACTCATAGGTAACCGTGGCGAATTCAACTTCCGTTTCGTTCGCCAATTTACCTTTTCCAAACCACCCTATCATCGCAACATGTTTCATGTTGACAACAGTCATGTTTAACATGCTTTTAATTTTATAATATTAGTACATTCTGTACACTTACTTTGGTCATTTCTAAAAGTTATACACTGAGTACGAGGTGTTTAAGTGATACCAAGGTTTAAGATATATAACCTCCTTATATCACCATTGGTGCATGAGGTTTTTGAAAACTAAGTTAGCAAAGTTTGCAATTGACTAGTCTCCGTTGATATTTCGTTCCAGATATTCCCATTTTTTAGGGTATAAGACCGACAGATGCGTGGATATGGTTGTAGGGAATATTGAACGTTTCCAAACGAAATATAGATCGCGACTGTGGCGGATTAAAGGTGGGGGGAAGGGGGACACTTTGGGAACGTGCCAGCCGCTCCACGCTTTTTGAGACCCTGCACAATTTTTGGGGGCCTCGCGGTTTTTGATAATGATAATGATAATGTTATTTTACCAGGGAGGTCACATCACCGAAGTGTTTTTCAGCGAAGCCCTGATTATCAGGGGCGTGTATATAGGGAAGCAGGGGGGCGACCGCCCTCCCCCGGAAAATTCCGTCGGAAAATTTAGAGCTTGTCGGCAGTGGCGTAACGGAGCTAGTGGGGGCCCTTAGTAGAATTTTGCTCGGAGCCCCCCGACCCCCCTCAGCTTAGACATACATTTCAAGACTTCAATTGACTGCTAGAGGTTATAGAGTCTGAAATCCGAATCAGATAAAAAGATATTACATTTGCAACTGAACCTTCACAATACACATGAAATCATCTATTTGACGAAAGATAAGGAAAATGGAAAACAATAACATGTAGATATTAACACTAACGTGGCATGTGCAAGATCTGGTAAATGTACAGAGATAATTCTTATGGTCATGTTGAACCAAAATAATGAATTACTATACAACAGAGCTACTAACACAAACGCTATTTTTACATGATAGGCTGCAAGCAATGAAAAAATACAATGACAATTATATTTCTTTTGAAATATGACATTTAAAATGAACAGGACAAAGTACTTAAGCTACATTTATGTCCACGCGAGACTGCATGACACAGTGTCCATTGTCTGAGAATATGTCCAATAGGCAATATAATAAAACCGAACATTTACACTTTACAATTGCAAGCCAAACTGCTTGCACCTACATGCATTGAGACTTGCAAAACTGTTAATCAATTCCTTCTTATCAATCGATCTGGCCTCAGCTTTTCAATAGACAGAATAGACAAGTGATCTAGTCTCTCTTGGCTCATTGTGGATCTAAGGTATGTCTTAATGAGCTTTAGTTTGGAAAAAGACCGCTCTGCCGATGCCACAGTTGCTGGGATTGAAACGAAGAGAACGAGTAGCTTGTACACCATAGGAAACGACGAAGTGACGCGACTTTCAAGCATCAATTTTATCACATCCAAGACACAATCTTTTTCTTCAATTTCTTTTCTAAATTCGTTGACAAACGATCTGAGCTCTGATTCCAAGTCTTTGGTAAAATCAGTTGGATACTGACTCAGTGTTGCCGATGAAGCTCTTAAAAGGTCTTCCTGAGTAGCCTTTACCATACGTTTGGGAAATAAAATGTCAAACGTGGACGTTACCATGTCTTCACCGTCAAATCTTTGCCGCAGTTGCATTAAAGCTGTATCTACTGTTTTATAAAAGACATTCACTTTAAACACTTGTTCAGGATTATCTATATTTTCGTCATCACACAATTCATCCAAAAACCTCTTGACCTTTCTTTTTCTCTTTTGTTTAAAATGGAGGGCAGCATCCCATCATTTGGCCAATGCAGAAGCCGTTAGCACCACAGAGTCCCAAGAGTCCCGTAGAATTCTTAGTTCTGAAAGAGAGCAGCTTAAGAGCATTGCAACAACAGAGAGATCAACTTTAGGAGACTGCATTTTACGTGAAGTGGAGTTTATTGCGCGGAGAATTCGTTCCCAAGTAACGATAAATAATACAAATTCATAACTCTCTAATTTTTCCTTAAGACATCTAGCCTCGTCCCTTTCTGTTTTATTTGTCGATTTTGAAGACAGTCGCGTTATAATCTTCATAATGTCCCGTTATCTGTCGCGGACGGCACGAACTGCATCTATTCGCGAAGACCACCTTGTCACACATAATTTCTTCAAAGTCAGAGATCTGCGAGCAGCATGGATTCTAAGTTCTTCCCACCTATTTAACGATGACCCAAAGAAATTAAATACCTCACGCAATAGCCCAAAGAAACTTTCATTCTCCTGTATTGAGCTAACCGCATCATTTATTGCTAAATTCAAGTTGTGACAACCACAGTGTACGAATGGAGCCGGAGATTGGACCATCTCTTTAATTAAACTTTGCACACCAGTGTGAATCCCGCTTATTACACTAGCTCCATCATAGCCTTGACCTCTTAACTTACAAAAAGACAAACCAAGTCTTTCAAGAAACTCCTTCGCAGTAGAAGCTATATCCTCTGCCTTTGCATCATTTAATTTAACAAAACCCATGAAACTCTCAACCACCCTACAGTCTTTACCCTCAACCTGTACCCACCTTACGACAACGCTCAGTTGGTCCACCCATGAGATATCACTAGTCGAATCCAAAATAACAGACCAAAATGGTGCATCGTTGATATTTTTGACAGGTGATGACGTTACCGCATTTGCAAGAAGACTAATTAGCTCATTTTGAATTTTGGTAATGAGATATTTAGTAGCTTCAGCGGGAAGCGAAATAACTTCGGAAAGGACGTTATTATATTGTGCAACTAATGCCACGAATCCCAGAAAGTTGCCCCCTTCACATATTCCGTCAGACACGGCTTCTCGGTGTCCCCTGAAAGCTAAACTTAACGATGCCAAAGTCAAGATGATTTACAGTATTCGTTCCAGGACTTTGACACAAAACAGTGAATTCCGGCGTATTTCATTCTCGTTTTCTTCATCAAGAAATTTTCCAGATTTCCACCTTAGACAGACAGCGGATGCTTCTATTTGCAAAACTGACTTTTCGTGCCGATTAATCTTGGCAGACATATTATGAGTAGAACCCGATACGCCGTTTATCCAACCCTTTTGACTCTCGTAATCCTTGTTTGAAAGATATAAATAGCCAACAAAACTCATAGTATGGTTTTTTCAGTTCGTTGGAATAACAAAGCAAGCCTCTTGGAACTGAAATATTATCGACAAATTTGTTGTAATACCTGGCATGGAAATTAGTGATCAATGTTCCTGCTTCATCTCTGAATTCAAAAGGGCCAGATGGTCTACATGGTCCGTGGTTTAAAATCTCCATTTTTAAAGAAGCGTCATTTGTTGTCTCGCAAAAGTGGCCCGTGGTCTGCTGGATAACGTCTCGACGAATCAAAATCAAACTGAGATCTTTCACTAACAGAATTCAATCTTGAAGATGGATCACTTGAATGGCTGATAGCAACACCATTTTCTGGTACTGGTGCAGTGACAATGTTCTCTTCGTTAAATAGCGCAATGCTCTCTTCTTTTTCTGCTGTTTCTTTCTCTTTACTCCGTCTATTATTTTCAGATATTTCAGGATTTTGCTTCCCTTAATCTTCGTTGCCTTCACTGTGACTCGAGGAGGTAGGACAATCACCTTGAAGCCGAGTATCACCTTGACAAATTGTTAATTCATCTTTCTTCTCAGTCTGAAGAAAAGACGATATGTTTCTCGTACTTGATGTGGCAGCTTCGCTCCTACGATTTTTCTCTGCTCTTTTAAATGCACCAGAATTATACTTTCGTTTTAAATTTTAGGCCATAAATTAGTATAGGAAATAACACGGTTCGAGAAGAATTAATGAAAAATGGCACGCGTGTTTCGCCAAATATTTGCTTTACCGTCTGTAAAAGCTCGAGAAACAACATCGCTGACGTCAGTAACTAAATACCACTAGTAATAAAAATTAAAAGTAAATTTCGATGTGATTAGCCAATCACAAATAAGTAAAATTGATTGAAATTGTATTAACAGCGAAATTACCATAACCAAACTGACTTCCTAGCAAAACAAACGTCCGCCGAACGTTGTGATCGTCATGTTCTTCGAACGTAAAATACCTATGATGTGATTGTGGTAGTTTGGTAATTATATTCTTAGTACGCACGCTCTCAAGCTGTTCTCTCAGAAAAACGTTCTGAGTCCCTGACGGGAATCGAACCCGTAATCTTCTGTGCGTCTCACCGGCAATCAGAAGGTTACGGGTTCGATTCCCGTCAAGGACCCAAAAAGTTTTTCAGAGAGAACAGCTTGGGAGCGTGCGTATTAAGAATAAAATACCTAATCAAAAACCGCTGACCAGAGATCGGCCGGGGAATTTGCGCCTGAGATACACTTATGACATATACCGCATTATTTAAAATGGCAGCAACAGAAGAAATACGAATATCATTGTGAATAAAATGTTAGTGAAAATTACTCCCTTGATTTATTGTGTGATAGGAAGCATAGGATATCATTTCTTCTAATTAATCTAAATTTTAAAGTCATGACGTCATCATAAATTCATCGGGGGCCCCTTTGAGGTCTGGGGACCTTAGGAGTTGCTCTTACCCTGACCTTAGTCCGTAACGCCACTGATTCCATCGAAATTCTTATTTTCTCTCATTGTTAACTTTTCAAACTTTGTACCTCCTAACTGAGAATTTTTAAGTATGAGGGTATAATTCCATAAAAGAAACGGTTTTTATTTTTATAATTTCCATTCCACACTAAGTTATGCAGTCCACAAATTCAAAACTTGAGTAATTTATTGAAAATCCTCTCTTTATCTAATTTGTAGATTGACTGGCCCATTTTGCCCCACTAAAAATGCCAGTCAGAGCCCTGGGTATTAATGCCTCTGCAGCGTATAGCACTGTTCATAAGACTTCGATATTTTTTAACTTGGTTAGCAGAAGGCCATTTGCACTTTTCAAGCAGTTTTTACCTTTTAACGAGCATTTGTTTGGAAGATATCTTCTCACAAAGTCAAAAACACCTAAATATTGACCCATCTGGCCCCACCTACTTCTTTCAGGCTCTTTAATCCTTGTCCTACATATCTGATTTCTCATTTACAGAATCTTCACCCTCTCATTTTTTTATAGCACTATTCGGCTTATGGTTGACATCCCCTATCAACCTGGCCTTCTGAAACAAACCTAGGTGCTTACTTCGTGCTTCAATATCGTGAGGTTCTAAGAATTCCTTTCGAGCAATTTTTTTGAATTTAAGTATCAGGTGGGCTATCGATTCATCCCTCTCTCCTCAAAGTCTACACTTTTCACATATCTCTTGACCATCCATGTTCTTCATCCACTTGGTTCTGAGGGCCTGATCTTACGCAGGAAATATCAAACCCTCAATTTTCTTCTTCTGAAATCCTTCCTTTATCCACCGCCATGACTCAATACTTCTTGTACCTTTTGTGCCTCTAAGGAATTTACCATGTAACTTCTTTTTTCTCTAGTGATTACGCTGTTCTTCCTGCCTTCTTTCCTTCACTGCTGAGGTTCTTTGTCCCTTCGTCAGAAATGCTGCGAGTTGCACCTCTTCTATTCTTCTCCAACTCTTCTACGTTTGGGTGTAATCCCATCTTTTACGGTATCTTTTGACGACCGTCGAGCAACTCATTGTCGGAGATAATGCCGAATGTATGAAATCGCTTCTCTATCCTTCTGTTGTGCATGAATTTAAAAACAATTAGGCAACATGACGTTCACGCCCATGTTTGCTTGGTGCGCCCATGTTGGCTTGGACATTATATATTATTCAATATATCATACGTTCATATTTTTAGGAAGTATTTTCATAAGGACTTTTCTCAAAAAAGTTGAGCACTTTCATTTCCCTCACATCAGTTAGATTTTCTGCGTACATTTGTTTTTCTTAAGTACATAGAACTGTTTCATAAAGATGGGGTTATAAGTGGAAGCGAAGCTTGTCAGACTCGAATTCAAGAAAAATCTAGACAAAAAACAGGGTGCCGATAAGAAGAGCATATGTTTAGCCGCAAAAGTATTCTTTTTGTCTTCATTTTATGCCACAGATGTGAATGTATAGATATGTGAGGTACCGATATTTTTTACATTCAGAGCAACTTTACGTAGTTTTTGAAGCCAAAGTTATGGTGTTTGCAATCTACGCCGTCACTCGAGCTTTGTGAAATTTTATCTGATATCAATTCCACGTCCCATGCTCGTAGCTCCTGGATTTCTATCCATGGCTCCACGTTGACACGACCTAATTATAAAGGCTTGGTTATATTGGCGCACTTTGCTGAGAGCTTTAGTATTATTTGTCTCCGATATCTTCGACTTCAGTTTACTTGTTGAGTAATATTTCTTTCCCCTCCTTAAGTTTCTTTCGAATTCACAAAGGGAATACGTGATAATATATCTATTTAGGAATCTATCTCAGGAATCTAACCTGAAAATTTTTTCTACAACATTAAAATTATATCAATATCAAAAACGTGTTTTTCTTGGTGGCCATTCCACTATTTCAATGCCAATTCCACCGTAGTGACAACTGCAACATAACAGCTTATATATCGATATAAAGAGAAATAAGTGTAGGAATAATGCCAGCATTTTAAGAGGAGACAAACATAAACACACAAGAACAATAGGAAGCATGAGCACCACAGTCAGTTATTTGTCAAGCATTTCCTTAAAGCTAAAGCTTGAGGAAAAGATTGACAGAAAAATGGTTTATTTCCCTGTTGCTTGAGCATTCTCTTATACTATCCCCGTTCAAACGTGTATAAAATTTAGCTTATGATTGTCTGACGTACAGACTCGAGCATCAGGTAAGGTCTGAATTTCGTTGAACAAACACAATACTAGAAATACGTGCTCGCAACAACCCCTCGCCCACAATTCCAATATATCTCTCGAGAATCCAAGTAATAATGATAAGTTTTCAAAATTCTCAAAAAGACAAATCCTCCTGACTATAACTGGAAGGGGACATGCAATAAAAAAATCCACACAGAATTTGGCCGCAAATAAACAACAATCCAAACTGGAAATTATTTTATATTTAAACTGCTTATAGTCGTATTTACGTTTAAAACTTCAATTCTGCTTTAATAAAACAAAACGTTCGGTGAGAATAACGTTCAACGGCTTAACAAATGGTAAGACGTCCATCCTTACAAACATCCCGTTTACATCCCGTTATACAAACACGTGGCTGGGAATCATAAGGACAAGTATAAAACCATATCACAAATACAATACCAACAAGTATATCAGCTGAACAGCTTTCGAAAATGTTCTGTCCTCCTTTGCCACGGTGCGTTGTTAAAAAACCATGTTGTTTGAAAATCTGTCTTATTTGAATAGTTTGCTACATCAAAAGGTGTGTTTTCTTTTAAACGTTTTTCAATTTAACCCACCACAAATTGAAAAGGTGTGCTGAATCTGAAACAGCAAAAGGTGTGTAACCTCAAAGTGTGTTACTTAGAGTAAATCATTGTGCTACGTAACACAGATGATGTGTTTTCTAGCACACGTTGTTGTGTTACTTAACACATGGAGATGTGTTTTAAAATTTCATTGTAAACATTGTGTTACTACGAGACACCTTTTGTGTTTAACATATCTGGTTGTGCTTTTTAACACGTCCTATTTACTGTGTATGATGGACTCCGACCAGTCGCCTAGCCAGGAATTTGAAACTAGGGGGGCAAAGGAGATTTTAGACAAATGTACCGACAAGATGTTAGCAATGTACTTACAATTATTAAGAAAAAATAAAATTTAACCAAACCGACAGCATGAGAAACTTGAAGTTCGATAAAGGAATAAATGATTTCTACTTTGCTAGCTGTAGCTGGTATAATGGTATTAAATTTCGAAAATGATTCGCAAAAGTGCGCACATCACGTGAGCTATGATATATACCAACGTATCTTCTTTTTCGGCCATCCCCGCTCCCGCAACCACTTTGTCCTGAGGGTTGACTGGATCTATCATTTTTGTCGGTTAAAAATACAAAACAAAACGAATCAGAATTCCTTACGAACATTTTGTATTGGACGTCTTTCCCGTACTTAACTTTCGCCGGTGCTTATTTAACAATTTTTTAATTTGATAATTGAAACCCAAATGGAATCCGCGACAGACAGGCTTAATGTACCTACAGATGTTCTGGTTGTACCGACAGACCTAGTCAGGACGAAAAGTGGGAGACAACTGCTCCCCTTTGGCTACGCTAATAGCAGGAGATATTCGAGAAGTCGAACAGTCATAAAGCCAAGCCAGTATAAGATGGTTAGAATAGCTTAGTGAGCAAAACTAAGGTGGGACAAGTTAACCGTAGTCGCAATATTGTGTCTAAATGACTGTATAGCCGATTGTTTTCGGTTGTGTTCAAAGTTTTGGCTCTCAGTATTCCTTATTAAAGTATCAGTAAACGTCTGTAGTTTTGCTGTGGCGGTATTTTAACTTTTTGTGTAACACAATGTGAACCGAAGAGCAATTAATGTCCTCTATCACGACTTTTTTTTTCACCTGGACAAGTCAGCCTGCAAGTCCGCGTACGAAAACCTGCTTTTTGTATTATTCGAGTAAACGCCTTATCATCACCCCTGATTATTGGCGTGGGTGCGTTTTCGATCTTACCCTGGTTGGCAAGTAAATCAACAGGTTCATACAAAAATTTTTCGGTCCGAATTCGACCTCTATTTTTTTACTCTGGGTAACCAGAGTAAACCAGCAGTCTACCAACCTTTTAACTTTTTGTGCTGTTTTATACTGCCAACACAGCATCCTATTTTTATATCATTGTCTATATTTTAATGTATGACCACTAAAGGTTGCTTCCAGTGACGACTTCATTCCTTGAAAAGTACTAATTGATACTATTGGTTTTGTAAGAGGGACGAAGCTCAACGAATGAAGCTAGTGAACCAAGTACAGAGAGACCGTATATTCAAGGTACATTACTACGAAGGTTCTGTTTCCTTTAGTTTGTCGTTTATTTATATGTCGGGCATTACAAATTAAAATTTGAGTATCTTATATGTCTATTATGGATATCAGAATTCTTTACTAACAACGATTCTAAACAACAAGTAGAGTAAGTCCCATTCACACGTTTAAAAGCTCAAGCAGTTTTGTCGTTAAACGACTCCTTTGTAAAAGACTACCAGTTGAAGGGATTAAACGTAAACTAGACGACATCGTTTTCCAGCATCTAAAATAATTCTGACAGCTCTCCTTTGATGCCTTAGTACTCTTGTGAGACATTCGGCATTGCAGCTATCCCAAGTTATATTGCTTCCATACATCAGTAGAGGTTTAACAAGACGATTAAAAGTTTCGATGTGGGAGTCTCCGACACCATCGAGATTCTTTAAAATTTAATTTTGTAAACAAACGTTGCTAAAAAGCCCACCTGGTCACCTTCAATTTTCGAAGCCTAATACATAACCTTCAAAGCATTCCAAATTAAGTAGTTTACTTCAGAGATAGGGAAAATTAGCGAAGAAAATGAACTTAAAACTGCGCTAAGGGTGTATTAGTTTTCTAGTAAACAAAACAGATTTCTAGATTGACTTCACAAAGTCTTAACAACCAAGTCTGCAAGTGAAGAGCAATTCCGATCGATTAAAATACTGGGTGTAAATATTGATGAGAAATTAGACTTTAGTCTTCACATAAGTGAGATATGTAATAGGGTCAGTAAGCAAGTTGGGATTTTGAATAGATTGAAAAATCTTATACCATAGTGTGCAAAATTAGAACTGTAGAAATCAGCTATAATGCCACATCTGATCTATTGCCACATTGTGTGGCATTTTTCTCTGGCATCCGATTGGCGAAAACTAGAAAGACTACAAGAAAGTGCTTTAAGGGCAGTGTTTAATAATACTTCGGATACATACGATACATTACTTGAGAAAGCTAAGTTAACTACATTATATAATAGAAGGCTACAAGATATACTTATCTTAATGTATAAAGTGAAAAATGGACTAACGCCGAAGTACTTAACGGATCTATTCCAAGTCAACTGTGACAGGGATAGAAGATATAACTTAAGAAACTCCGACTTTGGGCTGCCTCGTTACAATACAGTCACAAATGGGAAACATTCCATTGGATACTTGGGGCCATCGCTATGGGCGAAGCTAACTAGAAAGGAAAGGACCATCAAGTCTCTATCAATTTTCAGAACTATGATACGCAAAAAGAACATATCTGCTGTTGTAGAGGAATGTGGGAGAGACTGTAACTTATGTTCAACTTAGTCCTACTGTATCGCCATAAACAGCTTTTAATTTTTAGTTGTATAATGTATCTATAGTTTTAGTTGGTAGCATATTTTAGGCAGTTATAAAAAAAATGTTGTTATATATTCTTAATTTCGAAGCTACATATTTTAGGTAATTTTAAGAACTGTTTTGTGAATAATTTTGTATTTTAGTTTATCTTTGTATTTTAGTTTATTTTAATTCGTGCCCCCAATTAGTGCCGATGGCGCTAGAACGACCAGACACATTAATAAAGGGCTATGTTATGTTATTGTTGTTATTCCTACAATAAGAGAAATTTATGAGCTAAATTAATTGCTGTCGCATTCATTTTCAATTGGTGGGTTTCAGTTAATCCCGTGAGATTCAGTAGATATAGATGAGGCGGCCATGTGAAAGATCTAATACAGTACTAGTAAATAAAATTTTCTTGTTTAAGTACTGCAAGCATGGCCGCCAGATAGTGTTACTGTAACTCATCTGCGGATTTTACAGGCGGAAAAATTATTGGGAAGGAGGCTCATTGATTAACGATTAATTCGTAAACGAACTGGTTAGTGTGTAATAGCAGAATGTATGTTTTTTCCAGAATGTCAAGAATCTCCAAATTCGATACTCGGATTCTTCCAAAGAATTTGGAGCAGTGTACTAGGCGAAAGAGCTGAAGAACGCAACTTAAAACCAGGTGAGATCATCAGTTCTTTTTCATTCTGGCGTATTAGTGTGAGTATCAAAGCTCCTACAACGTTACGATTTCCTTTGCCCTGAGGGATCCGAGGATAGCACCAGAATTATTCCTTTATATGTTGATTCAGGGCAGATATTTAATGATGACTGATGAATGTTAATTCTTGGAGCATATTGTTTGAAGGAAATTATTATACATAGAAATTGACGGTTTTGCAATTTGTGTTGCTTTTGGTGAGGATAAGAATGTCACAACCTAGTATTTATGAAGTAAATTGAATATAATTGCTATATGTTTTCAATCCAGGATAACGGCAACGCTGAAGTGACTTTAAAGTCTAGTTGCTTACTTTACTGTGTTGCTTTTATGACATTCAGAGAGAATTTGCAGGTGTCCGTGAATCACAAAAGCTAGGACGGTCATGTAGACGACGAATATCTTTGCAAACTTTGAATATATTGCGATTTAGAGCTTATTTTTGCCGAGCAGTAATAGACTCAAATGTCTTCAACGAAACGTTATAATTGAGATCAACTTTCGTACAATAGATCTGAACGTGTGGGGTTAGTCGTCAGATACGTAATACAGCACTGTGATTAATTAAAAGTAACCAACTGCATTGTGCCAACTCAGTATTTTATATGGCCGATATAGTGTGGTAAAGCTATTAAGACATAGTCATTATTGGCGTGCACTAGAGCATTTTGGTTCATATGGCTAAGCTAAAGTGACAACTCACTGAGTTGATTTCGAATGCTCTGGGGGTGTCGGCGGTGTGGAACGTGATTATGAGGTTTTGTTTCCTTCTGCGCTTGACATGTTCAAATTTACATGTGGTGTGACCAGCCGGTTCTGGTACACTGAACTTTCAAAACCAGTACATCTTTTGCTGTTCATTACCACAAAATATACTATCATTAACGCCAACCTCAAACTCATTAATGCAAAAATCAATTCATGTTATTCAATCGACATTCATTTACGTTTTTGTTAGGTTGCTTTAAAAATATTTGCACAAAAAGTAACATTTAGTGTCAATAAGCAACCATTTGCATGAATCAACATTCAGTAGTGTCAATATCCGACCATTAACACCATTCTGCTATACATTAGGGACAATAAAATTTCGAACACGCACAACATTTGTCAAGTCTGTTGCAGTCGATTTAAGGTTATATGGAATCCTAACGTGTGTATTTCAAACTGTTAATGAGCTTTAGTTTACCGTTCTTTGCTAACGAGGACGGCAAGAACCAGAGTTAGGATTGAAGTAAGGATTCGGTTTGGGATTCCAGTTAGGATTCGAGCTGGGATTTGAGTTGGGATTTGAGTTGAGATTCGAATTAAGATTCAAAATTCGGATTCGAATTGAGATTAAGTTTAGGATTAGGATTAGGGTTAGGGTTATAGGGTTAACTGCAGACGCAGGTACGAAGCAATCAGATAAATAATCGCATACATTTTTAGATAACAAATGTGTTACTTTGTTGTTAGGAATCCTAACTCGAATCCTAACTCAAATCCTAACTCGGCTGACCAACTAACTCCTTTGCTGACACACATCTACTTTCACGCGTTCGCCATTAAAACCTTCATGCAGTACAGTACTGACGTGTACGTAAGCTTAGATGGCAAGATATTTGTCCAAGACGTGAAAATTGATGTGTGTTAGTAAAGTGCTGTGAACTAAAGTTCGTAAATAGCTGGAAATCTACATGTCAGGGAAAATGTGGTATGAAGAGCAACTTTTAAAATGACCGCTTAGTAGGGTGAAGACGAGACCGCGTTTTAAAGATTTAGGGAATCAAACTATCAAAATTCGTAAATGAACGGGGGAACGTAGGCTTCCGACAAACAGGTTGAAAAGCCGTTTAGGCGATCAATTAAGAGGTACGTCCAAAAAAGGAAGAATGGAATTACTTTCTGACACACTAGAAAATATATTTCGATGAGTAAACATATAGTCCTAACAAGGACTCAACAGAGCAGAACGTGGTCAGCAGAGTGAGAAATGACAAAACAGTCCTCAACATATCGACGAAAAAAAGGAAGTTTGAACTGTCCAACCGAATTCAGTCTATTAACAAATTTTGATAATCTTATTCTCTGATCTTTAATGCTTCACGAGATTCCACATAACCTTAAATCGACCCTGCAATAGACTGGAAAATATGTTGCGTAATTGAAATTTTATTCTCCCTTATGTATAGTAGAATGGTATTAATGGTTGTTTGTTGGCGCTATTAAATGCCCTTCCATGAAAATGATTGCGTATCTGTGATAAATGACAAAAGCGCAAATGAATGTCGATTCAACAAAGTGAATGTATTTTGGCGTTGTTGAGTTTGAATTTGGTATTAATTATAGTATATTCTATGGTAATGAACAGCAAAAAGTGTAATTAGTGCACATACTTTGCCTGCAGCAGAGTTCCCTTCATTTCTGGCCATAAACAAATTTAAAAACTAGAAAGTGTGAGAGGAAAAAAAGGAGTAATGAGTGACTTATGTGAACACGAATAAACATTGTCGATACAGTCGTTCTCTATCAGAATGCAAATGTCTATTTTTAATCGTTTCGATTGTTTGGTAACATCATGAAGACGTTTAAAACACGGAACGGAAAATGTCGGAGTGGCAGTGGCGCGTTCAGGGTTTTACTTTTGGAGGGCTAATGGCGGACAAAGGTTCACGTCAAGGAGGGGACATAATTTTTTAAGTGAATGATACAATTATCTTGACTCAATCGTTCTATTGTTGAGCTGTCTTGCGAAAATTTTCACAAACTAGTCCATACCGAAGGACTTTGCACGTTCAGACTCAATGCTTAGAATTCCCGAGATTCCTCAGCCTACCGTCTGCCATTGTGGTGTGTTGTAACTGCACAACTTCTTGTGCAGTTGGATGTCGAGAATCATAGTTGAATAGAGCATTCTAAATCTGTTCGATTTTTAAAGTTTCACCCTTCAAGTCTGTCGCAGCCTGCCGTACAGATTGCCAACGATGTTTTAGAAAACATCGAATCAAGTCACCGGATGGTCTATTAAATTAATTCTAAATTTAATTGTCATGCAATGTGCGGGTCATGTTTGAAAACATTTCTGAGGATGATAAGCTTCAATTAATCCAACGCTTCAATTGTGAATGGAAAATTGGTCCAGAAGTTTTTCTCGACTTTGCCATACTAACACCTCAGATAGGGGGGGACACATGGGTAGGAAAAGCATTAGTTTAGGGTGGTACATGCCCCCTGTGCCCCCCTTAGTGGACACGCCACTGCAGAGTGGTTTTGGTGTCCAACAAGTATCAGTGGGCAAGTTACTTCCATTAAAAAGGCAGTTCAATCTACTTGATCGGTTTGAATCGGAAACAGTTCAGTTTGAGGAGTATTTTTTTGACATTTCTAATAAAGTGAAAAGAAATTAGATTAACATCAGTTAGACAATAATGTAATCTCGTCCCGCTATGTGAAACGTTACCGTTATTATTCCAATAATATATGGGAAAATGTCTTTGAAATGTGATCAGTTGATTGCGGAGAGTTTAATTCCGAACTGCAGTGCAAAAATATGCAATCACCTAGGAAAAAGTGTAATTCCCTTTCCAAAATATAACCCACCAAAAAGGTGTAATAATTAGGAAAAAAAGTATAATAACCTTTTCTAATTGGTGGAACGACGATCGACACTTAAAATGCGAAAATTAGTACTGCTTTCCACAACTTCCATTTTTGGTAGAGTGCTACCTTGTAACTTTCTCTGCTTCGTTCAGAACCTTAACTACCCATCCATTCAACGTGTAAATGTACACTTCCCTTGTGTAAATTACCATTTTACACCAATTTCATGTACTTTTGCACTTATTAAGTGTTTGCTGGACATCACGAAATTTAAAGTGCAAAACTCTGTTTTTGACGTTGTTTTGATATCACGTTCTGTGAAGTACTGTCAGTTAATGAATTATTTTACTTTTGATTTCACCAGAACCGCAAAAAGGACAACAACCGCCTTGTCGATTACAAGTAGATGAATTTGCAGAAGTATCTCAAAGAATCCCCCACGTATGGAGGATATTAGCCCACCGGACAAAGCGATTCAAAGCTTATGAAATTGAACATATCCGTTGTTCCCGACCTGGTGAGAATGAAACATCAAAGGCGCTGACCATGCTTATCCGATATGACGAAAAGGGAGGAACTAGGAAAGAGCTGGCTGATGCTCTCAAGAAGGTTGGCCAGGACAACCTATCAAAGGAAGTGCTGAGCGGACAATACGACAACGGTATTTTCAGTATTTAGCCCCCGGGGGCTTATTTTTTTCGAACACTATTAAGGGGGGCTTAATAAAGAGGGGGGCTTAATAAAGAGGGGGGCTTAATAAAGAGGGGGGCTTAATAAAGAGGGGGGCTTAATAAAGAGGGGGGCTTAATAAAGAGGGGGGCTTAATAGAGAGGTGGGCTTATTCCAAATGTATACACTAAGTCTGTTTGCGTGTTCGATTCTTTTTACCTACCATAAATGCAGACATAGAATTTTAGAAATGTAATTAAAGTGCAATAAAATAGCAAACATGCATTTAGGTTAACAGAACAGTTTTTCTTGCATGTTTATGTGTTTGCATATAACGTTTTATTATCGTAATAAAATACGTGTTTATCTTATTCGAGAATGTCCAGAATGTTGTCACCTTCATCCAGAGTGAGATGAGGGACCTCTTCTTCGAACATGTCTTCCTCTGAAATTTGGGCATCAAAAGGATCATCGTCTTCATCGTCAAGCTGGGAAGCTTGCAATCGTTGCAAGAGGTTTTGGCATGGCCCGTGCTTGATACACATTATCTGGTCGTCTTCTGTCCCATCCAGACTGGTTGATAAGGCACATACCTTGATCGACTTTTTAATGATATCTTCTGGTAACTTCCTCCAAGCTTCAAGCACCCATTGAATCATTTGTTGTCGAGATGGCCCTCTCATATTTCCTTGAGTGGTTAATTCGTGATCTTCCTCAGCAAGCCAAGTGTCGTACATTTCTCTGAGATATTCTTTCATTGGCTTGTTCCAGCTCACATCGGGAGCTTGGATGTTCTTTGTGCATCCTCCAGGAACAATGACAGGGTCAACTTTGCCTTTATTGAGCAACTCTTTAACACCGACAGTCAAATGACAACTGAATGAATCCCACGCTAGTTTGGTAACCAATAAGCCATGATCTATCAGGTCAAAAACTTTTTTAAAGTCAAATAAGATGACTCTGACCGTAGCACCAGTTCCATCGGTAGAACCATTCCAAGAGTGTAACATACTTAAAATTGCAAACGTCGGGCTAGATTTTGGAATTGTGCCAAATTCATTAGGATCAATTCTTTGGAGTACAGTTGGTTTAATGTATGTATTCTTCTAGTATATAATCCTTTGCTATTTTGGAGATGATGGGTGTTAAGGATATTGGTCGTAGATGTTTATTTACCTCTCGAACGGGTTTTTGTTTCGGAATTGGAACGATATCCGCGTGTTTCCATATCGAAGAGAGACGCGCTTCTTTATAGAATAGATTCAATATGTCTGAGATAGGTGAGGCTAAATGACAAGTCCTCGGTCTTTGGTCAAAGGACTCTCCTGCCTAAAGTCACCCATTCAGGGATGCCCTCTGGATCTTCATTCCAGCTATTTATTGTTCTTTCTAAAGTCTTCCAGGCTCCACTAAACTTCTTCCACTAGAAATTCTGGATTCGTCAATACCAAGCGAGCTCCAATTCTTCCTCCTTTTTACTACTTTCCTAATGGTCTCCTCACTTATCTCGATATCCTGTACATCCCTGATCTTCTTTCTCAACTTCTTGATTTTCTCCGTCCACGGTTGTTCAATAGTAATCTTCTCCTCTTCCCACACGTCTCCCCAAACTTCCACGAATCTCTCCATTGCTGGGGGCTCATCATTAAATTCCTTTGTACTATTTACTCTCTTGTAGAAAGCCCCTTCATCTGTTACAAACATTGCGTCATTCTTTCTTCTTTCCCTCTTCTCCACTGCTTTCAGCGATATCACTTTCTTCACCCTCAGCTCATCCAACCACTTCCCGAGGCCTTCACAAGCTCCTGCATGCCTGCTGATTCTCCTTCTACATACTTCCTCAGTTCTTCTAAAATCCTCACTTCTTTCCTCGTTGCTTTTCTTTGTGTTCTTCTCCGATAGAGCTTATTATTTACTTATAATTCTCTGCCTTAGTGACTTAATCTGGTTGCGTAACCTCTTCTCTCTTGTATTTCCTTCTCTGTTCAATCTCTTTCCTATGCCCCAGGACTCTCATCTTGGTATTTAATAATCTTGCTATTGCCTTTCCCATGGCATAAACTGCATCTGTGATCTCCTCCAACTTATTGCTACTTTTGAGGTATTTGCTAAGTACCTTATTTGCACACTTTTATCTGGAGGTAGTTTTTAAGTGTCGGAAGTCTGTTCCTTTCTTTGATGTTGGTCGCATTTGTTGGTGTTAGCTGTGCTAACTCCGCTGTGAAAACCTCTCTTAATGCTTGTTCTCCCTCTGTCTCTGCTGCTTCATCTGCTTCTGTTCCTCAATCGGTTTCCTGCTCCACTTCCTTTTCTGACACCTCTACCACTCTTACTGTCTCCTCCAATTCCCCATCCTCAACTCCTACCTCAGCTCCCTCCTCACGCTCCTCATTCCTTTTTCTCACGAAGACAAGGTTCGCAATCTGTTTCTCCTTCTTAAATCTAGTAGCATTATCTTTCAGTTTTTAATCTCTCTCCAAACTGCTGTCCCCATCTATCACCTACCCTGTTCACGGTTAGTTCGTCTTGGGGTTTCAGTCCAAAAATTTTTGCTTTCTATTGTAGGTTCTAAGGTGATAGCGTAGTTTGACAATATTCAAATTGAAAAATTTCAAGGAACTTTTCCTGTTTACTGTAGTTGGGGATTTAAAGAAGTAATTTTTGTTCAGAAATTGGAAAACATGTTTATCAAGACCAATTGAAAATATTCTCCTTTTTAATCTTATACAGAGGTTATGGAAGCATTTAAGAAAGAAACGAGTTCAACTAAAAGTTCAGGTAAACATGGTTTTTTTTTTTTTATTACACATGTTACATTTTAACAAATTTTGGAAATGCCGTACGTATCCCCGTGAAATAAGGATTTTAGTGTAATTACACAGGTTATTATTGAAAATCCTGCATGGTGATTGGTCAGAAAATTATTTCATGAATCTCGATATTCACCTACAGGTGAATGTAACAGTAAAGGCTCTGAAGGAAGAAGGTAGCTACCTTTGTAAATGTTACCAAGGAGGTGTTAAAATTGAATACTCACCTGTGTAATTATACTAATTAACTTCGTCTCGGGGATTATTCAACAATATTCATTTTGCCTTTAGCGAATAATTGTTAAATGTCAGAAAATTGGCTTTCGTCACTGTCGGTAAATTTTTCAGATGCATAGATAACTTTTGGAGGGAAAATTTCTGGACTAGTTATAAAGCTAACGAACGAGAGAAATTGGTATTTTTGCAGATTAAAACATTTCTCATATCAAATTGTTGTAAAACAGTAATATTGCTTTGGACATTATGAATGTTGTACATTGATATTAGTCATGTTTTGCATAGAAGCCCTCAATCTTTGTTTGCTCCGAGGCCTGTGGTCGATCATGGCTGCCTTGTACAGTACACTACTCTGCTTTGACGTGTTACAAACTTGTGGTTTCCTATGCTATATGCATCTAAGTTAAAATTGTACTGCCTCCGAGCACATGCTTTTTGAGAAGAGCTGTGTTCTAAAATAATTTCTTTTAATAATTGAATTTCAAAAACCAATTTCTTTCATAATTTCTTTTAGTAGTTCTTAGGCAAGGATCTAGAAGTTGGTTTATTTTAAAACAGATCCGAAAAATGTCATTCTTAACTTGTAATTCAAGTAAAAAAGAATAGACTAGAAGGTATATACGGTAATATTTCGAGTCTAGGCCTGGCCGTAACGCCACTATTGTTCAAAAGAGGAACTACGTGCAACGTGTAATAGAAAAATAACTATTAAATATGATGTGAAGTAAAAAGAAGTAGCTGTGTTTCACATGCTCACACGAGCAGTAACTGACAGTTTACCATTCCTTAAGATCTGATGTTTAGAAAAAAGTCTCTGACAAATCATTGGGAATGGGTCTTTTGCCACTAAGAATTCAAAACTTATTAATTGTAGAATTTCCATATTTAGCCCTTTCCCACAAACTAACATATTATCTCAACAAGGAAACCCGGCACTAACAGCGATATCCTTTACTCTGATTTCATTTTGGTTATGTCTGAAAAACGCTCCAAAGACAGGTAGAAGATAATGTTCCTTCAAGTCAACATCATCCAGTTCCTAAAATTCCGAAGTATCTCTTTATGTGTACTATTCGTATTTTGACGTTTTGGTTTTCATTATTACTACGATTACTATCAATAATATTATTATAATTATAGTTATTGTTATTGCTACTCTCATTGTTAATGTTATTGTCATTATTATTATTATTATTACAACTCGTACACCACCCAACCAAGGACAGTGGAAGGGGTCTCAGCCTGTTATGGGCTCCCAGCTTCCCACCAAGTAAGGCCGAAAAAGACATCGTACATTTCAGGGAACTTGTGGGGAAAAGAAATTCTACCATTAAAATAGATTTTAAACAAAACACACAGAGACAACCCTTACTCGCCGAACTTATCCAGTCAGGAAGGAATAAGGGATGTACAGCCTTCTAAAGTCCCTGAAAGTACTCCCCGATGCATATATTTAGTCTGACCTTAACAGTACACTCTTGCACTTCCAACCAGTTAAGGTCAGTTTAGGTGTGCCACTGCAAGGGTTAAGGCTGAATATTGTTTTATTTAGATTAGTGCTTATCTGTTTCAGCATTTAAGGCTGGTTTATTCTCAACCAACTAATGTCAGGGGTGTCAACCTACTGTACAGATTTTCTTCTAGTCCTTGGGCTAACAGGGCAGGTTTGCCAATACCTGAAGGTAGTGAAAGAATTAAGGCAAGCTGAGGTTTTTGGCTATCTGTCTACCCAGCTGGCAAGGCAAGGGCGCCACTCCCTAGGTCATCTCATTAAAGCCTGCTCGTTTTATAGAAGTCACTGGCTCCGAATCAATCTCCTGCCTACCTTCTTCTAGTTTTATGTCGGAGTTTCCTTTGAGATAAGTCGCTACCCGAGGCTAAAGAGTCTTATCTACCCTTGGCTAAGGTGTTGCTGGCACTTGCCAAGGGTGCCACCCCGGACTCTGGGGAGCGGGAGCGTCGACATTCTTGTAGTAGGCTGAAGCTGCGCTTGTCCTACTTCAGTGCCTATATTATTGTTGTTATTATTATTGTTATTATTATTATTATTATTATTATCATTATATATCCGCAGCAATGTTCTTATGCCAGTTGTATCTAATTTTCCCTCGGAAGCTGGCTACAACTGGTAGCCTAAGGTTCCGGGTCTTTCAGCTTTCCAAGCTTCTTCTCAACTTCTTGTTGTTCCAAGCAATGCCGTGTTGGAGAAGTTCTGCTTTCATATGTATGTCCAGTATATCCAATTATTCAACTTCCTAACTAACCGCTCCCAAGGCACCTACTACAATTGGTATTATTATTATTATGTTTCTATTAGCCAGTTCATATTCTGGCCATTATTCCTTCACACCAAATGTTGCTGGGAGGTAACCGAGGTACACGTGTTCTCATTGGTTCACACTAAGGCTGACGCGCTTTGACTGCACGTTCACTACTCTGGCTGTACCACTCCTCCAAGCACTTTCCTAATTATTGTTTCCCCTCAAAGAGCACCGTCCGTTGCATTGTACTGATTATCTTAATCACACTGTCCTCATCTCCAATAATCTTCCTCATTGCTCTGTTTACATCTTTGACACCACATCCCAGGCATCCAATTATTACCTGCACTACTTCCACTCTGTACCTTCTTTTTTCTCTGGTTTCGAATGCCAGCTGCTGATACTTCTGTAACTTCGGTCTCGTCGCTTCCTCGATGTTCTCCTCTTGACGGCATGACATATCTACTTACCAGATATTTCTCGCTTTCTCGTCCTCTAATGTCAAGTCTGGTCTACATGCAGAGCTGGTCTTTCTCATCCTATGCTCGAAGTCCCAAAACAACTTGAACCCGTTCCCCTTTAGGACGTGGCCTGTGTCCCATCTAACAGTGTACCATGCCGTATTGGCAGGGAGAAGTTCTATCTCAACGGCCCAGCTAACAGCCAGTACCATCAAGGCATTGTTGTGCCTACCGAGATACTCGGTTCCTGCCTGGATCTCACACTCTGCAAGCAGCTGTTGAACGGTTTCATCAAACTTCTTGCACAATCTACATTTTCCGTCCTCGCCTCCTATCCCACGCAACACTTTCCACTTCCGAGTGTCCACCATCTACTCCCACAAATTCATGATTCCAGCCGTCTTCTGCTGGTGTGATGTTTGTGTTCAACCACACAAGGCTCTCGTTCTCCTGCCCTGCAAACACTTGACTCTGCATACCCTTCTCCTTATAATCTTTCTTCAACTTCTCTGTTTAGCCGTTCTGCATTCCTTTCTTAAATTCCGCCCATATGTTTCAGCACTGCATATTCTAAAATATCAATCCTCTTGGACCCTGACAGCGTTGCATCTATTCTAAATAAGACATTACAGAAACTGTTTAGGTGGTGTCTGGAAAATTTATTGACTATTCATTCTGGAAAAACTGAATACATGTTGCTGGGGTGTTCCCAGTTTATTGGACCGTTTCAGCAGATCAAGCTTGGGGAGTTCAATATTAAACAGGTTAACACAAAAACGTGTCTTGGTGTAAAAGTGGATTGTCGCCTCAAATGGGATATCCATGCCCTGATAGTGGTTGAATCGTTCAGTAAGAAATTAAACCTGCTTAAATCATTTCACTTTCTACCTTTGCAAGCAAGATTGGACTTCTATTTTAAAGTTATTTTGCCATCTATAACTTATGGAATTCTTACATGGGGATCTGTGGGAAAGACAATATTTGATAATTTGGAAAGGATCCACATCAGGGCAGCACGGATTATCTATCATTACGCTTACGACCATCCATCAAGTGAAGTCCAAAGACTAGCAAATTGGAGACCACTCAAATTATTTTATAATCTGAAATTGTTAAATTTAGTTTTCAAAAAGTATCACAATCAGTTACCATTGACGCTTCAGAATTTATTCGTGAAGAGAGAGGAAGTTTATAATTTTAGAAAAGAAAACTGCTTAAAACTTCCAAAGTTCAAGACAGATTGTATGAAAAAATCTGTAGGGTATCAAGGGACAATTTTATGGAACTCTTTGGAAAATAAAGTTAGACTTTTAGGCAGTTACACTGCTTTAAAAAATAATTTTATTCAGAATTTTTTTAAGGTAGTATAAGGTATATTTATTATTTTTAAATTAGTACATTCACGACCACTTCAGCTTTGCTGTAATTAATATCGTGATTAAATAAATTATTATTATTATTATTATTATTATTATTATTATTATTATTAACAGTGTGTCACTTTCCATTAATACTATTTTCTGGATGTTTCTCACCACCCATTTAGCTTCCTTCTCATGTTGTATCAGTTTATCAATTTATTTTGTAATTTATTGATACCACCTCCAAGACATCCTTTTACCGTTCGTATTATCTCTACGTAGAAACCGAAACAATTCTCTCTCATTCTCTCTCAAAAGCTAACTGTTGGTACTTGTTCAACTCTTCCTGATGTCTTTCTTCAATATTTTGTTCTTAAGAACAAGCCATGTTCACAAGCCAATTGCGCTTCCCTACCCTGTCCTCTTGTGTGATGTCTGGTCGCCTAGCTTTATTATATTTCCTCATTTGTATTCAAAATCCCACATCAACTTAAACTTATTATTCTCCATTACCACCACTTCTATCCATTGCTGTTGGTGCCACTGTGTTCCTTCCTCTATGATCCCATGTTGCTTCCCGATTGTACGGCTAGAACCATCAATGCGTTTTTGTGTCTCTTCACATATTCTGTCCCTGCTATTACTGTACATCCTGTCAAGAGATTTTGTACAGTCTCATCATACTGTCCACACAATCTGCACGATACCGATTCTACTTTTAGTCCTCTCATCCCTTCCATTTCCTCGTTGCGATAATCTGTTCTTTCATGTTTATCATCGCTGCTGTCTTTTTTGGGTATAGATTACATTTAAGCCATTCACTATATTCCACATCCTGGTTCTGATTGACATTGCTGTGCATTTCCTTCTTCATATACTCGGCCTTTTTGTTATTATTCATTATTTTCATCAATCCTTCCTTCAGTTTCCTCCAGCTGGTTTTCCAGGGGACTATCATATTCTCTCCGTTGATCGTAACTCCTTTTTTGTTAAAGGTAACTTCCATTCCATAATCTGCCAACGTCTGGTCGGCTTCACGTTTCACTGAACAATATTCACTACCGCTTTTTCTCCTCCATACCACTTCAATCCATCTACTCTCCGACATTGACATATAGGTTGCAATTCTTACTTTTGTTTCCTGGTATACTTCTTTTAGGCTCTTTAATCCTTGTCTTACCCATCTGCTTTCTCGTATACAGAATCTTCACCCTTTCATTTTCCATGGCACTTTTCAGCTTGTGGTTGTACCTCTTGATATCTCCTATCAACCTGGACTTCTGACACAAACCTTGGTGCATAATTCTTGCTTCAATATCGTGAGGTTCTTGGAATTCCTTTTGAGGAAGTTTTCTGGATTCAAGTATCAGGTGGGCTATCGATTCATCCCTCTCTCCGCAAAGTCTACACTTTTTACATATCTCTTGACCATCCATGTTCTTCTTCATCCAATTGGCTCCGAAGGCCTGATCTAGCGCAGCAACTATTAAACCCTCAGTTTTGTTCTTCAGAAATCCTTCCTTTATCTACCGCCATGACTCAATACTACTTGCAACTTCTACTTCTGTAAGGAATTTACCGACTGCTTTTCTCTCTAGTGATTACGTCGTTCTTCCTGCCTTCTTTCCTTCGTTATTGAGGTTCTTTGTCTCTTCGTCAGAAATGGTGTGAGTTGCAGCCCTTCTATTCTTCTCCAGTTCTTCCACTTTTGTGCGTAATCTCGTCTTTTACGGTATCTTATTACTTGCTTCGTATATATTTATTTTCATCCATTTTGAAAACATTTAAGTTATTGTATTTCATTCAATTTTTTAACGCATATATTTTCTATTTTTTAGTACATTCGTAATTATTTAAGTTAAGTTGAGGGCCACAAGGAAGAATACAAACATGTTTTGTAATTGCGTTACTCTCGTTAAATAAAGGTTATTGTTATTGGTATTGACCTTCGAGCAAATCATTGTTGGAGATAAAGCAGATGACTATACAGTCACAATATCCTCAGACCATTATCTTTGGCTTGGACCCCTTGAATGTTTTCTCTTCTCGCTGGACATCCACCTGGAAACAATCTCATCAGGAATGAAGTCTTCAAGTTCAGGTCCTTTTGCACTGATGAGTATCCGACCTGGTGGTTGGATAACCTCTCCACTAATAAGCTGCTTCTTCCATCAGATTTGATTCTCTTCTGAGCTGAAAAGCCTTGTTCACACTCTGCAGAGCTTATTGGCAACACCAGCATAAGTTCTACCTGGAGCAGCACATTAGCAAAGTCTGACTTGTAGGGCTCTTTAGTCAACATGATCTGCCATAGCTCTGCATAGTTCCTATCATGTAAGGAGTTAGATACAAGGACTTTCAACTGTCTCCATTCAACTGGAACAGCTTCAGTGTTACATCCAGCAGCCTCTGGAGGAGCCTGAAACCATTAGCATAGCGTGTCAACTTCTTAGATGCCAAACTCTAGCAGCTCTCTGGAAGAACGAGGCCATGTGTCATCATGAAAGATCTTGAAGCAGCTCACTGCCTGTCTTGACTGTTCATCTTCATTTTTACCGAGAAGGTCATCAAATCTGGCTCTTAGTTCCTTGAGTATCACATCAACGGTTTTTACAATTGCCTGTTTGAGTGTGACATTGCTGCCAAATAGTCCAGCTGGAGAGCCACCCTTCAGCTCAATATCCTGGAACATTAGAGTTGTGTCATTCTGCTCCTCAACACAGAGTTAAAACTGCGTCAAAGCCCCACTGGCAATAGGTTGCTCTTTCATACTCTTAATAGTATTAATGCGTGTGTCAATGGATGAAATGGCGGTAGGAAGGATTAGTGCCTATGTCTGAAGTTTCAAACTTAGTGATGCAACTTCTCCAAAAAGATCGATCATGAAATGGGCAAACTGAACAAAGTTTTTGGTGATCATAAGCTTGTGTAGCTTGGCAGCCCTGTTTTTAACATCAGTATTCCTGCTGCTTGTAGCAATTCTTTCTACATGGATACAAACTGCTGCATAGTGGCCATGATCTGTGGCTAGATCTCCACCTTTCTTCCCTTGAAGGAAGACTTGTAATGCTCTGTCAATATTGGGAACCCATTTGGTTCCTTTAACTGGTGTTGGGTTGTAAATTGTGGCATCCAGATCTATTCCAATAGTATGTAACTCCCGCTTGCTTTTGGAGCTGTAATGATATGTCTCCCATACAAGATGGAGACAGCCCGATACATCTTCAACGATGGGGCAGACTTTCTGTAGTTCCAGCGAGGCCAGTTCAAGTCTTTGTGCCATACGGTGGAAATCAATCAAGTATGGAATATCTGCTCGAAGTTTTGCGACTATTCCATTTCTCTGTCCCATATTCACTGTTGCTCCGTCAGCACAAAATCCAACTGTCTTTCTTTTTCACTCATCCTCTTCCATCCCCACTTTTGAAAATGAACTATTGATTCCAGATACAATTCCATCTATGTGTGAGTGTTCCAAGCCTCCAAGTCTAGCATTTTGTTTGTTGGCTCTCCAATTTCAACGATGCGTGCATGAATTACTTCATTCTTTGAAACAGATCTATCTGTCGCCCCATCAATCATCAAAAACATATAATTTGAATTCTGCAGAGCATTGGAATTACTGTGTCTAATTGTACTTGTCACTGTTGACAGCATTTCTTCACATAGCGTAAGCCGGTGTTATCGACAGGCCATTCTTTCTTTACAAAATCAATAAAGGTCTGACCATTGTAAAGGGTAGCTCTTCTTTTCCAATGCAATACTCTGTGTTGAATTTCATCTTTAATTTCTCGGTGGTTTTCTCTTCATTCTTCTTTTCTATCGCAAACAAACTGTTTTCCAGTTTCAGAATCCTGAACGTGTTTTGTCTTCGACAGAGCCCAGTCTCGGCACTTTGCATGTTTCTGACTTTTTCCACGGGGTCCAATATTTTCCTTCTTGAATTTTGTTGAGTCATTAACATATTCTGTGTTTCCGGCCAACTGACGGCCTACACGTTGGCAGAAGTCAACGATACATAACGTTCGACTCACTATTGTAGCGAAGCCATTCGAACTCCACTAACCATGACTGAAGAAAACCATGCGTTTCTGTTTCCGTCGTGGAATTTTTCTTACGCTTTTTTCCAATTAATTGCTCTTCATTGTCTTTTTTGTATTGTAAAATGTCTGTTCTAATGTAAAACTTGGTTATTATTCCAGCCGACGCCATTTGCATACACAATCGTACACAAAGTAGTCTTAACTTCTGTCTACGAAACCACTGATTTGTTTTTTGCGGGCTCATAAAATCACAGGATTGTTCCGAGAAGTTGGAAAACATTGTGCTTCAATTTGAGAATTTGTGAGGAAAATTTTGTAAACGTAACTTTTATCTAGTGGACAATGTCATATTTTATTGATAGAAATGGGTTGACGTCAAAGTTGCCAAAAAATATCAAGATTATATGGACAACACTCGCCAATTGGCAAGTGTTTTGCGCCGGTTACTCACCACGGGAAAATTTTAGTCGCATTTGCGAGTGATTTACTCGCACTGCCGTGCCCTGCATACCGTAAAATCCCAGTTATAAGCCCCCGCAGTTATTAACCCACCCGATTATAGGCCAATCTATTTGTAAACAAAAAAATTATCCCTGTTATAAGCCCCCCGCTTATAGGCCCATGTATATGTAAACATCCATCAGAAAAGGTATTCCTTTATAAGTATCTCCGCTGAGAAACCGCAACCCCTTCTTTGCCTTGCTGCCTTGCTGCCTTGCTGCCTTGTTGCCTTAATCATAGTTGCCTTTATAAAATTATTTTCACAGTACAAGTAGAATACGGAACAATGATTTTTTATTATCTCGTCAGATACCGTGAAAGAAACCATTCAATGTTTGACCGTAGTTTTCAGTGTACAACAGTTTAAACGCCGACATGCAGAGCATCTGTTCTTGCCATTACGTTATCAGCTTGTTTCGAAACGTTTTTTCATTCTGCTTATAAGCCACCTCCCCAAAAATAAGCCCCGCCGGATATAAGCCCATCTAAAACCCCTTTCGAAATTGTATAAGCCCAGGGCTTATAACCAGGATTTTACGGTGTAGTTCTGAAAACTGAATCTGAGTTGCAACTGGATGTTCTATGGATGAGAAATATGAAAGTTTTTGCCACTCCGGTTTTGTTTCGAGATATTCAGGTGTTCTGAATAAAGGTTATTAATGAATAAGGGTGTCACTTCTCTACATTTAACCCTCGCTGTTTACAGAGAGTTTGCTTGAAGTCGTGGCAATTAAATAGAAAAAAGGACGTAACTACAGAGCTGCACGAAGGCAATCTATTCTTTGAAATATACGGACCCCCAATCAACCTTGAGCGAGGTAGACATCGAAATGGCGATGTAATATTACGAGGGTGTCCAAATATATCAGGGGTCACAGGGAGGGGGTCAAGGATAGAGATATCAAATGACGAGAGTACAGAGTTGAGTAGATATAGGAGACTAGATACATATATATACATCGAGTAGGAGACTAAGGAAGTGATTAATAAAGGTCGTCTGTTATTTGATTGTGTGTGGCGTATTACAGCGATATAAATGACGTTCTTGTCGATTTACGGACGCACTTATCCCTAATGATGGCACTAGATTTAGATGTCGAAGCCTTTGGTTTGTTTTGGTTATTTCACTGACTGAAATTTCCATCAAGCTTTCTCTGAGACAGCCGTTACGCACAGTGCAGCTTCGCACGGTTCGCTTCTCTTCGGGTTTCAGCGGACTTATTCGTTCGGTCCATGAATTTCTGTTTCGTATATTTCATTTCAATTTATTGGTTATAAAATTTATTTAGAGCTTGTGAGTGAAACGCGAGTAACTGACTCTGGGCAAATTGAATATTTTTATTAAGGAGGTTTTGAAATTTGCTATAGTTGAGGAGTAAGTAGATTAGTAACTTTAGCGCACAAACTAGAAAACACAGTTATTGAGTCTAATTATAAATGTTTGAGAAGTCTTTCTTAGATTATCTTTTGTCATCTTATTCAGAGGTTGTCGACGAATTCATTGAAGGAACGATTAAAAACGAAAGTTCAGGTAAACATAGTTTTTTTTATTAAACATGTCAGTTTATAACCTGCTAATGGCGTATCCCTACCCGTAACATAACGGGTTGAGTTTGAGTTTATTAAGTTTCACTTTATTAAGTTTACCACAAAATGTTACAAAAGACAATAAATATAAATATTTATACAGACATGTGGTAAGGAAGTCTAAAAGAAACCACATAAGGCTTACAAAACAGATTTAGACTTTCTCCAATGGAATTAAATGAAATTACAAATATAAAAAATAGGCACACAGTGTGTGCATGTGCCCACTTACTGAGTTATTGATGACATAAATAGAATTAAGAATTACGTGTTCCAAAATGGATCACAATGAACCGAATAAAAATAATTCTTTTGGTATGGTAACGGTTTAAGTAATTAAATGCCAATGGCCTTTCGCGCAAATGACTTATTGTAAGTGTGGTCAGCGCAAACGCAATGCCTCCATTGATATACACACGTAACAAGAATCTGACACTTGTGCAAGTTGTGGAAACGGGAAAAAACACGAGTGTTTTCTAAGTGCTGTATCAATGTAGAGCGGTCCAGACAGCTCAGTTGCAGAGAAAGCTGAAAATACCTATGCCTGCGAGGCTCATAAAAGAGTCGCGTGTTGCAGGAACTGAAGATTAGACCCGGGCAAGATCTGTTAAATCAGACGAAGATGACGAATAAACCGACTCCACAAACGTCTTAACAGCGCAATATTCGCAGTGATCTAAGGCCTAGTCCATAAGTTAAAGTTCAGTCAAATTTAATGCGACCAATTCTGTTCGACGGAAATGCGACGTCTGAACTGACTTTATTCGACGCGTCGAATTGAATTCGACAGAAATTCGATGTTGATTCAGACGTCGCATGAAATACAGTCGGATAAAATGCATAAATTAGTACAATTAGTTTTCTTATCCAATGACACAACGTTTGAAGCTTCATGGACCCCACGAGTATCATTTTCAACATGGCATAAGAGCAGAACACTTGTCCAAGTTGTGGAAACGAGAAAAAAACGAGAGTGTTTTCTTTGTGCTGTGCCAGTGAAGAGCCGCCCAGACTGCTCTGTGGTTGAGAAAACTGACGATACGCGTGAATGGGAGGCTAATTAAAAAAAGTCGCCAGTTACAGGGACCGAAGTGTTAGACCCGGGCAATATCTGTTAAAGCAGACGATGATGATGAATTGAATGACTCCTCAAACGTTTTAATAGTGCAATATTCGGAGTCATCTAAGCCGCGTTTCTCTTCTTATTTTGATAACTTTGGTCTGAATGACCTCTTTCCGCTTGGTGAAATAATCAACAACCGCGCTGTTTGGTGTAACATTTCGAGCTTCGAATTAAATACGACACATTAAATTCTACTTCCGAACTGAAACTTGTCACCTCCGTCGAGTTTTCGTAATATTAAATGTGACGAATTAAATGCGACAGAACTTCGACGTCTGAACTAGGCCTAACACAAAACGTTCTCCTCTCTCTGACGTCAAACGTAGGACCACATGCTCCACTCGATATTTGCGACCTGTCCTTCACGTTCCGTAAATTCTTCACTCATACCCGTAACTTATTGGGCTATCACGTAATTGCCACAAACCCAGTCAGCCAACCACCCACCCACATCAAGACGCCTGCATAATGCCGTTTTGGCCTTCTATAGAATGGTCAGCGGACACAAAAACCTAAATGATGACGTACAAAAATATTCGTTTGTTTAATAATACCTTTAGTTTAGCCGTAAAAAATTTCAACGAAACATAGTTAATTTAATCGGCAAGTGAATTAACGAACTTCGGTCCTTGGTATCTTATATATCAATATTATAATGCAACAGTGACTTCCACAACAGTCAGTACACTTTTCGAGTGCACTGACAAGTCTTGACATGAAAATTTCTGAACTGCTTTTAAAGCAAATGAGTGAGAACTACAGGTAACTTTTTCAGTCTAAGATTTCTGACACGAAATTGTCTCAACACAGTGACATCCCTTTCGACGTTACGAATGTTGTACAGTGACATGCAAGTGCAAGCTTGGAGGCTTACACATGAATAACTGTGATAAACAACATTCATAAAGTTGATACAGAATGGCCGGTTCCCCTTATTACGTCAGCTGAATACAGGTACGAGAATACCTTACGACGTTTTCTTTTTCATGGAAATATTTAATACTGAAAGGGAATGGAAAGACTGTTGATTACTTCAGATGATAGACGAGCAATCGTCAAAAATAGCGTGAATAAATTGATTAAGAAAAATAAGCAAGACTATTTTAAAGAAAAGGCTTCTGAACAAAAGAATAATTCAAGTAAACTTTGGAACTTGATCCAGTGTTTGTCTAAGGATGGCAGTGAAAAGAAAAAAAGGAATATTGCAAATAGTTGAGAACGAGGCAGTAATAACGGAAAATAAAACTATTGCTGAGATTTTCAACTGTTACTTTATTGACCAGCCTAAGAAAATCCTTGCATTTTGGCAGGTACCAAAGTCCGTCTGATCTTAGTTTTATACCAAATAGTAACTCTGAGATGTCGCCTGTTGTTCAAAAGGATGTATTAGAATTGTTGTTGTCTATTTCATCACATAAGGCAACTGGAGAAGAAATAATAAAGCCCAGCAGAAAACACGCAAAATAGCCATATTTAAAGGTTTATAATGTAATTCTAACGTTTCGTTGCTGCACGCAACATCCTCAGAGAATGAATAACTTATATTACAAGGTGATAATATATAATGGTATGTTACATGATATGTAGACGAGATATTGGCGTAACAACGGAAGTGGGAAGGACAAAAGTAAACAGCAGACTGAGATGTAGTGGAAAGGTCAAGAAACGAAAAGTCTTAAAATGAAGAAAGTAGAAAAGAGCCCATGTTGGCATTAAGCGATGGATTGAGTTTGCGGATAAGTAGACTTTCTCTGACGAGAAGTTCAGAGTTGAAGGAAGAAGACAAGATGGTGAAGTCATCAGGCGAGACAGGGTGTCCAGTGTCACAATGATATGACAGGATGCTAGTCGGAGGAGGACTGACTCGTTTTTTGCCAGTAAGTGCAGAAATGCCCAAGTGCTCTGAGATTCGTGTGTGGAGAAGCCGACTCATCTGGCCGACATACAACAAACTACAACATTGACAATTAAAACGGTAAACGACACGAGATCTCACGGCCCTGGGAATCCTGTCCTTAAAGACAAAAAAGTGAGACAATCGCAGAGAAGGACGGAAAACAAAGCGGAGGTTAATGTGGGGGAAAGCACTGGAGCATAACTTCTGAATCTGAGTGCGAATTTGGAGCCTAATGTCAACATGGGCTCTTTTCCACTTTCTTTATTTTAGGACCTTTCTTTTCTCGACCTTTTCACTACATCTCAGTCTGCTGTTTCCTTTTGTCCTTCCTACTTCCGTTCTTAAGCCAATATCTCGTTTACATATCATGTAACATACCATTATATATCATCACCTTGTAATATAAGTTATTCATTCTCTGAGGATATTGTGTGCAGCAACGAAACGTTACAATTACATTATAAACTTTAATATGCCTATTTTGCGTGTTTTTTGCTGGGCTTTATTATTTCTTCTCCGTCTGTGATTCCGCCTGGTACCTCTGTCGTCCGTATAAGGCAACTGGTGATGAAGGCGTTAGCGTGAAGATCCTTAAAGTTGCTGCACCTGCTATAGCGCGTTCTCTTACTAGGGTGTTAAATTTATGTTTGTCTACGAAACAGTTTCCGATTGTCTGGAAAACAGACATTGTAATAGAGATTATAATAAGGAAATACCTGCCACGTGTGCTTATACCAACCACCGCGATTTAAAGAGAGTTTGGCAAAAATCGAGGCTCATAAATTGAACTAAGGACGCGACTTACAGAGATGAATGAGGTTTATCATACTATATGTAGTTTATCATACTATATGCATGTGAGTTAAAATTGCACTGCCTCCGAGCTCATGCTTTTTTGAGAAGAGCCGTGTTCTAATATGATTGTATATTATTGATGCATTTTTAGGCGTATAATCTTACGCCGTTGCCGCTGAGCTGCGAGATCATATCAGGGCAGTTTGTGATAGAGCAACAAATAAGAAACTTAATGTCACTAGTTCAGTTGTCAGCAGCGATAAGCTGAGAATTCATCCCTGGTTAGCCAATCTTACTTCATCGTTCGGAGTAGTATCAAACACCTAAAGTCTCGCTACTCTTCACTTCCCATTGCACACTTAGCTGGACTTGGCAATTGATCTAGTGTGAAATACTTTCTATCTCACCTAAATTCGCTGTCTTAAATACATTCATTTTGCCATGTCACTTGAAGTGAGTATTAACGGTTATGAATCCCAGATTGGTTGATTGTTCAACATATATTCCGTGGGTTTGTCACTTCAACTAGTATGAAATACTTTGTGTCCTAACTGAGTACACTGCAGTGCATATATTCGGTTTTACTACTCACTTGATGTAATTTTAGGAACCTTATATATGACCTGATTTCAATGTCCCACTTTTTCAGTTTAAACAGTCAACTGAACCAATATCAGCAGTCTAATTCCAAACCCGAGTTCACTGTTCTATTTTTATTCAGTTATATTTGAGGTACTAATCTCAGCTTAACGAGTTTATGACGTTTTTAGTTTTTTTTACCTACAGCATATGAATTTGTACTTTTCTTCTACACTGTCACTGAGAATAGATGTGACAGAAACCGAACTCCTGTTTGGCTGAATTTTTTTAATGCTTTTATTCCTTTAGACAAGATGAACTCAGGATTCATAAGAGCTGTGGAAGTGAACCAGACTGGAACTGTTGCGCATGAAATTGAGTAAGCGTTCGTTCTTTGATTTCTCTGTTCATTTATTTAACTGTGCGCTTGTTTGTTTCTTCGTTGGTTTGTTTGTTTGTTTATTTATTCACTATTGATAATTTCACTTTTTTCGTTTTTCTCTTGCCGTTATTGTTAAAATTATGATTATGATTATCTGTAAATAACTGTAATTCTGTTGCGGTTGGTGCTGTTTTTGTTGTTATTTAAGTCGTCGTAGTTCTTATTCTGAAACTCAAGTCACTGCCATTTTTTTCGTGTGTTTCTCGGTTTGGACAGCCCAGGTAATGTTTTCTACTTTTCCTGTCCATCATGCAACTCAAAACAACCTTTGATACTATTGTCTATCATCACTAATTCTTTTGTTTAACCAGTTTACGAATTTACGCATAACTTACGTGATAAAAAATTTAGAAAAGTAAAAAAAAAATAAAAAGAAAATTTTTTAAAACTTGTTGTGCCTGTAAAAAGTTCGAAGGTATAATGACTAGTAAGACGCTGTAACCATCGACTTGCAAGGATTTTGACGATTTGCGGTCTCAGGCCGTGTTAACCCTGATAATTCTTCTTTTGCAATGCGATTCCAACTACTTCATGAGTCGATCGTCACAATTGTTGTCAAAATGGAAAACATAAACAACCATATATTTTGGAAAATTTGAAGCAAAGGCGTATTTTGAAAAGATCGTCTTGTAAATCAATAGGATATGAGTCATGTAACAAGCAGAGTGTTGAAAATGTTAAGTTGCCAAGACAACTTTGTTTATTTTTCTTTTTGGGGGGTGGGTTGTCTGTAATGTTGTATTTCGCTCATCCAGATCGTTGTTTTGGTATAAGTCTGACGTTTCGGTTTCCTGTACGGAGACCATCTTCAGAATGACGTTAATGATGTCATCATCAGTTCTTCAACTGCTATCATTAACGTCTCTGAAGATTGTCTCCGTACAAGACACCGAAACGTCAGACTAACCAAAACAATAATCTGGATGTGCGAAATACATTACAAAGTGTGCGAAGAACAACATTTGTAAAACCCGGATTCAAACCATTTACTGAATGCTTTATTTGTATCGTTGTTTGATTTGCCTTCATTGACAAATGATTGATAATTTCTCGTTGTTAGTTTTACCATTGGTGAACAGTCTAAAAGTATTGTCTTTCATGCTGCCAGTGCTTATCTTCAGTTTCCCGCTCACGCAGTTCCGAACCAAGTCATCTTAAGATGCAGTCGCGTAAGATACAAAGACATTCTTGTAAGGCCAAGAAATGGAGATGCATTCTGTAGCATGATTGTAAAGATGGAACCTGAAAACGTTTCCTTTGATAAACCGGTCACAGTTCTTCTCTCCCACTCAGCCGCTGAGGATGGGGCCAATGCTGACTACTATGATCTTACTGTACAGAGATTGGCAACCGAAGTTGAAGATTTAACTACGGAACGATTTAGTAAACCCGAAGGTAATGTACTGGTAGTAGTCTGTTTGTTGGTCAGGTTGTATTAGGCGACATGAAGAGAAGATTTTATTAATGGTTAGTTCATGAAATATTCCCTTCATGTTCTCCTGAGGATAATTCTGAAATTGTATTAAGCAAAATTAAGTTGTTTGGGACAACCGTAATCCAAGAAAATAAATAAAGTTTGCTTTTTAACTTCAGATCTTCCAGAGGTAATTATGTCAGATTTCAGTGAAATAATCCAACATTTGCCAATTGCAAAAGCCACTATCGTAGAAACTGGTACATTGGTTGTAGCTGCTAGGATCAGGTCAGACGATATCGTGGTACAACCAACGGAAGCTTATGTTCACTCTAAATCTTATGGAGACGAGAGTCAACTGAAAATAAGTTTTCCAGCTGGTGCTGTGGAGGAAAAATGCTGTTTTAGTATCCAGGTAACTCCACAAGGTCTTTTAAAGGTGTCCAAATGTTAAAGTAACGTTCAAAAAATAAGAAGGTCTGCTTAATAAGGACAAAACCGGGAGAAAGCTATGAGGAGATGGTATGTATGGAATGGCGAGCTGGAATCTAGTTCTTGTGGCTTCACTAGTTCAAAACGGCACTGACCCAGCTATATAGGCAAAGTTAGGAGTAGGGAAGATGGTGTTTATATGATGGCACATTAGGACCCAGGAGCAGACCATTGTTAACGCGCCCTTCATAGCTTGTTAGTGATATTTTACTTGCTTATTCCTTTATTTGCAATTGACTTAAGTGTAAATAGCGGGGAAATATATCGGAATGGTATCAGGGGTAACTTCATGAGAAAGATTGATAGACGCACTCCTCAGTGAATAACTGTCTGATTCTTGTGAAGAATCTAGAATTTTTTTTGATGAAATGGATTCATCAACAGATAAGACTTCAGGGAAAAAATAACTTTCGCAGGCGATGATTAAATTATGGACATAAACATACCAAGTACAGTTTACTCGTTATACAATTGGAAATATAGGCAAGGCATTTGGCCGGAGCATTTATCGACTGTTGATACCTGAAGTCCTACCTGAATGAACTATCGTGAGTTTAGGTTTGACAATGAGTTTGAAATAAACTCAAAATATCACCTTTATTCATTTTTCGTCTTGCTATTCAACTCAAATCTTGACCTCACAAGATTATATTGTTTACAGAATGTTTTTTACTTTTTTTGATTTGGGAAATAGTCAGCTGGTAATGATTTATTTTGTTTGTGTTCATTTCAGTTGTTCCCAGCTGATGAAGTCCATGATATGAATACGTGGCTTAATGAGGATTTGGTGTGCTTTCCAGTTATCAAGGTTTCTGGGCAGGATAAACCTTTTCTAAAACTTGTTGACGTAGAGCTGGTATACTGCCATGAAGACATAGCAGATATGAACGAAGAGTTTTTCCCTGTTGGCATGAAGTTTCCCTTTTCCTCAAAATATGGAGTGCTGTTACGCAGCCACAAGGATTCTCATAATACACACAAATGGAGAAGTGCAGAAGATGCTGTGAATGCAATGGTGGAACGCTTGACAAAGTATAAACTAAAAATGACATTTTCTGTGGGGCATTTCAGCAAGTAAGTTAAGAAAATTAGCTACATGCCTTGATTCGCTAAGTTTTTACCTTTTGCCATCTCAGTATCCTAAGCTTCAGCATCTTAAGACACCGAGAAGTGAATTATCCGACGTGAAGAAAAGATTTAGTGCACAACCTTTTGATTCTTAAATTCCACACTTCATATAACCTAAGATCAACTAACCTTAAACTTTCATCTGTACCTAACGAACTAAATGAACTCAACCAAAATAAGTAAACTCTGCCAACTGAACTACAAGACCATCCAACCCACAACCTTTGATACTTCAGTCTAACACTCTACCAACTGAACAACAAGACTATCCAACCCATAATCTTTGATACTTCAGTCCAACACTCTACCAACTGAACTACAAGATCATCCAACCCACAACCTTTGATACTCCAGTCCAACATTCTACCAACTGAACAACAAGGCTATCCAACCCACAACCTTTGGTATTCCAGTCCAACACTCTACCAACTGAACTACAAGACTATCCAACCCACTATCTTTGATACTCCAGTCCAACACTCTACCAACTGAAGTACAAGACCATCCAAACCACAACCTTTGATACTTCAGTCCAACATTCTACCTACTGAACTACAAGATCATCCAACCCACAACCTTTGATACTCCGGTTCAACATTTTACCAACTATCTTATATCTAATAGTCGTCTTAAATGATTATTTGCGAATTGTTAAAGATATTTTCTGTTGCTATATTTTTAGCCTAGCCATGGTTGGAAAGAAGAATAAACAAGCTAGTGTAAAAAATATTGAAGGAAATATCAATGACTCTGGACATTCGTCACCCGCAGTTTACAAAGCAATTGGTTTGGCAGTACACAATACAAACGAAAAACCGAGTACACTTTCAGCTGTGTTGGCTCCTAGAAACCATTCAAAGAAAGTGAAAAGAAAGTGGGGCTTTGAGGGAGAAATTTTCCAAAGACGCCTTAGAAGTGAACAGAAAGTCTTTTTCTGTGTGCCCCGAAATAAGAAACATTTGCGTCTTCCTGATGACACAGTAAGGTTAGTTGGAAATGCCGGGCTCCATGACGTCTTAATTAGATTGTAAAGGATGCAAAATTGTGCGTCTGGGCATGTGCACGTCAGTATAATTTAAAATACGCGAGAGTACAGGCAAAGCAGTAGCTACTTTTTAACAAAAACTGATTCAAACCTTGTTTAACTTGAATTTTATGTGACCTATTGACAAACAGAATCGTTTTCACTGCATGTGAGAGTGGAACGTTTTAAACAAGTTCTTCTAGATAACAACACTGACCGAGTTTCAGAAGTATGGCAACCATGATTAATACTGTTAAACATTCTGCTACCCAGTTTTTCAAGATGTTGCTGCTAGAATTGTGCGTAATTTTTGTTGTTGCTCTCATAATCCCTTCCATATACTGTTGATTTGCACTTTCCTCAGGTCTGAACGATTGATCTGATTTATTTAAAGTATTTACTGTTGAGTTTAAGGTCGTTCATGTCCAAATTCCCATGTATATTTCTGAAATAATAGAAGTAAAAGAACGGTGTTGCTTTTACGAAAGGTGTAACAATGATCTTCTGTGTACACCCAAGATCAAATTTTTATCAGTTCAATGTTGTTAATCATTTCTGTTGTTCTCACTACATGTGAATTTTCCTCCAAAAATATTAGAGACTTGAACTCTTAGAATTTGTTTAAAAATAAGTTGGAAACGTTTCTTCATTTTAAATCTCATGACCTTTAATGGATTTGAACATTTTATGTAATTTGCACTTCATAAATGTATTTTGTCATTATCATTATCGTCGTCAACGTTATCATCATCACCGACATCATCATCATTTCATCACCCTTATAGTATCATCAAACAATCAAAAGAAAAGTAATAAAAGTTGTTCCTTCTTCGAAACTGTGTATAAAAAGTTAGATTTTTTGTCTTTTTTGAAATTCTACTTCTACAACGGCTTTCGTACAAACTATAATGCCTTTGAAGAGAGTTAGGAAACAGTCTTCTTAATTTTGAGCCCTTACGTTCCAAATGACGTTAGAAATCATGTGTTTCATAAACATTACGTGCGAATCGGTCATGAAATGAAGTTGAGGGAAAAGCTTCTAACAGATTTTTATAGTTGGTCAATTGGGGAAATATAGTTATCACTGGAGAAAAAGTATTTTAGACAAATTACTCGTACGGATCAATGATATTGAATAACTGTAAGATTTTCTGTGTTTAGCTTTTTTCCTGATGATATTATCCGAACATATAACAATGTTGATGATGGAATGGACTTGAGAGGACTAGACAAGCGCTTTTTACTGAAACGTTGTAAAGGTGAAAACCATCACGGAAAAAATTGTCCCGCTAAAGTACGTATACGATCTTCCGTGGAACACAAAACAACGTCAATGGAACAGGTACGTCACTGTGTAAGCAGAATTCAACTACAAACTTAATTTTTGTTCAACACGTAAACTTGTTTCATTAATTTAATTTAGACTTGTTACAATGTTTGTTTCGGCAGTATTTTCATCTAAAGATGACTTAGAATAGGGTTATGAGGCAAGATGTAAATATATTAAAATATTAAAAATGTAAAAATACAAAAAATAAGGGAAAAGAAAATATTGAAGCTATTACAAATGCATAAAAAGTGAAATAATTCACCTAAAATTATTAAAAATAGCATCCTTTAAGTGATTAACGGTAGGCTGCCTTTTAATGCTCCATGGAATATGTTCTCTGAATTCCAGTCTTTCCACGCATGACTATATGACCATACTTGTCCCTTATTAAGATTACATTTAGCATATATGAGGTAATATCTCGCGCGGGTGCGTCATAACTTTAAAAGTCTCCGCCTTAATTAATTTCACATGCGTCACTGTCCATTAAATTACTCATCAGTTCATAAACATAGATGCATCGTCAGTAGTCCGCCGATTACCTAGATCTAACTTGTCCAAATGTCATTTCAAATTACAAGCTATGCTCCTGCTGAATCTGAACTTGTGAGTGAAGAAGAAGAATGCTTGGAATTAACCTAATTTACTTGGAATTCAACAAATATTAAACTTGTGACGTATGTCAAGATGGAAGATTTGAGGAAATGATCGGGAGTCAAGTAGTGAAATGAACCAGAAGTCATGGACGACATTTTATTGTATACTTTCTCCGACATTGATTAATACCTATGTCTTATCACACGCTGCGGGTGGTTTGAAGTCGAGCCAAACTTTATTTATTTGTTGAAGTTGAACTAGACAAGCCAGACTAGCCATACTAGACTTTATTTCAAAAGCAAACAACCCTCTTTTTCAGTACAACCACTTACACTAGCCACTTTGCACAACATTTCCTTCACTTTCTATGTTATTGTCCAGGGATAAAATTGTTCCTTATTCTTTTTTACGTAAATGCCATACTTCGTTTTTCCGACCTATTTGTGGGTGGGCGAATGGAGGATAAACGTCTGATCATAGGAAGGGGCAGAAAAAAACTGGTCACATGATGATAGGATTCATCGTACAACCCAGTCTTCCAGATGCGTGTAAGAACCGGCTTCTTCAATAGTCTCTCAAGATGTGTCATGGAAGGTTGCAAACACTTTTGCAAGGGCCTGCCAAATCTATTAAACAAAATAGTGACTGACAAAATCGTGGCACCGTTCAGGGTTCTAAATTAAATTTTTTTCTTGGTTGTCCTTTATGAAACCCTGGATCTTTTCAGGTTATCGGAGAAAGAATTTGATTACCCAAACCTTTTTATCAGCCAAATGAAACCAACCTTCATCACACATAAATAATGTTTACTTCTTAACTGTGTCAGCTTGCAACGTACAATGATCATTGTTTTGAAAATTGCTGATATATTGCGAGTTCAATTACATGTAACCTGCTTTTCATGAAAAAGCGAGAGCAGTCAATTTAGGCAACTGTTTACCAAAATTTGGTTGCCCAGAGAAAATTTTTGTTGCAGGGACAACTGGAAAAAAGTTAATTTCGAACCCTGACCCGTTGATGCATGTTTGTTTTCGACAGAACTTAGTAATGAAGTTTCCATATTTTTGCAAAAAGAACTGGTAGATAATTAAATTCGTGATTTTAAAGGCTCTGTAATTCAGACATTGATTCGCCTAATTCAATTCTTTGGGAAATTTATTTCGCCCCAAAATTACGATAGGATCTGGCTGGCCCTTGCGTAACTGCAACCTTCCCATGACACATCAGGGCCTGTAGGAAAAGTGGTGTAAGAGGTTCCTTTCTTTCTTCTTTTATACATCAGTAAAAGTTTTACCATAACTGGAAGGAAAATAATTCTAAGATGAAAATGACTTATTTTCTTCACAGTTTCTCATATTCTTACGCTAGTAATATCATGTCCAAGTTACTTTGGTATAATAGCTACATCACTTGCTTTCATGTTCACGCCGAGTACGCAATGCATTCATCGTCTTATTATATCTTTTGTACTTTAGGTTGATATAGAAAAACTTCTTATCACTACATCTGCAAGCTCTGGACCTTCCTACGAAAATAGCCATTCGCAACAAAGTGAGTGAGTTATTAGACATGTGAGATTATAACCTGCTAATGTCGTGCGCCCACTCGTAACATAACGGGTTGTAATACAACAATGACTTCCGCAATAGTCAGTACATTTTCGAGTTCCTTGACAAATCTTAACGTGAAAATTTCTGAACTGCTTTAAAGACAAATGAGTGAGAACTACAAGTAATTTTTTGAGCCTAAAATGTCAGTTATGAAATTGTCCCAAAACAGTGATGTTTCTTTCGACGTTATGAATTTGTACATTGATATTATGCAAGTGCAAGCTTGGAGGTTTACACCTATAAATAATTAGATATATTTAAATACACCAGTGTAAATGTGATCGTAGTAATTTCTCGGAATGATCAGTGTCTTCTGAAATTCGTGAATCCAATGTCCTATTTTATGCCGGTGTCCCCCTGACAGAGGACCTTAGATGTGCCCCGTCTGTGCGATGGTTTTTTTTTTCCCGAACTTTAGATTTTTTATGTTCATACGTTTTCTTGCTTTCTCGTCTAGACGAGAATTCTTGTATTTAACAACTCAAAGAAACAAATATCAATTCTGCACAATATAGCTATTAAAAGTAACCCACAACATCTCTTAGCCACGAAGATTAGGATTTTCAGACTGAGGTCACATCCGACAAATAGCTCTTTAAAGGTCTAGGAGGGTCGGTTGTCTCCCCGACCCCTTTTGCTGTTCTACTGTTCCTTAAACAGTAGATTGCAAACACTTGTAACACTCGCATTCCTTCCGAATCATAGTAGCCCAGGCATCAGAGAATCGCAGGGTTAATATAAAGGTTACAAGATAGATCCCTGTCAAAGGTCAGACTCAATTTCTGAGAATTTAAACTTGCTGAACGTTAACATAATTATTGTTTGTCATACTACAAGAATAATCCATATTGTTTGGTGTTTAGAAACATTTCCTGAGGGTTGGAGATCAAAGAATGCTAAAATATCGTCTGTCATGCTTCAAGAATAATGCAACTTTTTTGGAGCTGGGAAATATTTTTAGAGGATTTGAGGTTGACGAACGTTTTCATATCATCTGCCACAGTGGTGTAGGAAGCGGCAGGCAGGGGTTCCCCGGTTCCCCCAACATTTTGTTTAGGGTGGCTGCAATATTGTTTAGTCCCCATTAAAAAACAGATATGGTAGCAATATGTTGTGTGTTTTTTTAATTTTTACCATCGCACACACTTGTATTTCAAAATTAGAGTAGACAAATTATTTAAAAATCTAATCTATTGTGCACAGCATTAACAATAGTTGATACGTTATGATACTCAAGAGTTACCCAAATATACCATTAAAACTCTGGTTTGCTCAATTGATTTCCTTTTTTGAGTGTGTTTGTGTGTGTTTGCTGTTCATGCCCTAATGAAAGTTTCACACGCTATTTCACATATGAAAGTACTATTTCGTATATAAAAATGTTTCAATTACAAGAGATAGATAGATAGATGTTTTTATTTGGTAAAGCTTGCAGCCATAGGCTGAATTATGTTTACATTACAAAATACATTCACTTCTACTATGTTACACCAGTTCTACAATTTACCTGGAACTAACAGAAGTTTAGAAACGATAAGTAAAAAATTACTCTAATGGACAATTTTTAGAAAGGTCGATTCTAATGTTAAGAGTTGTTCAATCTAAAATACCAAAATTGGTTAAAATTTTAATGTGTTTGCGATAAAAAAAAACCTGTTTTTAAAACGGTTTGTTCTGAAGTTTACATTAAACTTATGTTTGGTCCTAAGTTGGGTAGCATAGGTATTTCGAGGAGGAAGAAATTCGTGAAGTTTGTGGTTTTCGTCACTCATGATATCCAGGAAAAGATTATTCGTTATCTTTTCTCTTCTGGTACTGAGGTGTTGGAGGCCAGCAAATATCAGCGCATCTGCATATGAGGTCCAGGGGTAGATTATTTTCAACGCTCTTTCTTGAATCATTTCCAGGTCATTGGATAGGTAGTTGGACAGGCTGTTGTGAAAGACCGGGCATGCATATTCCAAGATTGGTCTAATACATGTGCTATAAAATACAATTAATTCCTTAGTCCCAACTTTGGCTCGTTTGAGTTGTGACAAAAAGTACAACCGCTTTCTTGCTTTCACGATGGTTTGGTAAATGTGATCGTTCCATTTTAAGTTGTTGGAAACGGTTAATCCGAGGATTTTTGCACACGGAACCACCTCCAAAGGGGTATCGTTCACAATAACTGGATCGAAAGTAGCACTCACCAAAGCCAATACGTAATTCTTTACATTTCTGTTCATTCAATTGAAATTTTAATTCAGAGATTTGGGTTAGTAGATCATTAACTGTGGTCTGGATTCTGCTTTCGCTGCATTTGCTGACTAATTCATCGACAGTTGTGTCATCTACGAACTTCCACATGTCACCACAAGAGACTGTTAGTTTATCGATCATTATTAAATATAGCCCACCAACTCCAACTAGGCACAGGGGTATAAGCACTGGTCGTTCGGAATCATTAGTTTCAGATACACATCCAGCCTACCCTTGTTATTATTATTATTATTATTATTATTATTATTGTGAAATATGATAGCTAAAAATCTTTATTGATAAATAGCCTAATAATAAGGACACCAAATTTTTCTGTCCCTTTACAACAGTTCCTTTAACACAATAAACACAGACGTAGGGCAGAAGATAGTCAGGTTTGATTGTTTGGTAGTATTGGTTGATAGCAGGTAATTCAAACTGGGCTAATCCCACTATTATCCACTTTACAGACAAACATGTTAGTTTTCTGCATATTGAACTAATCCTGAAAGTATCTTTCTCAGTATCGTTTCGCTATCCATCAGTACCGTCTTTTGCATTGTTCCTGCAATTTGTTTTTTTCGCCAATTCGTCGTTTTCGAATATTCTTCGCACTTCCTTGATTGATTTATTGATACCTCCTCCAAGACACTCTATCACAATTGGAACCGCGATCACTTTGAATCCGACACGTCTTTCTCTCATTTCGAATGCTAACTGCTGGTACTTTGTTCGTTTCTCATTCGTCTTCGTTTCGATGTTATCTTCTTGAGGGCATGCCATATTGCAAATCCAAATTATTTTCTTTTGTTTGTCCTCTAACGTCAAGTCTGGTCGTATGGATGTTGTCGTCTTTCTTAAATGGAATTCAAAGTCCCACATCAACTTTGCAGTACTGCTCTCCAAAACGTGTCCTCTTTCCCACCTTTCTGCATACCACTTGGTTTGGCCATCAATTAGCTTATATTCTTTTGTCCATTGAACTGCAAGTATCATTAATGCTTGGTTATGCCTTCTGATGTATTCGCTTGGCGCTAACATTTTGCATCCAGCCAAAAGATGATCCACAGGTTTTTTTTGCTCACCACAAACTCTACATTTTACATTAACGCAAGGCAATCCCCTTGATACTTTCCACAGTCTAATTTCTATCATTTTCTCCATCATGTTAACTATTGCAGCTGTTTTTCTCCGATCAAAACTTTGTTTCAGCCACATATTGCACGACTCGTCTTGCTTCCTGTAGACTTCACTTTGTAACTCCTTCTCTTTGTAGTTTTCCTTTCTTTGTATCTCTGTTCCTTTTTTGATGACCTTTTTCACACTTTTCTAAGTCTCCTTCCAAGATTTCTCTTGTCTCTCCCCTTCCAGTGTCACTTCTCTTTCTTCAAAGTCAATCCTTGAGCCGATCTCTTGCATTGCTTCTTGTGCTTCTGTCTTAACCGATGTATGTTCCTTCTCCTTTTCTCTTTCCCAAGCTGCTTGTATCCATTTACTTGCCGACTTTTCCATACAACAGCCCACTCTCGGCTTTGTCTCTTTATACACATCTCGTAATGACTTAAGTTTTTTTCCTCCTTCTTTTCGTTTTAGGTACAATCTCTCATCGCTGGATTGTTTTCCTAACATGTTGTTTCGCCTTAGTTCTCATTTTATGATCTGATATAATTCTTGAAACTCATCTTTGTTGAATCGGCATACATTCATTGGATACGCTGCAACTGGTATCACTTTGCTGTTTATTGCCTTCATCAAATTCCTGTCATTTTGTTCTGTTTTAGTCAAGAGAATGAGCCTCCTTGTCATTTCGGTTTTGATTCTTTCAAACACTTCTTTATTCTTAATCCCATCGACCTGTTGTACGCCTAGAAACTTGTAGGTTTCATTTTCATATGGGTCGATAGTCTTCATTCTTTCTTGTAGGACTTCTAAACCTTCACCTTTTATCATCTGTCCTCTTTCAAAAATAATTTCAGCACATTTTGAAACCCCATAACATGCTCCTGTATCATGACCGGCCTGGACTATGATCTCATTTACTACTTGTAGCATCTTGTGGCTTTCCTGGTATACTTTGAGGTCATCTATAAATAGGCTATGAGTACGTTTTACGTTTCTTTTGCCAGGTCTTCCCATCTTGTACCCTTTCGAAGCTTTGAGTAGTTTGCAAACTGGAACCTCTGTAAGACAGAATCCCACTGGGGAATAACTGTCTCCTTGAAGGAAGCCACACAGGATTTGAATCCATCTACTTATTTGCTTTTGTCCATCGTTCCATATCTCAAGCCTTGTTTTCCATTTATTGATCAATGCTCTCCGTAACAAGGTGACATTTTTAGGTATTCCCATCTAATTAAATACTCTCAGCATTCAGCCATGTACTTTATCATACATTTTCTTATAGTCATAGTAGGCAACGGCGATGTTTCTGTGGTAGCTTTTCACCTCTTCCATTATGCACACATCTGTAAGTAACTGGTCAACTGTTCCTAACACGCCTTCAACTCCACCTAATTGTCCTTCATCCCAAATTTTGTTCTCCATGTACTTGCCGATCAGTCCCGTTAGTAACTTATATGAAGTATTCAGACATTTGATAGGTCTGTAGTTCTCATCACCTAATTCTTTTGTTTTTGGTATCAATACTGTAAGTCCTGCTGGCCACCATTGTGGTATCACATTGTTATCTACTTTTATTTTCTCAAATGCTCTCTTCAAAACTTTCTGTGTTGATTTAAACTTTTTCCACCAGAAGTTCTGAATTCCATCAATACCTGGTGACGTCTAATTTTTTCGTCTCTTTGCAAACTTATGCAGCTTTTCTTCTTCAATGGTGAACTCTTTAACCGTATCAATGCTAGCCTTCAACTCCTCTTTTACTTCATCCATCCACGTCAGCATTGGCGTAACTTCCTCCTTCTCCCATCTTCCTCCCCAGATTTCAATAAATTTATCCACTTCTGGTGGTTACCCTTCATATTTGGTACTGTTTTCGATCCTTTTGTAGAAGTTTCTTTGATCCTTTTCAAACATAGCATTATCCATGATCCTCTTTCCTCTCTCCATCATCTTTTCTAACTTGATTTTCTTGTATCGTAGTTGGTCAATCCATGTTTTTTTGTGAGTAGCAAGTGATGCATTTGTTGTTGTTACTCCTCCCATTTGCTCTTTCAACTCCGCAGGGTATCTTTTTTTCTTTCTTGTTGCTTTTCTTTTCTCTTTTCTTCTTTGTATCTCTTTGCTTATTCGTGCGATCTTCTGCCGCAGTTGCTTCATTTCGCCTTTCAACTTACGTTCTCTCCTGTTCCCATTACCAGGCTTCTTCTTTTGCGGTCTATCTTTCTTTGTTATTCCCACTTTCTCTGCTGTTTCTTTTCCCATCGCATATACCACATCTGTTATCTCTGGAATTTCGTCCATATCCTTCAAGTACATTCCTAAAATTCTTTCGGCACTTTCCTCTATCTCTGTCATCCTTTCTTATTATTGTTATTATTATTATTACAGTATTATTATTGTTTTTCTGCACAGTCCATCTAAATGTATTGGATTAAAACTAGAAGCAAGTTGCTACCCGCGACCTAAGGTGTTAGAGTTATATGTCCTTCATGTCCATAACCTTTCGAATGATTATTATTATTATTATTATTATTATTATTATTATTGATATTGTTATTGTAATTGCTATTGTTATTGTTATTATTACTAATGAAGGAAATGCAAATTGGTATCATGGTAACATGTAGATTTATCATATTAACCTAATAAAATGTTCAAGTTTGGACTCCCAATAGGTGCCTAGAAACATTTTCTAAGGATCTGAGTTTGAACAGCGAACGAATAGTGCTTTTTATGGAATGTTAAATCGCAAAAGATGAATTAATGTTGTGAAACGTAAAGCAATTCAAAAAATCAAGCAACAAACAAAAGTTCAACTTGGAAAAAAATTGTTATTTAGTTTATCTCTTTTTGAAGGCCATATCAAGAGACTAAGAAATGCTTTTTCGTTACATACTTCCAAAGTAACGTATGTGATTGCTTCCTGCTGAATGATTTGAAGAAATTTTCCGGAAATACTTATGAACATAGCAACATTAACATTCAATTATACACTCAAATGGAAAATCTAAATCAAGAAACTTACACTCTTAATTAAACAGTGGAGGTTGTCTGATGTGTGCATCCTTTCGTCGTACAACATGCCGAAGGGGATCAAGCAAATGTGAAACTATTCAACATAGCTAGTAGTGATATTCGGGGGAAAAATGACAATGAATTTAACTTACCGTTACACGCGTAGAAAGCTTTAATGACATGCCATTTGTGTCTGTCCACGAGTTTGTCGAGGTATGGGTAAATGAAATATAGTTGTTCGCTGTTTATCTGGTATGGGTTATCAACTTGGATTTTGTTTAACACCGTAAGGACTTTTTTTTTCCACAGGAGAAGGCCGTAAGACAATGGTGTCGGAAATTCCGTTCATAGTAAGAAAAGCGATCTGTGACCTTCTGAGGTCAAAGAAAACCTTTGGTGGTGACTTTCGGACATTAGCTGGTAATTTAGGCATGGAAAATTCAAAAATACAAGTTATTTCTGAAAAGGACAATCCGGCTGATGAAGTCCTGACATGGTGGGAGACAGAAAGTTCGGCCACTGTTCAAAAGTTCCGAGAGGTACTTGTACTAATGAAGCGACATGATGTTGTAAAAATTCTTGACCGGGAATATCCAACAGGTACGGAAAACATGAAAACTAGGCCAAACCTTTGATCACATTCTATTATTTTTCTTTTTAATATTTAAAAATTACGTTATATTTACCAGCTAACTTCATCAAGGAACGTGTGGTTTTATTGTATTAGTTTTATTTGTTTGTTGATGACAAATTACTTCTATGTTAATGTGAAAAATTTCTCATATGCCATGCATTCGAAGTTAACGAAAGCTGAGGGAGACTCTTAAGGTTAAAACTTTCTGCATGTCCTGGTTTCATGTACGCAAATCCAAATTTCAACCCAGCATCCCTGGAAAGTCAACAATTTTAAGATCGCAGCGAAACCTAAATTTCGTTACTCAAGATTCTAGGGCAACGTAGATTTCAACCCAGGTTAAAGTAACATCGATTTTCATTGGTTCTTTTGGGTCTTAATTTTACCTGACCTCGAGATTTAGACAACTGTCACCTAACCGGCAGATCATAAAATCTTTGTTTGGTTGGAAGTGAACAGAGTTGAACATGTATCACTGACAGTTCTTTTGTGTTACAGAACTGAGCAGTGGTAGCCATGGTGAGCGCGATCTAATGGAGAGTGACAATAAGCCTCAGTCGACTGAAGAAGAAAACAGAACATCTGGTGAGGAAATATTTTAAAGTAAAGAACATAAAACTAAATTATATTAATTAAAGGATGTTTACTCAAGGAACATAAATCATAAACACTATGGAATTTATATTTTAGAAGTGCGAGAGCTTGGAGACATCTTGAATGAATGATAGATGAACTATCATCAAGCTCTATCCTCAGAAAAACGATTTCTGAGCCCCAGACGGGGATCTAACCTGCAACCTTCTGATGACCGGTGAGACGCTCTAACCATTGAGCTACCAAGACTCAGATAGCTAAAGGTGCAAGTTCGACATGTGCGACCTGAACGGAAGCCGCTATATGTTGATAACGTTATCGATGAGATGTATAGTTTGAATTGTGGTAACTGGTAGATATTTTGAATGAGATGAACGTTCGTCAAGCTCTATCCTCAGAAAAACGATTTCTGAGCCCCAGACGGAGATCGAACCCGCAACCTTCAGATGATCGGTGAGACTCTAACCACTGAGCTACCAATGGTTAGCTCAGTGGTTAGAGCCTCAATGGTTCCAAGATCTCACACTTCGAAAATATAAATTTCATCAATATCATTATCAACATATAGGGGCTTCTGCTTAGATCGCACATATGTCGAACTCGCACCTTAGCTCACGACCTGAGTCTTGGGAGTTCAATGGTTAGATCGTAACACCGGTCATCAGAAGGTTACGGGTTCGATCTCCGTCTGGGGTTCAGAAATCGTTTTCCTGAGGATAGAGCTTGACGAATGTTCATCTATCATCTCACCATAAGTACTATGGAAGGGAGACGTTTTTGACAGCTAACTTATTCATCACTGAATCGTAGAACAAAATATAAGATGAGAACATCATTATCCTTAACTTACGGTTCATGAACTGATCATTTACATACAAGGTGGAAGTGAAAATCTGTTTAAGTGGAAAAGTTCTTTTCATTTTAGGACGGAATGTTGGGATGACGAAGTAACTCCCGACCTCACCATATCTACAGTCATTAAACTTATTAAATACAGGGGGGGTTTTGTTGGATGGGGCCAGGTGGCCCGGGTGGGGCGAATGTAGTAATGGTCAATATCTCCAAATCTTGTGTACGTCAGTGTACTGTCACCAAGTAAAACAGGACGGGTGCTCGTGCAGAAAGCCTGGAATTAGCAGATGTAACCCGTAATTGTTATGATTAATGAAATTTCACAGGGTTATTGATAACCTAATAACAAATTGCAAATGAATTTTGTTACAATTGCAACGAGATGACGTGGTCATCATGTCATAATAAGTGAGGTTTTAAACCATGAGCAAATCATGACAAAACAAACTTCTTCCTGTAAAGAAATTGGTTTCCCTGTAAATAAAAATCAACCCAGAAAATTGAATCCTTTCATTTTGGTAACAATGCATGTTTAGAAAAGTCTTGTATCTTTTATTTTCCAGTCGATATTTATAATAGATTTTGCCTCGCATTAAAGCTAAAAAAACCTTTTCAAAAAGTGGAAGATATAACTGGCAAAAGTTTGTGAGCATTAAGTATAAAAATCTTCTTCGCATTTTCCCCTCTCAGTTTCTTTACCATAAAATTCTATATCGGTTTCCATTTCCATGATTTTTAGGTTTAAGTAGAAAAAAACGAAGACATAAAAACGATGGAGATCCAAGCAGTATGAGAAAGAGGAAACTGGATGGTCGAAATGGAAAAAAGAAACAAAACAAAAGAAAGAAAAAATGAATTCGAGACACAAAAACAGCTGATGTCAGAGAATGCATGTTTGCAAATTGATCCATTCAGACCTAACCATTGCCACAGAAACTAACGCCAGTGGTCCAATTGATCCAGTAGATGTTCTTTGTTACTTCGTACGCGATGAACGAGAATCTCTCACACTACAGATTTAACCCCAAGGTGTAGAAATATCTGATGGTATGTCTTGGGTTAATTCTTGCATTACCAAGCAATGCAATGCTTTAATTCCTACTTCTGTTAATAGACCTTATTCATAAATGCGCCTTATTTGATATTCTTTTACATTCATTTCAATTGGACCTTAACCTCGTTTGACAGCAAAAATACTTTTGAATTTCTTACGCAACAACAAGGCTATGAGAGCTAACTGACATGCTCATAAATGAACATTAAATAAGGCGCCATTTGTGAATAAGGTCTACTGAGATGTTTTGTTTTTATGATTTCAACTAACAGACGTTTGTCATTTGCATAGTCTAGTTGGGGCCTTAGTCAAAAGGTCGAAAGCTCAGGGTTAAATGATATAACTGGCGTATCTACAAACTATCACTTGTAATTTTGCGTCAATTTTTCATCATACTTTCATTTATTTTTTATTTTAATTAAATTTTACTATTCTTGATATATTAATCACGCAAGTGGTGCGTCGGCCAAGTGACAAAACACGCATTCGTGTTTATTGGTTGACGTTCAGCTTTTGAAAAGGATGAACGCTTGATGAAGAAAAATTGACTTAGAAAGACAGAAAGAAAAAAAATAGTAAACCGTTAGATCTTTTCCACTGAATCAACAAAAACGTTCCTTAAGTCCATTTAGAAAAGTCTTTTAGTATAAACTCTCTACACGGTGTATTAATTTCTTTTGTATTATATATTTATATTATTTTGAAAGACCATTCTAGTCGGATGGTGATGGTTTGGGTAGAATTCAAGTTGATTGTTTCCCTTGCTGAACTTTTTGACTATGGCATGGAACTAACTAGTATTTAATCATAAACACATTCAGATTTGAGTTTGAATAGAAAAAAAAAAATGTTCGTGATCATTAAACTAAATATTGTTGGGAGTCATGTTGGGTCATAAAAGAAGTGGTTGATGATTCAATGTATTCAGTTGAGGAATTGAAGCACTTAGGAAAGTTGGCTGGGTAAACACACCAAAAGTCCGTTGAAAAACCGAATTGAGATCGAAAGCTTAAAAGAGCCGTGTTTCATTCTATGTCCGAAGTTGATTTTATTGTATACGTATTTAGTTTCCTATATTGATGAGTTGGTTTTCATTGTTTAGTTATCAATTTTTGTATAATAGTTGAGGATCTCTTCAAGAAACACATTTCGTGTGTGACCAGAGCTATCCTCTGCAAATATTTAATATTATTGTTATTAATGATTAAAAAAGCTCGGCTTCGCTTTGTTCTTCCAACGTACTTCTAATGTGTTTGGACATTGGATGAAACACTCCCTCAATTTTGGTATGATACAAGAGGAAAAAGGTTTAATTATAATAATGAACCAGAAGGCTGCCACCTTAGTAATTCATTGTAGCAGGCTTGTGGGGACAATTATTTTTGACGCGAGGATCAGTGACGAGATTATCTTATCAGGGTAAAGATCCCCTATTTATGGAGGATTTCTGGGTCCGTTGGGGTAAGAAAATAGGAGAACAATTACCATGGAGAATTGGACAATTGTCGGCATATCTTCTGCCGTGATTCACATTAGCAGAAGCACTTACAGTTTAATGCAAATGCAGCAATCCGTATAGTTTACCATTCTTCGCTGAAGGTGTAGAGAATATCATGGAATAATCCCTGAGACGAAGTCTGGGGTATTATTCAATAGTATTCACTGAATGAGAGGCGAATAATTCTTTTAGTGTAATTGTACAGGTGATTATTTGAAAGAAAATATTGAATGAATTGTTTTAAAACAAGGTAGGAAGGTAAGGAAGGGAAGCAAGCAAAAGGGAACGAGGCAAGGCAAGGCAAGCGAAAGGGACAAGGAAAAAAGGGGGAAGGGAGACGGGTAATGAAGACGGGGAGGGGAGGAAATAGAAACAAAGACAGAACAAGACATACGGACGGAGCAGCTATTTAAACGGTGGGAGGCTGCAAGTCGGAGACGTTGGTGCAATATTTCAGAGAGGAAATAAAGATCTTTCAAATATAGGTCTGGCCACGATACTGAGAGGAACTCAAGTCCTCTACACACGACCAAGTTTTTCTTGACAAGTTTAAATTGCTCGTGTGTTCGAAAAAAAATTGATAAAATTTCTTTGACAAGTCGCCTTTCTCAAACAAGCAAGGCTCCATGTCAGGGAAAAATTGTCCAGGAAAACTTGGTGGTGTGTACGGAGCTTAAATCTCCCAGCCCCTCCTACTCGACCATTCATACAAAAACTATTTTCATGTAATATATGACAAGAAAACGGTGTTCACGAGAGTGATTCTTTAGTTCTGAACGATTTTTTAACATTCAGACTTAAATTTTGTTGACGGCAACTGCGAAATTCATTAACAACACGGAATAAATTATTCGGCTTCATTTCGTATTCCTCAAGCCCAGTTCAAACGTCAAACTTTTCATGTGCCGAATCGAATGAAAATCAGTTCGAATAAAGAATTTTGCTCATTACAGGGACCGTGGAACGATATTTTGAGTTGGGGGCTGACGTGGGGGGATAGCATGACCCTCCTAAAAAATTAAATTCAATATTTCCAAGACAGTCGTGAACACTTCTTATTTTAATGATTACTCAGAAATCACAAAACACTGGTTATATTAACAGAAACAACTCAAATACTATCAGCTGGTCACTCAAATATCGGATATGTTGATTGGATATTTAAAATCAAAAATGCGAATGTGGTTCTCGCTATGTAGGTAGAACAACTATAGATGAAAGGATCAAGCAACATGTGCCAAGTGTTATACGAAACAAGGCCGTACCATTGAGAAATCAACCGAAAAGGCAATGTAGCTCTGCTCAAACGATTAATTGTGATTCGGCAATCGGTCGACACTTGTTGTCGAACAGATGTTGTACCAATAACTATTCAGACTCCATATTTAGCATCCTGGCAAAGTGCCGCTCAGCATTCTTTCTAAAGATTATGAATCCATGTATATTGGCGTTATTTTGATGTTTAATCCCTCCTACGTGGGATGACATCATTTCCTTTTCATCAGCTGTAAATATAAGCTGATAACTCATTTCTCAACAGTTAGCAGATGTTTGCACTTGAAGAGTGGTCTACCAAAATGCATAGTGCTTCTTTTTAGTACTTACTTTCTCTCTGTTTGTTGGTTCCTCTAGTTCTTTTCAGAACTGTCTTGCGTAACCATTCACCATGGTTAAGGTGGTCTTATACAAAAATAAGGAAATTTCTGACTTTTTTACAAAGTGGAAATTTATGTGCATCTAGTGAGAGGGAGGGTTAGGTAGACCAAAAATACACTATTAACAGTAGAGTAGTTGTCATGGTTACCAAGCTACGTTACCCCCATTGTGAAAAATTGGGTTAAATTTCGAACAAGATAACTAAATAACTAATGGTGGTATGAGTCTGGAATAACTTTTAATTAATCACTTATTATATTACCTAGGAGATGAACCAAAATCATTAATCTGCTATTTAAAAGGTAGCTATAATCAACGATTAACCTTTTCAATGTGGCCAGTATGTGATGAGCTGTTTGACTTAAGAGTAAATTATTTCATGATTATGCAGCAGAATTAGATTCTTTTGGTTCATCTCCTAGGTACATGCATATTTTATAATTCCTGAATGTTTCATAGTAATTGCTTACATATTCTTTGAGAGACCTTGCATGAAATATTGGTAATCGGCCGACTTTGTTAAGTTGAGAAAAACAGCTTTATAGTAAAACATTCTGTTTGTTACTAGGATAATAGCAATGAAATATCTCAGACAGTAATGTATGGACTTATAGTAGTCTATAACAGCGGTCCCCAACCTTTTTTGCGCCACGGACAGGTTTAATATTAGACAATATTTTCACGGACCGGCCTTTAAGGTGTGGCGGATAAATACAACAAAATAAAATGATACGACGGCATAAAAACTGTGGTATATTGTAAATATAATAATAAACGTGAATCCACTGTGTACTCATATGCAACTTTATTAGCAGTGTCTTTGTAACATCGCGCCAACAACATAACACGAATAACATCTCTCTCCCCTAATGCTCGCTGGTCCCTATGGCAACGTTAAACATGCCTTCAAAATAAGACACACACACACACACACACACCACAAAAACGAATATGAAGTGCATGAAAAATTTAACTCACCATAACGCTACATCAATGGGAGCCCTTCGCTTGTTTGTCTGCAACGAGACGGTCCCACCTAGGAGTAATGGGAGACAATGACACCCGAAGTGTGTTGCTTATGTGCAGTCTATTCCGTAATTTTGTTTTGCTTGCTGCCACTGCAGAAAACCCCGCTTCACACAGATAGGATGTTGGAAATGGCAACAGGGTTTTCGGTGCTGTCGTGGCGATCTCAGGGTATTCAGCCATGACTTTAATCTAGAACACCGGCAGAGTTGTTTTCTCGAACGTACTTTTAAGGCCGCCGTCATTTGCGATCTTCAGCAGTTGATCTTCCCCTTGCAAAGACATGCTGGATTCACCTGGTTTGTTGACAAATGGGTTGCGGATCCATTCCTTGGCAGTTCGTGGATCTTTTGTTGTTGGGAAGTAGCGCTCGAACTCCTTTAAAAGCAAAGACAGGTGATTGTGCACCACCTGGGAGAATGAAGACTCGGGCTCAGTCTCACCCAAAATCCCCGCTAATGTTTGAAACATGTCAAATATGCCTCCACTCACGCGCCGTCCCCACAAGTCCAGTTTGGCTTTAAATGCAGCTACTTTATCTGCCAACTTGAAGAAAGTTATCATTTTCCCCTGAAGTGACAGATTAAGTTCATTGAGCAGGTTGAATATGTCGCACAAGTAAGCGAGTTTTGCAACCCATTCCTCGTCACTGAAATGTGCTGCCAGCGGCGACTTCTTTTCTGAGAGAAATCTCTGCAGCGGCTCTCGTAATTCAAACACCCTGGCCAGCGATCTCCCTCGGGATAACCATCTTATTTCTGTGTATAAGAGAAGGCGTCTGTGCTCCGCGTCTATCTCCTCACAAAGCTGCTCAAACAGGCGCGAGTTAAGGGCGTGTGCTTTGATGTGGTTAATAACTTTAACGACATCGTTCAAGACGCTGTTAAGTTCCGGTGGCATTTTTCGGCTAGCCAGCATTTCCATGTGAATGACACAATGTGTAGATTCACATTCAGGTGCAACCTCATTAATCCGAGCAGTTAAACCAGACAGCCTTCCGGTCATGGCAGCAGCTCCGTCTGTGCATATGCCGACACAAAAGGACCATTTCAGGTTTGCTGATATATAATCATCCAGCGACTTGAATAGTTCTGCGGCTGTGGTGTTGGTTGGTAACGATAGAGCACACAGCATATCCTCATGCACATCATCCTGATAAAGATATCGCACATAAACAAGTAATATTGCCTTGTTGTCAACATCTGTAGACTCGTCAACCTGGAGTGCGTACCACGGTGATGTATTAATCCTCTCCAACAATTGTGTCTCAATGTCCTCTGCTATTTCCTCAATGCGGCGAGAGACGGTGCTAGCCGACAGAGGCACCTGTGCTATCTTTTTAACCGCAGCCTCTCCTAGAAGTTCACGGCAAATGTCTTTAGTGGCGGGCAGGATCAATTCTTCACCAATAGTGAATGGCTTCTTAGCCTTAGCAATACGGTTAGCCACCAAGTATGATGCTTTCAGTGCGCTCGCATTTGTTGATGTGGTGGCCCTCAGTAATTCCTTCTGTTCTTCTTGTTCCCGCTTTTTCCTTTCGAAATACTCCAAAGGCTTGTCTTTTAAAGCCGGGTGCTTGGTTTCCAAGTGGCGAAGCAGTTTTGAAGGCTTCATTGTCTCATTAGAGAGCCGGTCGCCGCATATTATGCAGAGCGGGCTTGGTGCGTGGAAATCACCAGTCGCGATGAATCCATATTTCAAGTAAGACTCCTGGTACAGTCTGTTGAATGCAGCTTTCTTTTTCTTGGAGGTTGAAGGCTCTTCTTCTGTCTCCTCACTGGGCCTTTTCCCCTTCCCAAAGAAGCTTTCAAGAGACGTCTGTTTTTTTGCTCATTTTGCTAGCTTGTAGGTTTAATTCTAGCATTAACGTATCACTTGACCGAGATAAGCGTCTTGACATGCGTCAAGAGTCATTTTTCAAAATAAAACATTGTTCAGACTCAGATAATAAATAAAACGGAAATAACGTTACTTATTTATTATTTCTGTGCGGCCCGGTACCAAATGACCCACGGACCAGTACCGGGCCGCGGCCAGGGGGTTGGGGACCGCTGTATTACAGAATCATTGTCAAACCTAACTAGATACAAGCAGCCTTGGCGCCTTATATAGACAAGCCTATATAGACAAGCTTGTCTATATAAGGTGCCTGGTAGTAGTTATGAAGTAGTTTTCTCAGTAGCTGGTTATGCACAGAAAGAGTATTAATTATTGCATTCCAAACAGCCTACACCACACTCCATTTTTCACGTTACTTTTGGCATAGTGCATCTTTAATAATGACTTTCTCACCAGATCAAGTCATCTGATGTGTGCATATATAACTTCACGGGTCAAACTAAAGTGGAATGTATTTGTTTAAATAATGAACAACGAGAAAAAGATATTTCAAAAGGTTCATTGAAAGCTATGAGAGATCAGGAACATTCATCTTACATATTGATCTTTGATCTGTGAAAAGTAGATAAAGAATAATTGATTTATGCTTTTGCATGGAGAGCACCTTTGAAAGGTCAGGCAACAATTTGTTTAAAGTTTATCACATCATCTGTGTATCTGGGAGTGTTCTTTAATAGATCATGGATACTGGGATCATAGTCACCAGTGAAAATGGACACAGAATTCAATTTGTTGTCATAATATGTCTCTTTTTAAAATATGGAGTGGACGCATCCTTTCATTCTATACCAATCAACAGCCATTGCATGTATTACAGTATACAGTGTTTGTATTTACCAAAATTACATGTATCTACTGTCATATAATTTGTTTGTTATAAATTCACTCAAGCTGTGAAATACTGCAGTATATTCCATTTATTATTTCTAGGTTATTTACATCCACCACCATTTGCACCAACAGCAAATGAACAGCAAAGACCAGATGAACATTTAATTAGGTAGCAATGTAACACTTGTGTATGTTTTATAATCTGTACTCGAGAACTGTACTAAAGTTTTTGTGTTAAGAGATACCCAGTTCTTAGTCCAGTCTGGATGAACATTTGTTGCTCTGAAAGCAAATAGTTACAGTACATATTTTGCAAATGTGTACTGTAACTGCAGGTGGACAATGAGCTAACAAAATATTTACTTAGTTAATTCCAAAGAAGGTTGAATTGGTACCATGTTGATTTTGAGGTAGATGTAGCAGTACCAGTAGCAGTAGTAGGATTTGTCTTAGGGGGCCAATGACCCAATGCAATTAACTACAGTGGTCAACTTAACTATGACAAAGAATTGCTGAATGTTAAAAAGTTTTTGATGACATCACTGTGACGTCAGTATACGAAACATTTCTTTGTCATTGAAAACTTTTTAAAACATATTTACTAACGTTTCGTTGCCGACGTGCAACATATTCAGAGTAAGGTTTTACTTTAAGATTTTAGTTAAACGGCAAACCGATAGAAAAGGTGACAAGATGGAAGGTGTTAACCGACATCCGATAGAGATACAAATCAGAATAAGAGAGAGGGACTGAAGAAATGTTTTCATTGGGAGCAGGTTTAAACTTAGAGATCAATAAACTCTCTCGGATAAGTAATTCAAGGTTAGAAGAAAGACGACAGGGAGAAATTAGGAAGAAATCGCTGTAATAAACTGTGTGTGAGGTTTTGTGAGAATGTGTCATTATGGGAGAAAGTGATGAAGTTGTCAGTTTTTTACCCGTCAAAGGAGAAATTTCCATGTGTTCTGAGATTCGCGTGTAGAAATGGCGCCGAGTTTGGTCCAAATACAATGCTGAGCAGCATTGACACGTGTATTTATAAACGACACGCGATCTCAATAACGTAGGAATTCGGTCCTTGAATTGTCCGGATGGAAAAATAAGACGCAAACAGACGTGTCTGTTAAACTAAAGTTATTCTCTTTTTTTTTCGTTTATCAAGCAATGTCATGAATGTTATGGAGGAGGATACAAACAGTGCAAGTGTTGTTTGGGAAGAGGATAGGTAAGTGTTGAGGAAATGCGAAGTTCTTTCAACCTCTACTCTGCTGAGTCCCTATTCATATTGTACCTCTGCCCCAGACAAGCTGGAATAATATTAAGACCACGCTTTTACAGAAAAAACAAATTGCCTGAAAGAATTTAGAACGTTTTCACCTCAGGTAACCTTGAAAATATGGGAGTTGTTTCATGATTGACAATGATTTCGGTATTTTGTAGGAGAATGGTGTGAACCGTCGTGAAATGCTCCAAGTAGTTCGTCTTGATAAACGTTGACTTAGACGATCTCAGTCAACCGAGTTACTTGTCGCCCTCATTTATGTGATCAGTTCTGCTCATGTGTATGCTCAATTCAAATATACTTTTTATTTTTCACTCTGATGCTACTGTACGTGAAGCGAAGAAACGTTCGTCTTGATACTTGGCTTGCGCTATGCCTGATTCATTGCTTTCTGAGATGTTGAAAAAGCCTTAAATTTAATGGGTTTACCGTTGTTTGATGATGAGATTTTTTATCACATGTTTAGGACAAATACTCTTCGTGCAACGGCCGTGGTCGTCGAACTGAATTTGATAAAGAAAGCGAGTGTAGTTTTTGCCATAGCTCAAGACAAAACAGGTACAGTAATAGTCAATGAAGGTAAACTAAGAAGTACAAAAACTTTCTGTATAGAAGAAGAAAGTATGAGTATTACCGTAGAGAGTGACGACTATAATAAAAACGCTGGTGAGTATCAAGGAAACGTGCGTACAAGATATTCCTTATCTAGTTGAAGGTTGAGTGTTACTGTATAGTAAGAGTTAGGGAACCTCTGTGGAGTGTCCGATCTAGGTGAAAGACTGAGTATTACTGTAGTATGTGAAGTCTGATAGAACAGGATAAGTTGAGATAACCAACCTCTGAGGAGTGTCTTATCCAGGTGAAGGATTGAGTGTTACTGTAGTGCGAAAAGACTGAGGGAACAGCATTGGTTCTGGTAACCAACCTCTGAGGAGTGTCCTATCTAGGTGAAAGACTGACCGTTACTGTAGTGTGAGAAGACGGAGGGAACAACATAAATTGAGGTTATCAACCTCTGAGGAGTGTCCTATCTAGATGGAAAACTGAGTGTTACTGTAATGCGAAAAGACTGAGAACCACTCATGGATGAGTGTTGATCCTGTTCTGGTAAAAGACTAAGTAGTACTGTAGGGTGTTGTGGCTCGAGGTGAACAACTTCTTCAGAATGTCTAGACTAAATGAAAGTTTGAGGGTTCCTTAAAAGGTGAATACAAACTTCAAGTAAACGACAATCTTTTTAATGGTATACATGTTTCGGCAAGCTTATGCCATCTTCAGTACAAAAAATGAATTAATTATTTGACAAAGGTGTTTATATACTTAACTATATGATGATTTTAATGCTATGCCATTAAAAAGATTGTTGTTTACTTGAAATTCATCATTACTTTGGTGCTTATAAGAACATAAGGTGAATACACTTGGGTACAAGACAAGTTGTGGTAACCAGTCTCCGAGGAACGTCCCTTTCACATGACTGAGTGATACTGCAGTAAGAGAAAGGCGATAGTATTGATCATGTGATTAACGTGATAGTGAAAGTACGGAGAGCTAGTATATAGCAATATGGCGGACTGTGATCCCAAACGTGAATTGTACACTTGTATTAATAGTATACAACAGTCTGAATTAGTTTTACATTCTAAATCTTGTAGCAATATCCGTGAAGTTAATTCTACAAATGTTAATTTCAAACAAAAATATCTTATTCTTGTTTCTTAAAGGTGCAGTTCTTGCAATGGCGTCGGAAGAATTCGGTGCAATACCTGCAGGACTCATGGCAAGTTGAAGACCTTCACACAACTGACCGTCACATGGTAATAAAACCAATTATATAGTCACTGTAGCCGTGAAAGTGATCTTTCTCAACCCCATGAAAAAACTAAGATTATTTCTTTTTCCATCTCCTGATGTTTTTTTCCACATTTACCTAAAATCATCATTTTAAAACCCAAGAAAAAAGATGCTCACTGAGCACAGCTGGCAGCCGATATAATCTACAAGTGCTTCGATATGATAACGTTTGAGTTCTTCAAATATTTCGATAATCCCCGAAACATTTACTGGTCAACCTGATGTTGTTTGCTTCAGAAATTAACTGTATTTTTACCTGATCTTTAAGGAAAAGCCATGAAAAGGACGTTGTTGTTGAGCCATCTCAAGGTGACTCGAAAGAGAAGTTGGCCGGAGAAGCCGGCATTGAGATACTTCACCATTAATTACCTTGGGTAAGCAGACTGTCTTACGCTGAAAGATTACTGGAACTATGGTTTAATAGCGACACGTGCACTGCCATTTTTGAGCTAGTGAACTTCAGAACGTTTTGATGTTAAAAATACATAGTATTGGATGGTAAACCAAATGATACATATGTTGTGGTTTAATTTTAGCCTTATTTCTTAACCTTCCTTCCTTCCTTCTCCATAAATATCCTCTTAATCATAACTCAAGACATTATAAATTCTCTTCAGGCGTGGCCCATAATCACCTTCTTTTACAAAGACATCAACCTGGCATCACAATGGATTGTGAACGAACACGCTAGTGCTTGGCCTTAAAGGATTTTGATGCAGGCATGGTTTTGGTAACTTTAGAGATTACTCAATGACATCACTCTAAACTTTTGTATGTTTAGTATCATGGGATGCATACAAGTACATGCGCAGTTTCAAGTGATTTCCTTCGATAATCTCGAAGATGTAGAGGAGTTTCCATGAAGTCATTATGTACAGTAGTTTGACGTCGAAGTTAAGTCGTTTGGTTATTAAACATATCTTAACGAAGTGAGATTTATAACACGTGTAAAGGCCAATCATTTTAACTTCAACAGTTTCTTTTGAAACTAATTTTCACATAATGCTGTGCCTGCAGACAGTTTCAAAAAGTAAAATATTGCGAGAGCTCAAACTTTGAGAACACAACAAGACTTGAGAATAATTTCGATGATACTTCCACTTCATTTAAATCTTCTAAGTTCAATTTGACAAAGACTTTGAAATACAATCGAAATATCATCGTCATTAATCTCGCGCCTTCTCATTATCATTTGGTTATTTTTATATTGGATAACACAATCAGCCATCTAAGCTGTTCCGTAAGGTCCAGTAAGGGCCACCCCTCATGGGTCCACCGTTAGTACAGGAGGAATCCGGATTACCCGGAGAAAACCTTCTATGTTTGGTACAGTCAAACTGAACAATACTGTTCTCATTTGTGACCAAAGTAACTTTAATCAGATAACTGCATGGTGCCGGAATCGAACTCTAGTCACTGGGTACGAGACATATGCACTACCACTGTACCACCAAGACCTCAATCACAAGTGAGAGATACGTACACTACCACTGAGCAACCAAGACCTCAACCACAAGTGAGAGATACGTACACTACCACTGTACCACCAACACCTCAATCACAAGTAAGAGATACGTACACTACCACTGAGCCACAAACACCTCAATCACAAGTGAGAGATACGTACACTACCACAGAGCCACCAACACCTCAATCACAAGTGAGAGATACGTACACTACCACTGAGCCACCAACACCTCAATCACAAGTAAGAGATACGTACACTACCACTGTACCACCAACACCTCAATTACAAGTGAGAGATACGTACACTACCACTGTACCACCAACACCTCAATCACAAGTAAGAGATACGTACACTACCACTGAGCCACCAACACCTCAATAACAAGTAAGAGATACGTACACTACCACAGTACCACCAACCCCTCAATCACAAGTAAGAGATACGTACACTACCACTGTACCACCAACCCCTCAATCACAAGTGAGAGATACGTACACTACCACTGAGCCAGCAACACCTCAATAACAAGTAAGAGATACGTACACTACCACTGTACCACCAACACCTCAATCACAAGTAAGAGATACGTACACTACCACTGAGCCACCAACACCTCAATAACAAGTAAGAGATACGTACACTACCACTGTACCACCAACACCTCAATCACAAGTGAGAGATACGTACACTACCACTGTACCACCAACACCTCAATCACAAGTGAGAGATACGTACACTACCACAGTACCACCAACACCTTAATCACAAGTAAGAGATACGTACACTACCACTGTACCACCAACACCTCAATCACAAGTAAGAGATACGTACACTACCACTGAGCCACCAACACCTCAATCACAAGTGAGAGATACGTACACTACCACTGTACCACCAACACCTCAATCACAAGTGAGAGATACGTACACTAACACTGCACCACCAACACCTCAATCACAAGTGAGAGATACGTACACTACCACTGTACCACCAACACCTCAATAACAAGTAAGAGATACGTACACTACCACTGTACCACCAACACCTCAATCACAAGTAAGAGATATGTACACTAACACTGTACCACCAACACCTCAATCACAAGTGAGAGATACGTACACTAACACTGTACCACCAACACCTCAATCACAAGTGAGAGATACGTACACTACCACTGTACCACCAACACCTCAATCACAAGTAAGAGATACGTACACTACCACTGAACCACCAACACCTCAATCACAAGTGAGAGATACGTACACTACCACTGAGCCACCAACACCTCAATAACAAGTAAGAGATACGTACACTACCACTGTACCACCAACACCTCAATAACAAGTAAGAGATACGTACACTACCACTGTACCACCAACACCTCAATCACAAGTGAGAGATACGTACACTACCACTGTACCACCAACACCTCAATCACAAGTAAGAGATACGTACACTACCACTGAGCCACCAACACCTTAATAAAAAGTAAGAGATACGTACACTACCACTGAGCCACAAACACCTCAATCACAAGTAAGAGATACGTACACTACCACTGTACCACCAACATCTCAATCACAAGTGAGAGATACGTACACTACCACTGTACCACCAACACCTCAATCACAAGTAAGAGATACGTACACTACCACTGAGCCACCAACACCTCAATAATTAGTAAGAGATACGTACACTACCACTGAGCCACCAACACCTCAATCACAAGTGAGAGATACGTACACTACCACTGTACCACCAACACCTCAATCACAAGTAAGAGATACGTACACTACCACTGAACCACCAACACCTCAATCACAAGTGAGAGATACGTACACTACCACTGAGCCACCAACACCTCAATAACAAGTAAGAGATACGTACACTACCACTGTACCACCAACACCTCAATCACAAGTGAGAGATACGTACACTACCACTGTACCACCAACACCTCAATCACAAGTAAGAGATACGTACACTACCACTGAGCCATCAACACCTCAATAACAAGTAAGAGATACGTACACTACCACTGTACCACCAACACCTCAATCACAAGTGAGAGATACGTACACTACCACTGTACCACCAACACTTCAATCACAAGTAAGAGATACGTACACTACCACTGAGCCACCAACACCTTAATAATAAGTAAGAGATACGTACACTACCACAGTACCACCAAAACCTCAATCACAAGTAAGAGATACGTACACTAACACTGTACCACCAACCTCTCAATCACAAGTGAGAGATACGTACACTACCACTGTACCACCAACACCTCAATCACAAGTTAGATTTACGTACACTACCACTGAGCCACCAACACCTCAATAACAAGTAAGAAATACGTACACAACCACTGTACCACCAACCCCTCAATCACAAGTAAGAGATACGTACACTACCACTGTACCACCAACCCCTCAATCACAAGTGAGAGATACGTACACTACCACTGAGCCAGCAACACCTCAATAACAAGTAAGAGATACGTACACTACCACTGTACCACCAACACCTCAATCACAAGTAAGAGATACGTACACTACCACTGAGCCACCAACACCTCAATAACAAGTAAGAGATACGTACACTACCACTGTACCACCAACACCTCAATCACAAGTAAGAGATACGTACACTACCACTGTACCACCAACACCTCAATCACAAGTGAGAGATACGTACACTACCACTGAGCCACCAACACCTCAATCACAAGTGAGAGATACGTACACTACCACAGTACGACCAACACCTTAATCACAAGTAAGAGATACGTACACTACCACTGTACCACCAACACCTCAATCACAAGTAAGAGATACGTACACTACCACTGAGCCACCAACACCTCAATCACAAGTGAGAGATACGTACACTACCACTGTACCACCAACACCTCAATCACAAGTGAGAGATACGTACACTAACACTGTACCACCAACACCTCAATAACAAGTGAGAGATACGTACACTACCACTGTACCACCAACACCTCAATAACAAGTAAGAGATACGTACACTACCACTGTACCACCAACACCTCAATCACAAGTAAGAGATATGTACACTAACACTGTACCACCAACACCTCAATCACAAGTGAGAGATAGTACACTACCACTGTACCACCAACATCTCAATCACAAGTAAGAGATACGTACACTACCACTGTACCACCAACACCTCAATCACAAGTAAGAGATACGTACACTAACACTGTACCACCAACACCTCAATCACAAGTAAGAGATACGTACACTACCACTGTACCACCAACACCTCAATAACAAGTAAGAGATACGTACACAACCACTGAGCCACCAACACCTCAATCACAAGTGAGAGATACGTACACTACCACTGTACCACCAAACACCTCAATCACAAGTAAGAGATACGTACACTACCACTGTACCACCAACACCTCAATCACAAGTGAGAGATACGTACACTACCACTGAGCCACCAACACCTCAATAACAAGTAAGAGATACGTACACTACCACTGTATCACCAACACCTCAATCACAAGTGAGAGATACGTACACTACCACTGTACCACCAACACCTCAATCACAAGTAAGAGATACGTACACTACCACTGAGCCATCAACACCTCAATAACAAGTAAGAGATACGTACACTACCACTGTACCACCAACACCTCAATCACAAGTGAGAGATACGTACACTACCACTGTACCACCAACACCTCAATCACAAGTAAGAGATACGTACACTACCACTGAGCCACCAACACCTTAATAAAAAGTAAGAGATACGTACACTACCACTGAGCCACCAACACCTCAATCACAAGTAAGAGATACGTACACTACCACTGTACCACCAACATCTCAATCACAAGTGAGAGATACGTACACTACCACTGTACCACCAACACCTCAATCACAAGTAAGAGATACGTACACTACCACTGAGCCACCAACACCTCAATAACAAGTAAGAGATACGTACACTACCACTGAGCCACCAACACCTCAATCACAAGTGAGAGATACGTACACTACCACTGTACCACCAACACCTCAATCACAAGTAAGAGATACGTACACTACCACTGTACCACCAACACCTCAATCACAAGTGAGAGATACGTACACTACCACTGAGCCACCAACACCTCTACAACAAGTAAGAGATACGTACACTACCACTGTACCACCAACACCTCAATCACAAGTGAGAGATACGTACACTACCACTGTACCACCAACACCTCAATCACAAGTGAGATATACGTACACTACCACTGTACCATCAACACCTCAATCACAAGTAAGAGATACGTACACTACCACTGAGCCATCAACACCTCAATAACAAGTAAGAGATACGTACACTACCACTGTACCACCAACACCTCAATCACAAGTGAGAGATACGTACACTACCACTGTACCACCAACACCTCAATCATAAGTAAGAGATACGTACACTACCACTGAGCCACCAACACCTTAATAAAAAGTAAGAGATACGTACACTACTACTGAGCCACCAAAACCTCAATCACAAGTAAGAGATACGTACATTATCACTGTACCACCAACCTCTCAATCACAAGTGAGAGATACGTACACTACCACTGTACCACCAACACCTCAATCACAAGTTAGATTTACGTACACTACCACTGAGCCACCAACAACTCAATAACAAGTAAGAGATACGTACACTACCACTGTACCACCAACCCCTCAATCACAAGTAAGAGATACGTACACTACCACTGAGCAACCAACACCTCAATCACAAGTGAGAGATACGTACACTACCACTGTACCACCAACCCCTCAATCACAAGTGAGAGATACGTACACTACAACTGTACCACCAACACCTCAATCACAAGTAAGAGATACGTACACTACCACTGTACCACCAACACCTCAATCACAAGTGAGAGATAACTACACTAGCACTGTACCACCAACACCTCAATCACAAGTAAGAGATACGTACATTATCACTGAGCCACCAACACCTTAATAACAAGTAAGAGATACGTACATTACCACTGAGCCACCAACACCTCAATCACAAGTAAGAGATACGTACACTACCACTGTACCACCAACATCTCAATCACAAGTAAGAGATACGTACACAACCACTGAGCCACCAACACCTCAATAACAAGTAAGAGATACGTACACTACCACTGTACCACCAACCCCTCAATCACAAGTAAGAGATACGTACACTACCACTGCACCACCAACCCCTCAATCACAAGTGAGAGATACGTACACTACCACTGTACCACCAACACCTCAATCACAAGTAAGAGATACGTACACTACCACTGTACCACCAACACCTCAATCACAAGTAAGAGATAGGTACACTACCACTGAGCCACCAACACCTCAATCACAAGTAAGAGATACGTACACTACCACTGTACCACCAACACCTCAATCACAAGTGAGAGATACGTACACTACCACTGAGCCACCAACACCTCAATCACAAGTAAGAGATACGTACACTACCACTGAGCCACCAAGACCTCAATCACAAGTGAGAGATACGTACACTACCACTGTACCACCAACACCTTAATCACAAGTAAGAGACACGTACACTACCACTGTACCACCAACACCTCAATCACAAGTAAGAGATACGTACACTACCACTGTACCACCAACACCTCAATAACAAGTAAGAGATACGTACACTACCACTGTACCACCAACACCTCAATCACAAGTAAGAGATACGTACACTAACACTGTACCACCAACACCACAATCACAAGTGAGAGATACGTACACTATCACTGTACCACCAACATCTCAATCACAAGTAAAAGATACGTACACTACCACTGTACCACCAACACCTCAATCACAAGTAAGAGATACGTACACTACCACTGTACCACCAACACCTCAATCACAAGTGAGAGATACGTACACTACCACTGTACCACCAAAACCTCAATTACAAGTAAGAGATACGTACACTACCACTGTACCACCAACACCTCAATCACAAGTAAGAGATACGTACACTACCACTGTACCACCAACACCTCAATCACAAGTGAGAGATACGTACACTACCACTGTACCACCAACACCTCAATCACAAGTGAGAGATAACTACACTAGCACTGTACCACCAACACCTCAATCACAAGTAAGAGATACGTACATTATCACTGAGCCACCAACACCTTAATAACAAGTAAGAGATACGTACATTACCACTGAGCCACCAACACCTCAATCACAAGTAAGAGATACGTACACTACCACTGTACCACCAACATCTCAATCACAAGTAAGAGATACGTACACAACCACTGAGCCACCAACACCTCAATAACAAGTAAGAGATACGTACACTACCACTGTACCACCAACCCCTCAATCACAAGTAAGAGATACGTACACTACCACTGCACCACCAACCCCTCAATCACAAGTGAGAGATACGTACACTACCACTGTACCACCAACACCTCAATCACAAGTAAGAGATACGTACACTAACACTGTACCACCAACACCTCAATCACAAGTAAGAGATAGGTACACTACCACTGAGCCACCAACACCTCAATCACAAGTAAGAGATACGTACACTACCACTGTACCACCAACACCTCAATCACAAGTGAGAGATACGTACACTACCACTGAGCCACCAACACCTCAATCACAAGTAAGAGATACGTACACTACCACTGAGCCACCAAGACCTCAATCACAAGTGAGAGATACGTACACTACCACTGTACCACCAACACCTTAATCACAAGTAAGAGACACGTACACTACCACTGTACCACCAACACCTCAATCACAAGTAAGAGATACGTACACTACCACTGTACCACCAACACCTCAATAACAAGTAAGAGATACGTACACTACCACTGTACCACCAACACCTCAATCACAAGTAAGAGATACGTACACTAACACTGTACCACCAACACCACAATCACAAGTGAGAGATACGTACACTATCACTGTACCACCAACATCTCAATCACAAGTAAAAGATACGTACACTACCACTGTACCACCAACACCTCAATCACAAGTAAGAGATACGTACACTACCACTGTACCACCAACACCTCAATCACAAGTGAGAGATACGTACACTACCACTGTACCACCAAAACCTCAATTACAAGTAAGAGATACGTACACTACCACTGTACCACCAACACCTCAATCACAAGTAAGAGATACGTACACTACCACTGTACCACCAACATCTCAATCACAAGTGAGAGATACGTACACTACCACTGCACCACCAACACCTCAATCACAAGTAAGAGATACGTACACTACCACTGAGCCACCAACACCTTAATAACAAGTAAGAGATACGTACACTACCACTGTACCACCAACACCTCAATCACAAGTAAGAGATACGTACACTACCACTGTACCACCAACACCTCAATCACAAGTAAGAGATACGTACACTACCACTGTACCACCAACACCTCAATCACAAGTGAGAGATACGTACACTACCACTGAGCCACCAACACCTCAATAACAAGTAAGAGATACGTACACTACCACTGTACCACAAAAACCTCAATCACAAGTGAGAGATACGTACACTAACACTGTACCACCAACACCTCAATCACAAGTAAGAGATACGAATATTATCACTGAGCCACCAACACCTTAATAACAAGTAAGAGATACGTACACTACCACTGAGCCACCAATACCTCAATCACAAGTAAGAGATACGTACATTATCACTGAGCCACCAACACCTTAATAACAAGTAAGAGATACGTACACTACCACTGAGGCACCAAGACCTCAATCACAAGTGAGAGATACGTACACTACCACTGTACCACCAACACCTTAATCACAAGTAAGAGACACGTACACTACCACTGTACCACCAACACCTAAATCACAAGTAAGAGATACGTACACTACCACTGTACCACCAACACCTCAATAACAAGTAAGAGATACGTACACTACCACTGTACCACCAACACCTCAATCACAAGTAAGAGATACGTACACTAACACTGTACCAGCAACACCTCAATCACAAGTGAGAGATACGTACACTATCACTGTACCACCAACATCTCAATCACAAGTAAGAGATACGTACACTACCACTGTACCACCAACACCTCAATCACAAGTAAGAGATACGTACACTACCACTGTACCACCAACACCTCAATAACAAGTAAGAGATACGTACACTACCACTGTACCACCAACACCTCAATCACAAGTAAGAGAAACGTACACTAACACTGTACCACCAACACCTCAATCACAAGTGAGAGATACGTACACTATCACTGTACCACCAACCCCTCAATCACAAGTAAGAGATACGTACACTACCACTGTACCACCAACACCTCAATCACAAGTGAGAGATACGTACACTACCACTGTACCACCAACACCTCAATTACAAGTAAGAGATACGTACACTACCACTGTAGCACCAACACCTCAATCACAAGTAAGAGATACGTACACTACCACTGTACCACCAACATCTCAATCACAAGTGAGAGATACGTACACTACCACTGTACCACCAACACCTCAATCACAAGTAAGAGATACGTACACTACCACTGAGCCACCAACACCTCAATAACAAGTAAGAGATACGTACACTACCACTGTACCACCAACCCCTCGATCACAAGTAAGAGATACGTGCACTAACACTGTACCACCAACCCCTCAATCACAAGTGAGAGATAGGTACACTACCACTGTACCACCAACACCTCAATCACAAGTAAGAGATACGTACACTACCACTGTACCACCAACACCTCAATCACAAGTGAGAGATACGTACACTACTACTGAGCCACCAACACCTCAATCACAAGTAAGAGATACGTACACTACCACTGAGCCACCAACACCTCAATCACAAGTAAGAGATACGTACACTACCACTGTACCACCAACACCTCAATCACAAGTGAGAGATACGTACACTACCACTGAGCCACCAACACCTCAATCACAAGTAAGAGATACGTACACTACCACTGAGCCACCAAGACCTCAATCACAAGTGAGAGATACGTACACTACCACTGTACCACCAACACCTTAATCACAAGTAAGAGACACGTACACTACCACTGTACCACCAACACCTCAATCACAAGTAAGAGATACGTACACTACCACTGTACCACCAACACCTCAATAACAAGTAAGAGATACGTACACTACCACTGTACCACCAACACCTCAATCACAAGTAAGAGATACGTACACTAACACTGTACCACCAACACCTCAATCACAAGTGAGAGATACGTACACTATCACTGTACCACCAACATCTCAATCACAAGTAAGAGATACGTACACTACCACTGTACCACCAACACCTCAATCACAAGTGAGAGATACGTACTCTACCACTGTACCACCAACACCTCAATTACAAGTAAGAGATACGTACACTACCACTGTACCACCAACACCTCAATCACAAGTAAGAGATACGTACACTACCACTGTACCACCAACACCTCAATTAGAAGTAAGGGATACGTACACTAACACTGTACCACCAACACCTCAATCACAAGTAAGAGATACGTACACTACCACTGAGCCACCAACACCTTAATAACAAGTAAGAGATACGTACACTACCACTGTACCACCAACACCTCAATCACAAGTAAGAGTTACGTACACTACCACTTAGCCACCAACACCTCAATCACAAGTAAGAGATACGTACACTACTACTGTACCACCAACACCTCAATTACAAGTAAGAGATACGTACACTACCACTGTACCACCAACACCTCAATAACAAGTAAGAGATACGTACACTACCACTGTACCACCAACACCTCAATCACAAGTAAGAGATACGTACACTACCACTGAGCCACCAACACCTCAATAACAAGTAAGAGATACGTACACTACCACTGTACCACCGACACCTCAATCACAAGTGAGAGATACGTACACTACCACTGTACCACCAACACCTCAATCACAAGTAAGAGATACGTACATTATCACTGAGCCACCAACACCTTAATAACAAGTAAGAGATACGTATACTACCACTGAGCCACCAAAACCTCAATCACAAGTAAGAGATACGTACACTAACACTGTACCACCAACACCTTAATCACAAGTGAGAGATACGTACACTACCACTGTACCACCAACATCTCAATCACAAGTAAGAGATACGTACACTACCACTGTACCACCAACACCTCAATCACAAGTAAGAGATACGTACACTACCACTGTGCCACCAACACCTCAATCACAAGTGAGAGATACGTACACTACCACTGTACCACCAACACCTCAATTAGAAGTAAGAGATACGTACACTACCACTGTACCACCAACACCTCAATCACAAGTAAGAGATACGTACACTACCACTGTACCACTTACATCTCAATCACAAGTGAGAGATACGTACACTACCACTGTACCACCAACACCTCAATCACAAGTAAGAGATACGTACACTACCACTGAGCCACCAACACCTTAATAACAAGTAAGAGATACGTACACTACCACTGAGCCACCAACACCTCAATCACAAGTAAGAGATACGTACACTACCACTGTACCACCAACACCTCAATTACAAGTGAGGGATACGTACACTACCACTGTACCACCAGCACCTCAATTACAAGTAAGAGATACGTACACTACCACTGTACCACCAACACCTCAATTAGAAGTAAGGGATACGTACACTAACACTGTACCACCAACACCTCAATCACAAGTAAGAAATACGTACACTACCACTGAGCCACCAACACCTTAATAACAAGTAAGAGATACGTACACTACCACTGTACCACCAACACCTCAATCACAAGTAAGAGATACGTACACTAACACTGTACCACCAACACCTCAATCACAAGTGAGAGATGCGTACACTATCACTGTACCACCAACCCCTCAATCACAAGTAAGAGATACGTACACTACCACTGTACCACCAACACCTCAATCACAAGTGAGAGATACGTACACTACCACTGTACCACCAACACCTCAATTACAAGTAAGAGATACGTACACTACCACTGTAGCACCAACACCTCAATCACAAGTAAGAGATACGTACACTACCACTGTACCACCAACACCTCAATCACAAGTAAGAGATACGTACACTACCACTGAGCCACCAACACCTCAATAACAAGTAAGAGATACGTACACTACCACTGTACCACTAACCCCTCGATCACAAGTAAGAGATACGTGCACTAACACTGTACCACCAACCCCTCAATCACAAGTGAGAGATACGTACACTACCACTGTACCACCAACACCTCAATCACAAGTAAGAGATACGTACACTACCACTGTACCACCAACACCTCAATCACAAGTGAGAGATACGTACACTACTACTGAGCCACCAACACCTCAATCACAAGTAAGAGATACGTACACTACCACTGAGCCACCAACACCTCAATCACAAGTAAGAGATACGTACACTACCACTGTACCACCAACACCTCAATCACAAGTGAGAGATACGTACACTACCACTGAGCCACCAACACCTCAATCACAAGTAAGAGATACGTACACTACCACTGAGCCACCAAGACCTCAATCACAAGTGAGAGATACGTACACTACCACTGTATCACCAACACCTTAATCACAAGTAAGAGACACGTACACTACCACTGTACCACCAACACCTCAATCACAAGTAAGAGATACGTACACTACCACTGTACCACCAACACCTCAATAACAAGTAAGAGATACGTACACTACCACTGTACCACCAACACCTCAATCACAAGTAAGAGATACGTACACTAACACTGTACCACCAACACCTCAATCACAAGTGAGAGATACGTACACTATCACTGTACCACCAACATCTCAATCACAAGTAAGAGATACGTACACTACCACTGTACCACCAACACCTCAATCACAAGTGAGAGATACGTACTCTACCACTGTACCACCAACACCTCAATTACAAGTAAGAGATACGTACACTACCACTGTACCACCAACACCTCAATCACAAGTAAGAGATACGTACACTACCACTGTACCACCAACACCTCAATTAGAAGTAAGGGATACGTACACTAACACTGTACCACCAACACCTCAATCACAAGTAAGAGATACGTACACTACCACTGAGCCACCAACACCTTAATAACAAGTAAGAGATACGTACACTACCACTGTACCACCAACACCTCAATCACAAGTAAGAGATACGTACACTACCACTTAGCCACCAACACCTCAATCACAAGTAAGAGATACGTACACTACTACTGTACCACCAACACCTCAATTACAAGTAAGAGATACGTACACTACCACTGTACCACCAACACCTCAATAACAAGTAAGAGATACGTACACTACCACTGTACCACCAACACCTCAATCACAAGTAAGAGATACGTACACTACCACTGAGCCACCAACACCTCAATAACAAGTAAGAGATACGTACACTACCACTGTACCACCGACACCTCAATCACAAGTGAGAGATACGTACACTACCACTGTACCACCAACACCTCAATCACAAGTAAGAGATACGTACATTATCACTGAGCCACCAACACCTTAATAACAAGTAAGAGATACGTATACTACCACTGAGCCACCAAAACCTCAATCACAAGTAAGAGATACGTACACTAACACTGTACCACCAACACCTTAATCACAAGTGAGAGATACGTACACTACCACTGTACCACCAACATCTCAATCACAAGTGAGAGATACGTACACTACCACTGTACCACCAACACCTCAATCACAAGTAAGAGATACGTACACTACCACTGAGCCACCAACACCTTAATAACAAGTAAGAGATACGTACACTACCACTGAGCCACCAACACCTCAATCACAAGTAAGAGATACGTACACTACCACTGTACCACCAACACCTCAATTACAAGTGAGGGATACGTACACTACCACTGTACCACCAGCACCTCAATTACAAGTAAGAGATACGTACACTACCACTGTACCACCAACACCTCAATTAGAAGTAAGGGATACGTACACTAACACTGTACCACCAACACCTCAATCACAAGTAAGAGATACGTACACTACCACTGAGCCACCAACACCTTAATAACAAGTAAGAGATACGTACACTACCACTGTACCACCAACACCTCAATCACAAGTAAGAGATACGTACACTACCACTGAGCCACCAACACCTCAATCACAAGTAAGAGATACGTACACTACTACTGTACCACCAACACCTCAATTACAAGTAAGAGATACGTACACTACCACTGTACCACCAACACCTCAATAACAAGTAAGAGATACGTACACTACCACTGTACCACCAACACCTCAATCACAAGTAAGAGATACGTACACTACCACTGAGCCACCAACACCTCAATAACAAGTAAGAGATACGTACACTACCACTGTACCACCAACACCTCAATCACAAGTGAGAGATACGTACACTACCACTGTACCACCAACACCTCAATCACAAGTAAGAGATACGTACATTATCACTGAGCCACCAACACCTTAATAACAAGTAAGAGATACGTATACTACCACTGAGCCACCAAAACCTCAATCACAAGTAAGAGATACGTACACTAACACTGTACCACCAACACCTTAATCACAAGTGAGAGATACGTACACTACCACTGTACCACCAACATCTCAATCACAAGTAAGAGATACGTACACTACCACTGTACCACCAACACCTCAATCACAAGTTAGAGATACGTACACTACCACTGTGCCACCAACACCTCAATCACAAGTGAGAGATACGTACACTACCACTGTACCACCAACACCTCAATTAGAAGTAAGAGATACGTACACTACCACTGTACCACCAACACCTCAATCACAAGTAAGAGATACGTACACTACCACTGTACCACCAACATCTCAATCACAAGTGAGAGATACGTACACTACCACTGTACCACCAACACCTCAATCACAAGTAAGAGATACGTACACTACCACTGAGCCACCAACACCTTAATAACAAGTAAGAGATACGTACACTACCACTGAGCCACCAACACCTCAATCACAAGTAAGAGATACGTACACTACCACTGTACCACCAACACCTCAATTACAAGTGAGGGATACGTACACTACCACTGTACCACCAGCACCTCAATTACAAGTAAGAGATACGTACACTACCACTGTACCACCAACACCTCAATAACAAGTAAGAGATACGTACATTACCACTGTACCACCAACAGCTCAATCACAAGTAAGAGATACGTACACTACCACTGTACCACCAACACCTCAATCACAAGTAAGAGAAACGTACACTAAAACTGTACCACCAACACCTCAATCACAAGTGAGAGATACGTACACTACCACTGTACCACCAACACCTCAATCACAAGTAAGAGATACGTACATTATCACTGAGCCACCAACACCTTAATAACAAGTAAGAGATACGTATACTACCACTGAGCCACCAAAACCTCAATCACAAGTAAGAGATACGTACACTAACACTGTACCACCAACACCTTAATCACAAGTGAGAGATACGTACACTACCACTGTACCACCAACATCTCAATCACAAGTAAGAGATACGTACACTACCACTGTACCACCAACACCTCAATCACAAGTAAGAGATACGTACACTACCACTGTGCCACCAACACCTCAATCACAAGTGAGAGATACGTACACTACCACTGTACCACCAACACCTCAATTAGAAGTAAGAGATACGTACACTACCACTGTACCACCAACACCTCAATCACAAGTAAGAGATACGTACACTACCACTGTACCACCAACATCTCAATCACAAGTGAGAGATACGTACACTACCACTGTACCCCCAACACCTCAATCACAAGTAAGAGATACGTACACTACCACTGAGCCACCAACACCTTAATAACAAGTAAGAGATACGTACACTACCACTGAGCCACCAACACCTCAATCACAAGTAAGAGATACGTACACTACCACTGTACCACCAACACCTCAATTACAAGTGAGGGATACGTACACTACCACTGTACCACCAGCACCTCAATTACAAGTAAGAGATACGTACACTACCACTGTACCACCAACACCTCAATTAGAAGTAAGGGATACGTACACTAACACTGTACCACCAACACCTCAATCACAAGTAAGAGATACGTACACTACCACTGAGCCACCAACACCTTAATAACAATTAAGAGATACGTACACTACCACTGTACCACCAACACCTCAATCACAAGTAAGAGATACGTACACTACCACTGAGCCACCAACACCTCAATCACAAGTAAGAGATACGTACACTACTACTGTACCACCAACACCTCAATTACAAGTAAGAGATACGTACACTACCACTGTACCACCAACACCTCAATAACAAGTAAGAGATACGTACACTACCACTGTACCACCAACACCTCAATCACAAGTAAGAGATACGTACACTACCACTGAGCCACCAACACCTCAATAACAAGTAAGAGATACGTACACTACCACTGTACCACCAACACCTCAATCACAAGTGAGAGATACGTACACTACCACTGTACCACCAACACCTCAATCACAAGTAAGAGATACGTACATTATCACTGAGCCACCAACACCTTAATAACAAGTAAGAGATACGTATACTACCACTGAGCCACCAAAACCTCAATCACAAGTAAGAGATACGTACACTAACACTGTACCACCAACACCTTAATCACAAGTGAGAGATACGTACACTACCACTGTACCACCAACAACTCAATCACAAGTAAGAGATACGTACACTACCACTGTACCACCAACACCTCAATCACAAGTAAGAGATACGTACACTACCACTGTGCCACCAACACCTCAATCACAAGTGAGAGATACGTACACTACCACTGTACCACCAACACCTCAATTAGAAGTAAGAGATACGTACACTACCACTGTACCACCAACACCTCAATCACAAGTAAGAGATACGTACACTACCACTGTACCACCAACATCTCAATCACAAGTGAGAGATACGTACACTACCACTGTACCACCAACACCTCAATCACAAGTAAGAGATACGTACACTACCACTGAGCCACCAACACCTTAATAACAAGTAAGAGATACGTACACTACCACTGAGCCACCAACACCTCAATCACAAGTAAGAGATACGTACACTACCACTGTACCACCAACACCTCAATTACAAGTGAGGGATACGTACACTACCACTGTACCACCAGCACCTCAATTACAAGTAAGAGATACGTACACTACCACTGTACCACCAACACCTCAATAACAAGTAAGAGATACGTACATTACCACTGTACCACCAACAGCTCAATCACAAGTAAGAGATACGTACACTACCACTGTACCACCAACACCTCAATCACAAGTAAGAGAAACGTACACTAAAACTGTACCACCAACACCTCAATCACAAGTGAGAGATACGTACACTACCACTGAGCCACCAACACCTCAATAACAAGTAAGAGATACGTACACTACCACTTTACCACCAACACCTCAATCACAAGTGAGAGATACGTACACTACCACTGTACCACCAACACCTCAATCACAAGTAAGAGATACGTACATTATCACTGAGGCACCAACACCTTAATAACAAGTAAGAGATACGTACACTACCACTGAGCCACCAACACCTCAATCACAAGTAAGAGATACGTACACTAACACTGTACCACCAACACCTCAATCACAAGTGAGAGATACGTACACTACCACTGTACCACCAACATCCCAATCACAAGTAAGAGATACGTACACTACCACTGTACCACCAACACCTCAATCACAAGTAAGAGATACGTACATTATCACTGAGCCACCAACATCTTAATAACAAGTAAGAGATACGTACACTACCACTGAGCCACCAACACCTCAATCACAAGTAAGAGATACGTACACTACCACTGTACCACCAACACCTCAATCACAAGTAAGAGATACGTACACTACCACTGAGCCACCAACACCTCAATCACAAGTAAGAGATACGTACACTAACACTGTACCACCAACACCTCAATCACAAGTGAGAGATACGTACACTACCACTGTACCACCAACATCCCAATCACAAGTAAGAGATACGTACACTACCACTGTACCACCAACACCTCAATCACAAGTAAGAGATACGTACATTATCACTGAGCCACCAACATCTTAATAACAAGTAAGAGATACGTACACTACCACTGAGCCACCAACACCTCAATCACAAGTAAGAGATACGTACACTACCACTGTACCACCAACACCTCAATCACAAGTAAGAGATACGTACACTACCACTGAGCCTCCAACACCTCAATCACAAGTAAGAGATACGTACACTACCACTGTACCACCAACACCTCAATCACAAGTAATAGATACGTACACTACCACTGAGCCACCAACACCTCAATAACAAGTAAGAGATACGTACACTACCACTGTACCACCAACACCTCAATCACAAGTAAGAGATACGTACACTACCACTGTACCACCAACACCTCAATCACAAGTAAGAGATACGTACATTATCACTGAGCCACCAACATCTTAATAACAAGTAAGAGATACGTACACTACCACTGAGCCACCAACACCTCAATCACAAGTAAGATATACGTACACTACCACTGTACCACCAACATCTCAATCACAAGTGAGAGATACGTACACTACCACTGTACCACCAACACCTCAATCACAAGTAAGAAATACGTACACTACCACTGAGCCACCAACACCTCAATCACAAGTAAGAGATACGTACACTACCACTGTACCACCAACACCTCAATCACAAGTAAGAGATACGTACACTACCAATGTACCACCAACACCTCAATCACAAGTAAGAGATACGTACATTATCACTGAGCCACCAACATCTTAATAACAAGTAAGAGATACGTACACTACCACTGAGCCACCAACACCTCAATCACAAGTAAGATATACGTACACTACCACTGTACCACCAACACCTCAATCACAAGTAAGAGATACGTACACTACCACTGAGCCACCAACACCTCAATCACAAGTAAGAGATACGTACACTACCACTGTACCACCAACACCTCAATCACAAGTAAGAGATACGTACACTACCACTGAGCCACCAACACCTCAATAACAAGTAAGAGATACGTACACTACCACTGTACCACCAACACCTCATTAACAAGTAAGAGATACGTACATTATCACTGAGCCACCAACATCTTAATAACAAGTAAGAGATACGTACACTACCACTGAGCCACCAACACCTCAATCACAAGTAAGAGATACGTACACTACCACTGTACCACCAACATCTCAATCACAAGTGAGAGATACGTACACTACCACTGTACCACCAACACCTCAATCACAAGTGAGAGATAAGTACACTACCACTCGGCCAGCAGCAACCCACCATTTTCACATCATGACCTCTCAACAATTCAGTATTTCTTCGGTATTTGTTTTATCTTACAACTTTCACATCACATACACTTCATTATTTGCTCCTCTGACTTCATAATCATTGATTTTTTCAGCGCCAAACACTCCGAGCTGTCCCTGTGGCTGAAGTTGCCTACGGATGGAAGGACCAGAACCTGCGCTTCTGGGTTTATGGCAGTGATCTTCGTCGAGTTTTCGCTCCTGATTATCCGAGTAGTTTTACTGTGGTTGCGCTATCCTGTGAGCCTGGGAACTAAAGATTTTATCTGCGCAGAGACTATCAAATGCCGCTTACATTACATTCAATTTTTCTATATACGTCTGCGGACTTTTGACTGCAATTTTATCTGATGAATTTAAGATCCAGTGCCTTAGCTAGACAAGAGTTTTGGGGGGTCGACCTTGCGCTGAACGAAACCTGAAAGGAACTTGAGGGGCTTGGAAGGAACCATAAATACTCCTCGAAATACAACAACAATTTTATAAGAACAACTATTACAAAATAGAGTGTATCGCACGCGAGCTCTGATTGGTCAATACTATGATTCTAACACTTTGTACGTTGAATGACCGTGGTTTTTTTTTTTGTTTTGTTTTTTTAAAAAAAAATCAAGCTTGTTTTTAATTGGTACTTGATGATTTTTAGGAGAATTATGCAAATTTTAGAAATAATTTACAAAATTTGTGTTCGTTTTGTATCGGGAAGTATTGACTTTAAGCTTTACCTCGTGTCGGGATATCTGGAGACAGAGCGGTTAGTCATTTTGTGAATAGTTCATACGAATAGATTTTATAAGGTACTCTGAAATGGGTCAAGCGATACAGAAGGAATACGCCGCAGGGGAGCTTCTAGACCATGTCAACCAGGTTGTGGAACCTAGTCAAATCTTTCAGACAAAACTGAGTTTTATTTTCCTCACCTAGACGCGTAACTATATTCGATTTACGGCTTCGTTTCGTGACTTGGGTCGAAACATAAAGTAACCACTCCTCCCTGGGTAATAATGCTCTTCGTTCGCTGGTATTAATGTTTGCGTGCAAAAGGTTAGTCGCCACGCGTGTTAATCAGTCGCCTTTCGGCAGAAACCTGTCAATTTCCCGTGGAACCTAGTCAAATTTGCATGGAACCTGGTGACACCTCCAAACTACCATTCGAAGCCTGATCAACGGTCATAAAATCGCCCCCCCCCCTCCCTTCAACAGCTGGTTTTCGAAAGAGTAAATTTACTTTCGAAAGTTCATTTATTTACTTGGCGCTGAAATGGAGATTAGATGTATCCTACCGCGTGGCCAACCAATCGTCGCTGAGATTGTTCTTCTTTCGATATTGTTTGATTTGTGGGGAGCTAGGGAAATACTCTAATGATGAGAAGTTCGAATTCGTTAAAAACCTGGGGAAACCAGTGGATGTGAAACATCGATTCTCCGAGACGCCGGCAAGTGTTGGTTAGAAACAAAAGTTAAAGCAAGAATGGCCGCTTAGATTTTCATGGTTGGTATACTCTACGTAAGATTTTTATGGAGCGTTTTATCAGTCTTGCTTTTGCTGTGGAATGGGGTGCGGAAAAAATTCAAGCAAACTTGACAAGCTCGTGAAATCTCCGCTTACGAGGCGGACAACAACGAGGCCGTTCCGTCATAACCATGGCTAACTTTATGTACAATATGAGAGTGCAGAGAGTTTAGATTAATTATAGCTACTGGACCAGTTAATGCAAGCACAGGTAAACAGTGTTGTGAAAATTACTCAAAAAGTAATGAGTAAAATTGGAATTACTTTCCTGAAAAAGTAATTATTACAATTACAAACTACATTTTTTGAAAAGTAATTGATTACAAATTACAAATTACTTTTCATAAAGAAATTAAATACTAATTCTATCAGTATGGAAGAAGATAAGGGTATAAAACTAGTCAACCATGTTAAATTTGTGGTTCAGCTTGAGAAGTAAACAGGACTCGAAATGATCATCATTTAAGACGGTTCCTGTGCGGTCGCATAATCAGTCCCCCACAACTGAACAGACGTTCACAAGTTGCGCTTGCAAGTAATGGTGTGTTGAGCTTCGAAGCCATTTTCTTCAAAGGAGCACGTCCATTGTACACTGTGACATCGGCAATATCTGAGGCAAGGTAGCTTTCAAGAGGTGATGTGGTAGACTTTTTTCTCCATTAGAAAAAATCATATTTTCATTATTATTTGTTTCAGTTTCATCAGAAGCTGGTTGATTCTTGTCAAGGTCAATGTGCAGTCAGATATATTCCGTTTCTTCTTGGATAGTGTCCGTGACGACAGTATTGTCTATATGTTCTTCGTTACTCATAATTCAGTACAGCACTACGTGATAACTAAAATCTTTTCAAAAATCGCAAATTCTGACATGACAAATAAGATGTTGACAACAGAGGACGCAATAGTAAGCCTTAAATGACGTATCCTTGGATATGATTGGCTGATACTTCTGGTCAATGACAATGCAGGCCTTTTTGATAGGAATAATTTCAAATCACTTTCAAAATACAAGTATCGTTCCAAATGCCAAAATCACTTGGTCAATAAAATCAAAGCATAGTTGCCCAACTGTAAAAAGAGAGTTTCAGTTGAGGTTCATTGCACGAGATGGATTGCTTGTTTTGATTGTTTAGCTAAAATTGTCAAGCTTTAGACACCAGTTGTTTCTTTAGTTAAATGTGTCTAGATTGTGTACAGATAATATTCCAAAATATCCAGTTTTAGGTGCAACTCTGCTGGCATTACATCTTAGTGGCAATGGTCTGATAATTCATTTTTCTGTGCACCAGATAGTATTAACTTTTTATTTGCATGAGTTCCTCAAACATTTCCTTCGCAGCAATAATTTTTTTCCAGAAATTGTCCTCCCAAAATGCAAGAAAACGTTCCTGGGCTTCTCAAAATCAAAAATGTTCTCTGGAAGCATAGCCCCTGTCCCCCCTAGACAACTTGGAGCCTCGTCGCACGAAACCCTAGATTTGCTCCTGGACCACTGAGTCAGGAATTTAGCAGATATAGTGTTATAAACATTATCCACGGGCGACCTCAAAAAAAGTGGTTGAGGAAATTCCTTCATACATCTGAACCTTTTTTAATATCCTTTAGTTGGAAAATGAAATCTGAAGATTGGTTCAAACAAGCAATCGCAAGCATGAGGACAAAACAGAAGAGACAAAGTATTGAACAGGGACTACGCCAGCATAAGCACAAGGATACCAAAAAAATGTCAGCACAAGTGCAACAAAGAATAAGAGCCAGACAAAAAACAAAAAAACAAGAGGCTTTGTCTCTTACTTGCGCTTGCGTTTGTTTTATTCTGATTCACAAGTAGAATTTGTTTGTGCTTGCATTTGCATCACTTGATTAAAACAGATTTTAAAGTTCCATCATTATGAAAAGATCGACTTTCTGATTTTCATCTTGTTTACCAGTACCTTTGAAATGAGAAAGAATCGTGTTTTCAGTTTCTCATTATTTCATAGCAGCTCGGTTTCACACCTTGAAAAGATGGCAAATAGTTGAACGGGATCTATTTAAGGTTCCCAAATGCATTAAGTTGTTGTTTTGGTAATACAATCGCAATACTTGTGAAGGTGGGAGAATGGGATTGGATGGCAGGCCGGATTTCTTAAGGGGGATTAGGCCTGGACTTACGGTCACCGGGGGTTGAGTTATGTGTTAGGTAACGTAAGCCCCAGCCATAATTCAATCCTGTGTTACCCTTGAATAGATTATATTCATCTATTCAGCCACATTTTGTCAATTGATGCTATTCATCTTTTCAGGGTGAGACTGCTTCGCACATATCTACACCAGTACGCATATCCAGTGACCGCGGAAGCGAAGGGATTGGAAGAACTTGCAGGTAAATGAATTTTTTCCAAGATTTCAAGACTATTTCTATAAAGGTAATCAGAATTTCTTATTTTAATACACAGTGAATGATTTGATAAAGACTCTGATCTTAACTTAGAAGATTACTCTGCTGAAACGTAGTACCTGCGAAGTATTTACACAAATGTTCATCTCTTTAATACACCATTGGCCAATTTTTGGTGATTAAAGACAGATGCAAACCTTGGTTGCTTTGAAGATGTTTTGGGAAGGATTAAAACGTTTCGTATGTAGGAGCAAACTATGAAAAACTAGATGATTTCGATCTGCAAGGTTCTCCATGTAGATCCTACTACTTGTGCGGCTGGGGAAAGACCATTTTCTGCACCGAGAATCTTCCTAACGTGACTTCGAGCAGCCCTGCCTCACCAACAAAGTAATTAGGTTTTTCTAAACCGCATTTATCAACACGGAAATATCGTCACTTTATTACTTACGGTCGTTTATGATTCGAAGTCCTATTTTTATAAAATTGTTTCCAGAGCTGAGCAAGTCCCTAGTACGACGGAGTTCCTGCCAACTACAACTGGGGAAACAAAAGTGAATGATACCTAAGGATGAGTGATCCCCGTTCACTAATCTCAACTGTAGGATGGGCCTAGTCTACTGTCCCTACGATGAATGATCCCTTATATTCAAATGGTCAAAAAAAATCTGAACTATTACCCTCATTCAAACCCTAACTAGAAACCTAAACTAAACTTAAGCAAAGGAGGGTTAATGGTTTTTAAGGGAGAACACACCTCATGAGAACATAAGTTCCACTCAACTATGCAAGAATGGTTGCCTTTCCTTCAATGGAATATATGTTATTAATATATACGTATAAAATCATTAATTCATCAGGCCTGACATTTCAGTAAAATTCAAATACACTATTTCTGCTATTTACAGACTATGGTTTCCTCTCATTCCTAGTTCTTTGCTGTCATCAGCAAAATATTGTGTCATCTGTTCTGAGAATCTGGATGCATTGAACGCTGTCTTTATACTATTTGGCATTTCTTTATTCAGACGGACCTACTTGTTGTGAATATATTTCATGAATTTTCTTTCGCACGAGTGTCTTAGTTGCTGTCGTTAAATTGTATGGCTCTTCATTTTTTGACGATGAATGGCTTGGCTGCTTCGTTTGAATTGTTGCGTGATGGCATTGGCTTTGTCTGGCATGTCCTGACCTGGAAACGTGGCTACTGTCATTTACCATTACTGAATCCTGCAAGAGTTTTGCTCCTGTCACTAAATTTCACACAATTTCACCTTGTATTGGCTGGGTTGCTGTAGTTAAAAAGAACTGATATAAGTCATAACATCACTGACGAGAGATGTTATAAATAAAACCTTCGTTGTCCTAGCTTTACTTAAACTCCCTATTCCAAGCTCTAGACACGTGAAAATCTTGCAGCTTGTTAACAAGACGCGTTCTAAGCAAGTTTGCAGCATGTGAATGAATAATCTGTCACAGTGGTGCTTTTCATGAAGCTACTACAAGCTAACAGTAGAAAATTACGTTGAAGCGCTGTGCATGCAATATCAAACCGTTTGTAGAACACAAGTCCGATACAGTGAGGAACATTTTTCCAGGCTTCGAATAATATACCCCAGACGTGTCAATCACTAGAAACAAGGACTGCAAACACGTGTGAATATCAGTTTGAACAGCTTTATAACCACGCCAGAATAAATAATCAACCGGAGGTCCAACTCGCCTGAAAATTTGTCCCTAATTTCTATGCGCATGCGCTGGCCGCCATGTTCCTGGCAAGTCCCCCAACGTTTTGACCCTTCCCGCGACTTTTCCGGTTAAATGTAAACACGGCAAAGTTTAATTCATAACATCGTGAAAATACAACTGAAATGGCATAATCTTGTCAACCCTACGACGAAGGAAGTGTGGGGTGGTCTAAAGATTTGTGCCTGCTTGTTCAAACAACAGAAAAAGGCTTTTTTTCGTTTACCGATGGATGAAACTCGTTAGCCCCTGTTGACTGATGTCGTCAACAAAAACAGGATAAGAATCACACCAGATATAGTGTGAATTATCTATTTCGACATGTAACAGCGCCGGTTTCTTGAGTAAATTCTCGATTTCCTGTAAATCATCGTTAGTCTACAATTCTTAAATATTATTTTACCATTATTTATATTTTTTGGTCCATGAGTTCTTTTAACGCAGAGATCTGGAGGCGAACTTCTTGGGAACGATCGATGAATCTAGCTCCATCAGCTTAGACGTTGTTGCAGTTGTTTCACTCTTTGGCTTTTATCTCCAGAAAGTGCTCGAGATTTGTTTTTTTCACTCTCTCTTCATCGGACATAATCATGCGACTGTTTACTAATGCTATATTGAAATGGGCTGTTTTGATCTGCCAATGCATCCTTGCTTGGTAAGCTGAAAACACAATAAGTTACTTCACAATTTACTGAAAACTCTTAGGAGGAACTTTCAGTCCATTGAATGGATTTGACTACACTGAAGTCCTTCTAATCTTGCCATAATCTTGAGTAGATTTCAATTATGATAGAAAATACTTACCAAGTATTTTTTTTCTAGCCACCCCTTTTTTCTCTGCAACCTTAATTTCATAGTACCAAGACTACAAAATACTCTCATGGTGAAGATATTTCTGTTTCGCTTCTGCTAAAAACATGCCTGTGGATGTTTGCCGGAAGACGCTTGCCTGGAACATGACGGCGTTTGAATTAATGAGATGCGCGAGGACACAAACATCAAAGGTGCCGAAAGCGAGTTGGACCTAGTGAACTCTAAAAAGACTGGAACGATACCTCGTTATGTCTGGCCTTACGACTGAGTGAAGCCGACATGGAGGAAGCCATGTAGGTCAGAAACACGCGTGGGAAAAAATTGCATTAAACTTTTATTTTTCATGGATAGTTAATTCTAACAAATATGCAGTCCTAATGACATTGTCTTTCACTTACTAGGGGGATAAAAGAAAACTGTCAAAAAATCCAAAATTTGGGTGACGTTTTTCACAAATGGTTGCGTGTTTTATCGCGTAGGGGACTGGGATGACCTGCAAAATGACCCACATGTCAGCCTTTATGATGGCTTCACAATACAGTTTCCAGGTATCGTTCCAGTCTTTTTAGAGTTCAATGGTTGGACCCAGTAAACTCTATAAAAAGACTGGAACGATAACTCCTTATGCCCGCCTTATGATTGGATGAAGCCAAAGTTCCGGCCACTGGAAGGAGCCATGTACGTCTGAAGTGTGAAAAATACAGTACAGTAGCCGAAAAGAAAATTAACGATTTCTGGAAGCACAGTTGTTTTAGAACACGTAATGATAAACCAGTATGTGGTAGACCAGTAAGTCTTTCGTCAGAAGAAATTCTAGCGACGAAAAGGGGTTGAATGATGAATTACTTGCAAAATTATAGCAAAATTTGACCCGAAACTCGTGGCGAAATTACAGGTTTTTCTTGTTTTTGTTTGTTTTTCCTTTTCTTTTTTTGCATTCATACTTTGGTTTTCGAAGATATTCACATAAAAAATTATGGGCATTATTTTAATATTCTAGCTTTATCCTGTTCCATTCTTGTAAACCCTAACCTAACATTTTTCGATGTGAACAATAACTTCGAACTTGCAATAATTCTCCATAAAGTGTAATTCGCATATTTTTTGTGTCAAAGTGGACAAACCTTACTTTAATTGTTCTTGTAGATACTCTGTTGACTTTTTAAACATGAAACAATGACCTATTTTCTTCATATTTATTAAAATACGGGCATTTGTTGGCAACGTATTGCTTACTTTAATTTTGAACCTTATATTTTACTGTATTTCTAGTCTTCATTTGTCGTGCATGAGTTCACATACTCTAAACATCGAAGGTAGTTGGTTGCAAACCTTTAAGGATTCGATACGTTCGTTCATCTCTCGTTTAAAGATGTGTTTTTACCTCAGATTTCGTCCTTTTTCATATTTTTACTTGCCCTGGTAAACAAAACGGGTTTGCACAAAATCACATCGAGTTAAGGCAGGTTAGCCAAAAATTAACCATTGATAAATCTGAAAATAATCCAAACCGGATCCTAAACCTTACCCTAACTATTACTGTACTCTGAAACTTGACCTACGTCTATCCCTAAGACAAATAAAAAAAAGTAAAATTACAAATGTTGGTAACCTGGTTTAGATCAATGATATCTAGTGTTTTTCTTAAAAAGGGACTGAAGAGAAATGGAAAAACACTGAGGAGCAGTGATCTTGTAGTTTTACCAATTAAATTGTTGATTTATTCTTTAGATTTAGAGATGACGAGCCTGAAAACTAAGTTCGAGACTAGGTATATAAGGTTGGACTAGCTGAATCTTTGACTTAAAATCCTTAATCCCCCTAGGACAGCATTGAAAAATAAGAATAACTTGAAAGTTCCGCGCAGTTTCGAACTCAAAGTTTGCTCTTTGCCAATTAATTCATCCTTTTCGCTATTGTAGGTCGCTAGAAACAGCTTTGACAAAAGCTGTAATATTAAGGTATGTACAGTATTCTTCATTATTTACTTGGCAAAATTTTTGCTCCAGTAAATTGAAGATTTAATCGTCGTACATTTTCCACTAAAAGGACTGGGTTTGAGGTACATGACGGCCTCCATATCCGCCATTTTTGGTTTCAAAATCCCATCTCGAGTTACGGTTCCAGTCTTTTTATAGAGTTCACTGGTTGGACCTCTGGTTGATTATTTACTCTGTGACCACACTGATCCAGGTTCGAACTCATTACCTATTTGGCGATCAATGACGTCAGTAAGGTCATAGAGATCTTTAAAAAATAACACGTCAATGCCAGAAAGCATATTGTAAAATAAGGTTTCTGCAAGAAGCCAAGGAACGAGGGGAGTGCAAAAGCCTTCGAAAAGACTTTAAGGATTGATTAAAAAGCGTTTTGCTCATTTTTATGGATTGCGCTTGGGTTTAGGTTTAGGGTTCGAGTTTGGATCAGGGTTAGGTGGTACAGTATAGGTTTTCAAGCACTTACTTTGGTTCAATTCTTTATCAATTGGTTCCTTCCCGGTCCCGTTTCGAAACCTTATTTTAAGTTATACTTACTAACAATCACCCATATAAAACTGGAGGGGGCATGGGGGCCGAAAAGTGACGCGAAGTTGAATGCCGCTATTTTAAGTAAATTGGAGGGCAAATTGTTTTTCTTCCGGCCATTTTTCGGTCTGTTCGAGAACCTTAAAGTCGAAAAACTGAAGTTTAGGGCACTGTCTCCTTCTCCTCTGCAGAGGCTTCTAGATTTTTTCCGGAGAATGACGACAAGCCTCTGCAGAGGAGAGAGGGGAACTGTTTTGTGTTTGTTTGTGTTAGGTGTATTGCAGAAAACAACCTCTCTGGTTATTAATTGGATAATATATTTACTATTGCCTTAATTGTTGGACTGTCTTCTATAAAATTAAAAACACCCCCACAAAAAAAAAAACAGACAAAAATAAAGTTGCACTATGACCTTGAATTATTCATCCAGGCACGTTCGCTTTACCTCCTAAGTTGTCCAATATGGCGGCAATCAATTTTCCCGGTGCGACTCAGTGACATTTAGCTACAATACCTCCTCTAGTTAATTTATGATCTCTATGAGTAAGGCACTCTCACCACTCAACCACCAGGATTTAGTAAGGCAGTGAAAATTGCGACCAGATTTGACAGATACAGTTTTTTTCTGGTTTTGAAGTAATAGTTGAAACACGAGTTTGAGTGTTTCATCAGGAGTTCTAAATACGGGAAAATGCTGAAAACTGGGGCGTGGCCTCGAGGTTTTTGTTGTTTTTTGAGTGTTTGGAGTTCCTTGAGGAAACACCATAAACAAGCGTTTGATCTAAATTCTCAAACGAGCATTACCAGTGATTAATTACATGTTTGTTCTTATCAGGAATATGATGATGGGTGTGACTCGTGTTGTGTTGACAATAGAATTTCCTGCTTTTGTTTCTGTCCTTCTTCAGATCTCTCTTGCTTTTATGTAGTTGTCTCGTGTAGTGAATGTATTTTGAATAAAACGTTTATCAGTTTCACTGATTTGAATGTTTAAATTTAGAGATGTGGTCCTGTTCAAGGATGATTTTCCAACAGGTTTTCATCAAAATGCATGCACTTGATGTGGTATAAGTTCATGGATTGGTGACTGTAATTCGTCAATTATAAATTGGCTTTAAAAAATCAGATAGCGTGAATGTCGTTCGTGTCCTTTCACCAGACGGACCCAAGTAGTCAGATCGTGTAAACTGACACCCAGCAGTCTCGTCCCAAAGCTTTTTGCTGAACATACTCTATCTGTGCTTCCTAATATTGTTCAACATACAGTGTAAGTGATGCTTAAAGAGCTGTTTACACGGGTGGGCCATCTTGCGATTTTTCTCATCTTGCGGGTTTTTCTCATCCTGAAACATGGAATTGAGTAAACAACTCACCAAAGTATTGTACTTTATAACTTTGCACAAATGATCAGTAAGTAAATCCACTAGATTGCTTGTGTCAGGAGACTAAATATCGAAGCAAAAGTCGCTTGTGTAAACAGCCCTTTAATTTGGCGAACATACGCTATATGTAATGTCTATAAGTGGTAGATATATGGCCAGTTCGAACCATCTTATCTAACAGAGAAGATTTTAGTATTTAACAGCAGGATACCAGTGGTCCGACGTCAAGGACCCGACTCATCTATGGTCTTAACATGATCTGAATTTTTAAACAGAGAGAATCCCGAAACTATGAACTGCCTGTAATGTAACAGTAATTTAAGTTTCGTTCTCAATTTTCCTGCCAGGTTAAGAACTACTAAAGAGAAATCAAATTTTCAATACCTCAGTTTGGATATCCGATAATTTACGATGATACACTGTGCTTCCTTTCACGTAAATTGACGAGTACCATAGGCTCTTTTGATGCTCTTCCTCGCTCTTCACTTCACCTGCTGATGCGTTTACTTCGTATTTTTTTTCCTAAATTTGAGTGATAATCACTTGGTTATATTACTGCAAACAGTTCTTTTGAGATCTTGCCAACAATGAAGCTCGACTGTGAAGTAAACGCCAGTCCGCATATAAACGAATGATTCCCTCGGTCTTGAATGAGAATGATTTAGGATATTAGTATTAACCCTTTCCGGTCCATACTCGACTTTCTTATTTTACTCTGATTAACGCCAGTTATTTTGCTCGTTAAGAGAAGACGTCTTGGACAGGAAAGGGTTAAGTGAGTTTTTATCAGATTGAAAGACACGACACGGTCACATGATTTTCCTTTCTACTTTCGTCATTAGTTGTGAATGAGTTTTTGAGAAGACTATAAAGTCACAAATAATTGACTTTAAATCATACATTCGTGATCATGTTTCTACCCAAGCTCAAACAAGCAAAACTTACATTAAGTTAATAATTCACTTCTATCAAGGACAAGGGGAGCCTGTGTTTCTGCTGCAAGGGCACTCCTTTCTCCATCCATGTTAAGTAATATTTAAAAATAATAAAAGTAATATTTAAAAGAGTGCTTTATGGGGCTTGAAATGGTTTAAAAAGAATAACCCCTTAACAAGTTGATTCGCGTAGAAAGTTTAAAATTGGTGTTTTCTTAGTCGGAAAAATTGGAGGAGAAAAGTAAGCATGTTTTATCACATTTAAAGACAGGACACGGTAATGATTTTCCGTTGTATTTTCCTCATGAATTATTAATGAATTTTTTAAGCTCATTTAACAAAACCCTCCGTTTTATCTGTAGTGCTTCTGAGAAAATACGCGTAGTTAGATATTTTTACCTTCGTCGCGGGTCTTTCTTCATCCCTTTTATAACATGCTAGATCTTGGGGACATCGGGCTGTTTGAACTTGTGTTCAACAAATACCTCCATAGCACAGACAACGTGTTGCCAATCTTCCATCCAGATTCCTGACAATACAACGACAGAATTGCTTTAACCCTTTCATGCGTATGGTTGTTGTACACAGCAAATTACAACAGTAGATCAAATGAAAGAACAAAGTAAAAAAACAAAACGAAAACAAATTCATGCAGGAAAGGTTAATGCACAATCAAAAGCTGCAGGTTTTCATGGTGAGGTTGAATGATAACCCATTCTATCTCACGATGAAAAGCAGCAGCATAAATTCCTAAAAGTGCAATAAAACGATAATCATGTTATACAACAGTATTTTTATCAACCACTCTAGTGCCATCATTGTCAAGTCTGGTAATGTCATGAACGTGAATCGAGCCTGAAATCTGTGACGTACCCATTCCACTGGTTACATGGACTACGAAGGTGTGTGACGTTTGAAAATCTATAAAAATTCTTCATGGAGTGACATGCACTACCATTTTGACACTTTTGACGTACAAAATGCTTATTAAATCTTAAATATCGTTCCTATGCGATGGTGATTGGTTGGTATGAATATATTAAATAACGTTCCTATGGAGTTTACTACTTAGAAATATTTCCCGAGTCCATGACAAGACCCGAAGCCGTAATCTACTGGTCGCCTGCGAGATCGAAAATATTGACCAACATCAGTCTACGAACCTTACTTTACGATGGAACCAAAATTTTTGCAAACAAAGCAAGAGTGCATGCAAAGTTGTTGTTTTATTTTTATTTTTTTTTCGTTTCATGAGAAAAGTCCTGTTAAGAACGGGAAAAGTCAGTGGTGTATCTGTTTTTTTGTTTTATTTTGTGTTTTTTTTAATGTTAACATATCTATTTTATGTAATATTTAAAACCCAAGCAGGAGTGCTTTATTGGATTCAAAACACGAGGCGATAGCCGAGTGTTTTAAATCTGATATAGCACATAGGATGAGTATTTTAAATCATTTTATACATGAACTACTTAATACGGTAATTCGAGTAGAAAGTTTTAAAATGAAGGCTTTCTAAGCTGCAAAAATTGGAGGAAAAAAGTAAGCGTGTTTTTATTGCATATAAAAACGCTCTACGGTTAAGATTTTCCTTCATAACTCATCGAGGTTTGGAAATCTCGATAATAACCACACACCAAACCAAGAAAGCTAAACTTTTCCGTATGGGAATGGAATTACGAGTGCCATAACTTTTACCCTGAAAAAACAACTGTCAACCCATGATGAATCGGAACGAAAGATGTCTTTTTTTCTAAAAACATCCATACGTCAGCTAACGCTATAACAAATTGTCAACATCATTAAAATTGGACTTTTCAATCATTCCTCTAACGGTTTATGCTGTCTTCAGACATTTCCACAAAATTTTTTATTTTTTTTTTTTCAAAATCAAAGATGTCCGTCCAAAGCCCTCTGAAGAAGGCAGATTAAATCTATTAAACGTCATATAATAACATCTACATCCTTCAAGGAAACAGTCCCACGGACATAAACGAACATATTCATTCTAAATGATTTATCAATAACTTACTTCACGCTAGCTTCCGCTTTCTTAATAATTCAATATTGATGTTATACCATGCTTATGGTCGCTGAAGATAATGGCACTTTTTGCGTCTACTTTCGTCTTTTCGCATCCTCGCATGAGTCGGTTCCATCATTTCCACATTTACGCAATGCACCTTGCCGATGAAAGAACAAAAAACAAAGCAATCAGTTTATTAAACGCCACATTCTAAGAATTCCTTATATTTCGCAAACCAACATATCACTGATAAAACAGGTGAACAATTCTTCTGTCGATCTTTCGGTTCGATGGTGTGTCACTAAGTCAGTCAGTATTCGACGATGAAAGCGACTAACTTGGTGACCGCTCAAAGCAGTCACGTTGGTTGAGCGAACACGAAAACTACATAGTTTATTTCAGCCTTATGTCGCTTAATTGATTACAGTCAATAAACAAGACGAACAATAAAACAAACCGGATTTAAGGTGAACAATGTAAGTTGGCTGAAAGTCCTGAAGAAGTGTCTGACCAGAAAACATCTCTTTCCTGTTCTAAATATATCTCCGCCTGAGCGCGCATCCTTCACACGTTTTTACCAGTTTCACGTCTTGTTAGTCGTGTAAATAAAATACAAGCCAAAATCAAACAGTACGACAAACATACCAATAAATTTAATTATAAAAACATTTATATGGAATAACCTCTTCAGTTAAAACAACTGCTATCAATGAGGGTCCTGTGTTGACATACTATTGATTGACATATGAGTCTTGTGTTAGCATACTATTCATTTAATTAATGGGCCAGTAAATCAGCCAGTCATTCAGCTAGTCAACATCGACCAATTAATGACCGAACGAGCAGACGGACAGACGAAGGAACATAGGAATTTACGAACGAATAGACCGAGCAATGAACGATCCAAATGAGCGGACAAGTGAACTAATGACCGAACGAATGAACGGACAAAATGAAGAAACAAACTGACAGACGGATGGATTGACAAACGAATGAGCGAGCAAACGAACAAACCAACAAGGAACCTGCAAACGAACGAACGTGCGAGTGAACGACAGAACAAGCGATAGAACAAACAGGCCACAGTCTGACTAACCCTAAAATCAAGCCAACATTCACCCAACCAAGTAACCAACAAAGCATTAATTATCCAACCACCTGATCAACGAGCAAACATGGTAAACACCTAACCAAACAGCCCAAAACAAGAACAAGTTAATCCACCAGATCAACTTTAAGTAAAGCAAAAGCGAACAAGTTAAGCAACGAGGAAACGCGTCCATCAACGAAGATTGACAAGCCAGCGGACTTAACAATTGATAAGAAGCTACAAATTATGTTAACCACAGACAGATTTTATCTGGTTTAAAATATTCACTAGTAAAGATAGTTCACGTTAAAATGGACATGATGATCAATTTACTTTCTGACTCCTGATTAACGTCATGATCACTCGACCTGACGAGAAAAAAACGACACAGATGTGGCGAAGAAAAATATATACTAAATAAAGACATTTTAAATCACTGTACAAGAATCAAACAGCATAGGTGTCGATAGGGGGAGCTCTGTTCTAAGGTAGTCCAGATTTTCCTGCTTATGCTTAATGATCGACGTTCGAAACTCAACCTTTTATCCTTAAAATTCGATTACCTAAAGCCGATATTTTGTGAGAAAGAGGATTCACAGTAACAGTGTTGTATTAGGTGAAAGTAAATTTTCGAGTGTCACAATTACAAGAGTCAACGGAATTCTGACCTTCGATAATTTACTTTCACGCAACAAATCTCCATTTTCATGTGAACGAATGTAAATGCTAAATACCATTAAGTTAGTGTCAAAAACAACATGCCTGTAAAACTGTAAACCATTGCTCTACCGAAGTTGAACAACTGCTGAAACTAGAAGCACTTATCGTAGAGATAACTAAAAGGACATCTGCCAATTTACAACATGGAATTATTGGGCATTGATTGTAACAAACACATGCAAAATCAGCGGTCGTACTTGATGGTATTTACAAAGCAAGTCATGATAGATCACAAATTGTTCGGACGCGATCGCTGTTCCTGCGTATGGTATGAACGTACCATAATCACGATGTATACCGACTAAACTGAAGATACAGATAATTTAACAGAGTAAATTGAAGGAAAGTGTATGTAAATTTGGACGACCTCTCTGTGTCCTATTTATTGCTACTTATTCGACGGTTTGCTTTTTCCTTGTATCAAACTTTAGAAATCAATACTTACACCTCTTTCGAAATTTCAGTGACATCATCCCTCTTCATTTTTTCCAATAATTTGGTCAAGTTGTCGACAGTAGCGTCGTTTTGTGTTCCCCACTCCTGTAACAGAGCATTGGTTGGATTGCCACACTGGGCAATTAAGTCAATCTCATCTTTGTCGTATTTCATTTTTGCAGCAAGCCCACGATAGTCTCTCTTTGGAACTGAAGTCTTAGTTAGCAAGGGGCATATTCTACTTCTAATGTCAGAAGCAAGATCTCGAACAAAAATTGGCTTTTTAGAAGTGTCTTCGGCATTCCCAGCAGCTTCAGTGATAACTGTAAAGAATTAGAGTAAAATAAATGTCCATTGTAAACTAATCTATCCAGAATCCTTTACAGCACGACACGAAGTAAATTACTTTCTTTTGCACAGGATTTAGGCATCGAACACTCTAACTACACAACTGCAACTATACCGATACTATATTTTCAATTAGAAGGCTTAGTTACCATAGCGACATAGTAGGTTCCAGATTCTTTTATCAAAATTTCCCAATTACTGATTTTCATGCTGTCTTTACATCTGCTAATACCTTTGACTGGTTTGTCCTTTTTGCTGTAGGATATGTGTATGTATGTAATCTGTGGTCTTTGGGCTCATACCGCATGCGTGATTTTGGCTACTTATTATCACCCTCATGCATACGATTCACTGATGATTCAGTGCCTTACAGGAAGTAATGGAACATTTGCAATATATCGTTAATGTCCAAAAACTGCAAACAGCAAAACGTAAAACCACACGCTATATTTGTTTCGAGTAGATTGGCCTTCAAAAAATCTGCCGAGAAAACACCAAGAAAATTGATTGCTTGAGCAACTACAGTTTGCTAGAACCATTTAAAGGAACAAACACACCTACCAACGAGCAGAAAAAGCCCAAAGTTTCGGCGATATATCGACATTTTGTGTTTCCGGATTGAGCATTGACATTTATCAAAGACAGTGGCACCAAGGTTTGCATTAAACCTTTCGAATGTTGAAACAGCTGTTAAACCGCTTCAGCACCTAAAATAAACAACGGCAAGGTGTAAATAACAAAAAACTCCGGAGGCCGGAAATTCATAAGGCTATATTAGTGTTTTCATACGGTAAACTGGAAAACCTGGAATCTGTCACAATTAATAATTAACTAAAGAGACCTTATTTCACGGTGAAACGAGTTCAACGCTGAAGTTTTCCCGTTCGCTAGGACTCATGCTAGCGTTCGTTTTCACTTGCCGTATATCTTTTGAGTTTGCGGTTACTCCTGCGCTTGGGCGTAGCTCATCAAAATCCGAATTTAAATACAATTCTGAATACATGAACTGAAACTAATGCAATTCATTGCATTGTTTGTTCTTTACACTGACGTATCCGGCATTTAAAAAGCAATGCGCGTGTGCTTTATATTTGATTTAATGTTAATGCGTCGCTAAAATCTTCCAGAATAGCACCTTCGGGTCACATGTTTGGCGTGGAGTAGAAAAATTACCTGTATTAAATTGTACCGACGCAAATGCAGTTGATCTGACAAAAGTGTAATTTGCTGCCTTTCCTTTGGCCGTCGACTGCAGTTGTGTCGGCACAATTCAGAATAGATTGTTTCTACTCTAGACATATGTCAAAAAAGATGATCTTAAAGATTTTGTGAAAATGAAAGATGTTCATCAAAAAGCTAGAACATATGCATTAACATCACTAAAATTGCATAAATCATTTTATATGCTTTTACAGACGCGTCTTACTTTTCGATTGGTTTTGAAATGTTTTGGTTCACGTCTTGGACAGCCTTGCCTAGTTGAATGGTCTTGCTCTTTCCTAACGTATCATTTAATTTCAATGATTATCACTTCATGTAGTTTTCCACTGTAATTTAGACAGGTGGGTGGAGGGGCCTTGCTCACCGGTTAAATAACATTTTGCTCAAATATCATTTGCAGCAAAGTAATTTTGCCGTGAAATTCTGGTGAAAAACATTGTTATGTGCAGGCAGTCATTTGCAAGTGACTCCTCATCTCATTCTCATCCAATCAAAACAACAGTAATATATCGCATGGTAATAGACTACTGCTGGAGCTAGGAACGTGCTGTATACCATATTGCTGGATCCAACCGAATAGTAGATTAGTGATAACCGAATAGTGGCAATTTTTAACAGTGAGTAAAGGAAATAACAGAGGAAATTTAAACAGACGAGCATTAGGGCTATCTCGTGTACTTGTACTTGTAGTACAAATGTTTGAAATCGAAACCAAAACTACAAATGAGTCAACACACAAATTTTAACGGGTTTTACATCAGGATTGTCTTTGTGCTGAAGCTCTCAAGTTATTGGAATCAAATGCCTTTAGACCCAAGCAAAATCACTTTTATTACCGTGTTTCTGGCTTGCCAAGAACGCCAGCACTATACGTTATACATCCTGTCGAATTTTACTGGATAACGGATACAGCCTAGTAGCAGGAAAACGGTCAACTCGGCCGACGTAAACACCACCTCAGCCCAGTTCAGAAACCAACGTAGCCCTGGCCAACTCGGATTTGGTATTTCACTGGGCCGAGTTGACGTTAAGCCTGGGCCGACTTGGTTTGTGGGCCGAGTTGATTGTAAAGATCGCAAAATTTTGCAGGATAACGGGTACCAGTGTCATAAGGATTTTGCACACACATCCCTAAATTTCGCCCCCTTAGGGCGAAATTCCTGGTGATTTCGCCGTAGCAGGATAAAATCCCTGGAAATTTTCCTCCCCTTTGGGAATTTCGCCCCTCCTTTTCTTCTTGACTCCGCTCGCAAGAAATGGTGTGTATTTTCCGAGTATTCGTCAATGATCCTTTATTTCAAGTCGACGATAAGCAGCAACACTACTTCAGGCTCACAAAAATGCATTAACTTTCCGTACATCTTTGCTATCTTGCACGTTTTGTTTGTTCGGTGAAGCGGTAATTGTTATCAAAGCAACAGCATCTCATACTTTTACACTTTTGTCATACGAAAGGCTTTAATACGAGGAACATAAACGGACAAAAACAATGCAGTAATGTGGTGACGGCATTATAAAAATATGCGTGAAAACAAAAAAAAAAAAAGAAAAGCAGAACATTAGCTTCAGTAATTACCGGAGAATCAGTCACTTACAGAACACTGTACTGTCAATACTGCGACAGAAACATACCAAGGTTTTAATATTTTTCGCAGTTGTTTGCGTGCATTGCTCAAGTAGCAATTGTTAAAATAGCAACACTCGCTCTTTATCTTTTACATTCTTATCATAAAAAGGAGAACCGTTGGTCATAGAGAGAAACCTTCGGCTTTAACACAACTAAGATAAAAGGACAAAAACATTGTACTGAAGTGATGACAACAGTATAAAAATATGCGCTAAAACAAAAACCGCAGAGTAATAGTTTCAGTAATCATCGGAGTATTATCGGTTGTCTACTAGTTCCAAGCGTGTAATATTCAAAAACTATGGTAACCACTAAAATATTGACCAAGGATTTACCTGGCGGGAATCGTAGTCGTAGGATGAATATTAATGCCCAGCTCAAAATTCGAGTGTGAATAGCCATGACAGGATAAAACATGACAAATAACAAAACATGTTAGTTTAAAGCTTGTTTAAACTAACATGTTTTGTTATTTGTCGTGTTTTATCCTGTCATGGCTATTCACACTCGAATTTTGAGCTGGGCATTAATATTCATCCTACGAGTATGGTAACCACTATCATAAATGATCTCCAATTCAAAATATTCTTCCGCTAGTCTTTTTTTCTTTAAAATTTCTTTGGTTTACTGGTGTTCGAAACAACCACAATGCATATCAAATAATTGTTTTGGCTTGACTGCTGTAGAATATATAAAAAGTTGTCTTAAACATGGTCTCAAATTGTTATTGGGAGGGGGATGAATACCCTAACGAGGGAGCGAAATCCCATGGAGATATCGCCCCTAGGGGGACAAAATCAATTGGGATTTCACCCCGGAAGGGCGATATCCCAAGGAGGGCGAAATCCCTGTGACACCGGTTTCTCGATCCGGTATATCCCTAGTTTGAACTTATCTCCAACTGCTAACGAGTGTACAAACCTGTTTTCGCAATCTCGTGAATGAGAAACGGCGACCATGAAACTAAATCCTCGTCACCCGAAGCAAGACAGATAGGCAGTCTGGCCAGCAACTGCTTGTGATGAATTACGGACGTCTTAAACTTTTCAGAATATTCGGAGAGGTACCGCAAGATTCTTAAAACTAGTCTCTGAAGATTTGCCTCGCTGGACACCAGAACGCGGTATAACGACTTCAACAAAATGGGGACGCTGCATATCTCTTCCATTGCGATGTTGTTAATAACAAATTCGTGAATTGAACCAACCGCCCAATACACAACTTCACTGCTCCCTGAATAAAACGAAAAAGAAAAGTAGTCAGCCAATGTATTCCAGGAAAGATTTGGGAGTGGTGCACCATAGCCTACTGCTTGTTTAAAAGGTGATTAACGCTTTGTTGCCTGCAATACAAATGACTGTTTATAAATTTGCTGAAATTCGATTGGATTTTTGTTAACATTGCAAAGTCATTCCATGGCTAGAGTTAAACCAAGGAATTCTACTGCACTTTCTGTTGTATGTTGAACAACTGTTTTCTTGAAGGTATTAAATACTCATAGGCTTTTAAAAATGCTATCAAATCAGTATTCAAAGATAAGATTTCTTTATTGGTAAGCTTAGTACAATTCTGGAAGGAGAGTAAATGGCTGGATTTCCAGTGAACTTGCAAAATTAAACTTTCAAGTTTGTTTCAAATTACTGTTGTTGCCATGGAAACAAGGAAAATCCTGAACACTTCCCGGGGTTCATACACTAATGGTCCATCAACATTTCATGACTTTTTGATGACTTTCCATGACCACATTTACAAAAATCCAAGACCTGGAAAAGCTAGAAACAAGGCAAGCTGAACAGGGGCTCCATCAAACCACAGGGGCAGCTGGGACACAGTCTCTGAATTGAAGTGCATGGCCAAGCTATGATAAATTAAGGTTGTGAGTATCATAGATACGATTTTTGTGATATTTTTTACATTCATTGGTGGCCCCAAGAAACTCAAAATGTGAACTTAGAAGATTGAGATAGAATTATTCACTGATCCAGAAGAAATCTAATTTTCCAAGACTTTCCATGACTAACACTAATTTTCCAGGTTTTCCAGGCCTAGAATTTGAAATTTTGACTTTCCGTGACTTTCCAGGTTTTCTATGACCTGTACAAACCCTGACATCCCCATCAGATTAAATGCACATCATTGTTTTCATATTCTGCCAAATTTTTTACAAGCTACAACCATTCCATAATTAGGTATAATGGGGGAAGCTTGAGATGCAAAACACTAGTAAAATTGTGTTCTGCCATCTTACCTTAAGTGGGACAATAACAGCCCTCTTACACATTAATCACAAGGAGGGGATTAAACTCCTTATAAACTGTTTGCTTGATCTTCACTTTTCAGTTTGCCTGTTAAGCTAAACTGAAAAGTCAGCATGGGCTCATAAAGAATTTTGTTAAAAAGTATTGTACAATTACATTGGGGAAGTGTCAGATGTGGATCTGATGCTCATTATCTGATAAACTATAGCTACTGTACCTGGCAGTATGTGGCATCTGGTTAAATTCTACTAGATATCTACTTGACAGTGCTGACATTTTTGTAATCAGGAACATAAGGAAAAGAAATATTTTTGAATGTCAGACTGTAGCAGAACATGATTGCATTTATTTAAAACAAATACCAAATGCCAATACAATAAAATGTACCAATAATATTGGATATCCCGTACTGTGTTTAATTTTATACAGTTGCATTTACAAGTTGCCGAAGTACCGGCATCATCATACACAAAAAGATTTACATGTATTTAGTTTTTTCAAAAAATAGAGATGAGCCGATGGCAAAAAAATACCGATATCCGATACCGATAGTTGAAGAACCGATATATACCCACTATCCGCCGATATATCGGCAAAACCGAATTTTCTTTGAGTCGATGCGGTCAATAGACATAAACAAATTTTAAGCATAACAAAAGAACACAATACTCAAATAAATACTTACAGTTGCTAGTGATTATAATAAACGAAACAAAGAAAGACCGCAACAAAATTCGTAAATTTTAAAACGTTGATCTTCGAATATAATATTAACATGATATAAAACAATCGTATGTTTCTTTTCTTCTCTGTCAATCAAAAATGTCAATAGACAGTAACAACTCCTTACTAGTACCATTTGCGGTGACTACAAGGTGACAAGCTGATTTATCAAGTTTCCATTTTTCAAACATATCAAACTTCTCGGCAATTTGTTCACCGGTATGCGACCCAGGGTAGTAGCTGGATTGCAGGACAAACGATTGTCTACCTTCTCGTTCTGTCCAGTCAACCCAGTGGCAAGTCAATAAGATAAAGGCGTTGTTGTTGTAGGAACATGTCCATATGTCAGAGGTGAACGAAATGTCTCTAGCATTTCTCAGCAATTTTTCAACGGCTGTCTCTGCGCGTTTCACTAAATCCGGTATTACGGTGTCGCTAAAATACTGCCGACTTGGCATTTTGTATTTGGTGCAAACATTATTCATCAAGCGCATGAAACCCAAATCTTCCACTAGGATGAAAGGCTGATTATCTAAGCCTATCATCTCGCCGATGAGGTTGCTAATACGTCTTGCAGGAGCACTATTCAAATCCCAGCTTTTACCGGCTTCAAAGCTGTCTTTGACAGTCATCTGGATCTGATTCTTCAACTTTTTCCTCATGCTAGCGGTAGTTTCTTCTTCGTCGTCGTTTTTCCTTCTTGTAATGGATTGTGCTGTTTCATTGCTTGTCATTTCGACATACTTCCCGGGATGGACTGACTTCAGATGACTTTTCAGGTTTGTCGTTGTGAAATTCTTTTTCTTCTTACCACCTCGTGACAACAAACAACGGACACCGCTACTTTAACAAACCAGGCATTCTACTTTTGAAACATCTTGGTCATAGATTTTAAAATACTCCCAAACAAGACTTTGCGTTGCTTTTGGATGGAAAGCCATTGTAAACAAAAACATGTGACATCTGTCAAAGACAGGATATACACCGCTGACCGAATAGATTTGCCGATAGCTGAGCCGATAATGAATGCCAATCTGCCGATATTGGAAAAAATTGCCGTATATCGGCTTTGCCGGTGTTTTGCCGATATATCGGCTTATCTCTGGTGTAGACTATACAGCATTCCTTGTCTTAATTAGGGAAAACAAGCTTCTTGAACCATTGGTCCTAGCACTGCCAGGCACCTGGCATAAAGACAGGTGTAAATACCACAATCATAATCATTGCTCTGCTGTGGTATGTCATCTTTGGAGTTGCAGATGAAATTCCACTCTTGTAAGTTACACTTAACATTCAACTCTTTCAACAGAACCCATTTTGTTTAGTACCTTTTGTGCTGAAGGCTTCACAAAGTTAACAGTTCTGCTGTCTAAAACAACAGCTAATTTCTTCTTTGGGAAGACAGAAGGGAGGAACCAGTGCTCAATGCGTGGCTGGTTGCATGGTATAAGAAGATCACAAGGAAGTGGTGACTCTTTCTGGAGATGCTTGGCAATTAATTTGACAGTTTTTGTTCTTTTCAAAGATCTCCCATGAAACAGTTTTCACTAATATTCTTCTCATGACTGGTAGACTGAATCAGCTTTACGTACTCAACAACAACAAAATTTGTCAGCCACTTGTCTTGTGATTTAACAGCAGAACTGTTTGCCAAACTATTCAGATCATCAGGACCTATAAGCTGACCTCCTTCAAAACCTATCAAAACTTTTGTATTTCTGAATACACTGAATACAGACTAATGTCATCGCAGCCTGTTAATAAAATTCTGGAATAACTTTGGTTTGAATATGTGCCAAAATTGTAATGTCTACAACAGTTCTTATGTAATGTCCACAAAACATGTTTATGATTACAGAATCTACTAAAGTGGATTGTTTATAGTTTTTCCAAAATACTAGTAAACTTTCATCATTAACAAGTTTGGAAAGACTAGTGACCTCTTTGACAATTTTTCCAGTTCACAGGAAATTAGAATTGAAGTAGATGACTTGAACACTTGGTTGTTTTTTGGTGAAATGTCCAAAATACACTTAAAAAGCCAATATCTACTTGATAAAAAGAGAACAATGAAAACTTTTTTTAACAAAATTGTAGGAGGGCACCTAAAGTGTTCAAAATATAACTAAGTTTGAATATTTTACTTACAGTTGCATACATTTTAGAAGAAATTAAAATGTTTATTTTTGTTTCTGAATGTAATGTTCACAATGTGGAATTGCCCTTGTTGGAATTCTATCACTATTGACCACATAATTTTCTTAATTTTTTATGTTATCATTTCATAACACCCTGAGGATGATTCTGAAATAGAACTGCATAGGCACTGTAGAAATCAAAGTGAAATAATTAGAAAGGTCTGAGTAATGCTAAAATGCCAAGAGTAGTTATCTAATGTTTCAAGCGAAGACCTTTCATCAGAGAGAAAACGTAAGAGGATTGAAAAACAAGTAATATATATATTTATATATATATATATATATATATATATATATATATATATATATATATATGAAAATGGTCATGTGACAACAAATGGCCAGTCAGAATGGAAAAACGAAAACAAATGTAAACGAGATAGTGGCTTGTCACTTGCCTACAATATCACCGATCAGCAAACCAGGTGGGTGTGTCAAAAACAAACAAAATAACAGAAACGGGAAGATGCTTATCTTATAGATTTGCCAAACATCTTCACTCTGTAAGGAATAGAGATGTCAACAAACATGTCGCTCGACATTTTAATAGTACCAATCATTCTCTTTCGGACATGAAAGTTTGTGCCATCCCCCAAATTTCTGGCAGTAATAGTAGTTGCAAAAGACAGGAAAAGCAACTCATCTTTAAAATTAGAACCATTCACTCTCACTGACTCAACGAACATTCTGATTATTTCACTTGTAGAAGAGGGTCTCTTTAGTGTGTACCTGAACACAATGCCTATGGCTGAATGTCATGCTGTGACCATTTTAAGTGAAAATTGTGTCTCCACCTGTAATCTCTTTTACTGACCAATCTCTTACTGTTTTACTAACAAGCCTGGATATTTTTTTTTTTTTTGCTCTGGCTGTCAAAATGACCAGCATCAATCAGATTGTGCCTGTCACAAAACAAAATGTACCTGTCACTTAACAAGACTATAATTTGATTGATATTCGTACATTCGCCGTATATTAATAATAGTTATTGTATACAAGCATTGGTATGGGATATTAAAACTTAAAAGTGTGAATGATACATGCACTGCACACAATTTTATTTAAAAGTATTATACATGTTGATTTATACATGTAGTATACAACTACAAAAAGATCATAATCATCAACAATTAATTTATTCTTGAACCATCACATGTCTCTTTGATCAATTTAAATCCTCAAAGTCACAGTAAATCCCCAGGAATGAAACCTGCAAAACTAGAATCACTATCATCCGAATCAGACAAATGTTTCTCATGTAAGTCATTGTCAGTGGTCAAGTCTTGATCAATGTGGCTATCATTGCTAACACTATTTATGTCAGCAGACATGAAAAATGAAGTTATTTTCTTTGATATGTTGTATATAATTTAACGCTAGAGTGATTACAAACAATCAATATCCAAGACAGTCGCACTTCGCCATTTTATATTCACCCGCACACGATCTCGCAGGTAACTCGCAAAACTACTCGCAGCAACTCCCACGCATTCACTAATTTAATATACAAACAAAGAGAGCGATTGATTAAAGACAAATATTAATAATTGGTTTTGTAATGAAACTGGAAATCAATGTTGCCAAAAACCGTTCCGGACAAAGTGACAGACATAGTCAAATTTGTGACTGTCAAAACTCTATAAATGACAAATTTGTACTGGACAATATCCATGACCGGACGCTAATATCCAGGCTTGGTCTTAGTTAAGAAATTTAAACAGACCATTGTAATAAATATATACCAATCCAAACCTAACAACATAATAAACTCTCAGGGGACAAAAGTAGCAGCCAAATTATATATTTTATATATTGATTTATTTTTATTTATTTTCACACTGCTATCTTTGACTTGAGAAACTTTCATTCCTTTACAATGAATGTACTGTACTGTACTATTGTCACTGACATGATATATCTCAGTGACAAGTACATGAAATTTTTCTTACCAAAGACCTTCTTTTTTCCTTTTTCTTCCACCTTCCATCAGGATTCCCTTCAAGCTGCTCTTTTGGATGATTTATCACATACCTATATTGAAATAAAAAGTAATTGAGAAAAATATTTTACTACTCAGGAATTTTTGTTGTAATGTTAAATTTACACAGTAACAACATACAGTTACTGTGATTGTTTTATTACTAAGCACAGAAAGGTTTATTTACTATAAACTAAGGGTAGACATATCAATAGTGACATGATCAGCAATAATTACAAAATAACACACATCCAACACATGCTCTGATTGGATGAGCTTCATTTCCTCTCAGGGTACAGATGCATGCTGATATTATTTTGAATTCATTTTGTATTGGACATGGATGATGTCACAAAAACTAAAAAAAAAACTGTGGTTATTTTATAAAACAAATAGAAAATATGTTTCAATAGAAACATTCATGATGCCATTTCAACTGGAAAAACACCTGATAATACTCAGCTATGCCTCATGTTTCTACCAAGCATTTTTCCAGTTGAAATACAGTAACATCATTCATGATCATATCATAGCACAGAGACACTCACATAATTTCCTATTTGTTAAATGCAGTGTATATCTTGAGCAATGGATGCCAGTGTAGGTAGTCAAGGATAACAAAATGCGATAACTTTGGGTGAAGCAACTACCTGAAATATACGAAAAGAAACTTCGACGTTTCAAGCAAAGGCCCTTTGTCGGGAAGTTAGTAGCATGGGTCAGGAAAACAACATGAGCTTTTATATTGTTGAATACAAAAGTAATCACGTGATAAAAAATAGACCAATAAGATTGATTTGGTAAAAAGAAAGTATAAACAAAAAATGTAAATCACATAACAGAATACATTAAGGAGGAAACTAGGTTATAATTGCATAATATGTTTTCATATCTGAAACACTGTGATTGCCAGCATTGAAATGTCTGGCAACAGGCTGGTTGGCATCACCACCAATGACAGCACAGCGGTGCTCACCAAACCTTGTCCTCAAAAGTCTTCCAGTTTCTCAAAAGTCCTCCAGTTTTTCCATCTCATCTACTGCATCTCATGCAGTAGATGTGGCATGCATTACATTGGAGAAACTGGAAGACTTTTGAGGACAAGGTTTGGTGAGCACCACTGTGCTGTCATTGGTGGCGATGCTAACCAGCCTGTTGCCAGACATTTCAATGCTGGCAATCACAGTGTTTCAGATATGAAAACTCGAGCCCTCTGTCCCATTTCTGGTAGCAATGATAGCCGCAAAACACATGAAACGCATCTCATTTCCATACTTGGCACCGTCCACCCCCATGGTATTAATAAGCATTTTTCTTATGTTTAAGTCCATTTGTATAGGCCCAATGTTGGTTCATTGTATCTGTATTACTAACCTTTTCCATTTTGTTGTTGCTTATCCGCATATTATGCAGCTATAACCTAGTTTTCTCCTTAATATATTCTGTTATGTGATTTACATTTTTTGTTTATACTTTGTTTTTACCAAATCAATCTTATTGGTCTATTTTTTATCACGTGATCTTTTGTATTCAACAACATAAAAGCTCATGTTGTTTTCCTGACCCATGCTACTAACTTCCTGACGAAGGGCCTTCACTCGAAACGTTGAAGTTTCTTTTTGTATATTTCAGATAGTTGCTTCACCCAAAGTTATCAGTGTATATCACATGTTTGGCAGGACAAGTAGGAATAGCACCAACTGTTCTTTGCTATGTTACCTTTTGTCAGCATGGACCTCAGTGAAAATGTGGACTTAGAAGATTTCTCTTTCAAAACAATTTCTTGTTGTCCCTAAATTTGTGCCATCCTGCCTCCACATGAGATGTAGAAAAGAACATTTCCAAATTTTCATGACAGCATCAGCACTTCAGACCATATTTTTAAAGAAAAACATTTATAAGCCATCTAATCAGAAACTCAATCAGTGTAGTTTGCTTCATGGTGGTAAAAACTGAAGTATTTCATTCACTGTGTTTGCATCTTCACCCTTTTAAACTCCTCACTTTGACCTGTGTACAATTCAGGAATCCTGGGACATGTCACTCTGGTAAAACTCACCATGTCAATGTATGTAAATGAGATGCATCTTGGTATTCAGGGCCAGCTTGCTTAAATATTAAGCAAATTATCATCAAGGCAGAGTGGAATGTCGGTCAACTTAGCCCAGTTGAGCGAGGGCTTACATTTGATATTTGACTAATTTAAAAATAGTCACTAAATCTTTGAACTATTGTACCACGTCAATCTTTCACAAAAAAACCTATGCAGATCTCTTCCTGAATTATTTAAGTTTCACTCCTGTAAATTACAAGATGGTCTAGTTAAAACGTTACTTGATAGGCTACACAAAATAAAAAACAACTCATAAACTGGTTTCCAACAAGACCTCAAATAACTTATTTTCCTCTGAAACGCGATCTGTTTCCTTCTTATGTAATTGATGAAATTATTCATGAATACAAGCTCAATGTCCAAGTCCATCACTTTAATTGAAATGATTATTGACATGAATGTAAATGTTTACTTGAAATTTATATTGGCATTAGCGCTTTTACGATCCTATGGTAAAAATAAAAGTGCTATATGACTCATCAATTAGCCGTCAAAACGTCAATAGTGCATTGAAATCCATTTCAGTGACTGTATTTGAATAGCCACAATACTGGGCCGAGTTGACCAGACATCCTTTCAAAAATATTCTTCAATTGGCAACATTTATGTGTACTCTGTAACGATTAACTGCCGATAACTGACCTCCCTTACAAGGGCATTGAAGAGCACAATCAGATACAGCAAATTATCTTGTGTTAATTTGAGTGAAATTCTAAATGGCTGTGAAAGCAGGAGTGAGTTGTAGTGCACAGTATCAAAATGAATGTCAGCACGTTGAAGCAACATGTTGTCAGTTGCCATTCTTAAGCACTAAAACAAACACTGGTGTTACACGTATTACGCAAAAACATACCTATTTTCATCGTTGATATTCATTGCTGCAACAAAACCAAAAGACGTAGCGAAAAATGGTTGATATCACGTGCCTAAAAGAGTAGAATTGTTGAGTACCGCTTTGAGAGTTTTGAACTAACCGCCATTTTCTAACGGCTCAGATTTATGCGCATATAATTGATGCAAGCAACCGCGCTGTACTGCGGGCTCTCGTTCTAGGTTCGTGGTCCCCGGACATGATTTGTGGCTGTATTGCAAAACAATGTCCTCAGAACTGATTATTGATGAGCCAAAACCGCGTCGGAATGATGTTAATGAAAGGTCTGTATGGCACGGACTCTCAGACCTTCATCGCGCTGCCCTGGGTAGCCTAGATAAAGTGCGGACATTACTTTTAAGTGGGCAGATGTAACCGTCCGAAATAATTACGGCGAAACTGCTCTACATCATGCTTGTCAATCTGGTAACTGGGGTGGAATTTTCCAACTCCTTTCGTCTGGAGCAAGTCCTTTCTGACGTTGATAACAGTGGAAGGATGTGTGTGCACCATGCTGCAAGGAGTGGTTGCCTGTAAGATCTCACAGTCTTTATTGTGTCATTTGCCCGTTTACTTTTACTTACTTCCTGCTAGTAAGATTAGTGTTAATTTTTTTCTTTCCAAAAGCTAATATCATTCAATACAAAAATGAAATATTGTCCACGTGTGTGTTAGAGTAGCCCTGAGGTAGAACGAGAGACTGTTGTTGACGACTGACATGTCAGAAAGCAAAAATCATGGTCAGGCATTACGTACTTCAACTATGCAAGTGTCTTACAAAATTTTTCTCACAACTTTTCTTGTAATTTTATTGTGAGACAAGTTGCAGCAGAAATTGCATCATGAAACACAGTCAGCAATCACCAAATCTCACAACATTGTGCAATTGCTGTACAAAGTTGAACCAAGTTCTACTTTTTGCAATGTTTGTAGCAATACTACAACAAAATTTTGAGGTGTTTTACAGTGTAAAATTTTTCATGCGACTTGTCTTGCAATGGTAATCATGATCAGTTAATGAAAATAAATATTAGGTTCAGTCTTAGTCCTTACTGGATATGTTCCCATGATAACTTAAGTTGTGCTGAATATTTCCCAGCTTAACACCTCTTTATGCTACAACTGCAACATGATTGATTCAGCTGTAGTGACACCAGTTGTGAGACAACTTGCATAGTATAATAGCCCCTTTCATGAAAAATTTGTAAAATGATGGCCTTTTTACTGAACTGGGAAAACAACTACAGGCAGTCAGTCCATAATTAACAATGCCTTTACTATATGACAAAAATCAGAAAATAAGTTTACTTAATAACTTTTATTGCTTTCTAGCAATTACCAGTCAGATGTACATGTCACCTGACATTGTACATAATTTGTATGGCCTGCTTTGAGGTTAATTTCTAATTTTTCTAGCTATGTTTATATGAAAGGTGCTAAGATTGTCCAATCTCATTAGTATACAAACAAATGTACTGCACATCTGTATATAAATGTGTTCTAATTGGCATATTGAAAATATTGTCCTTAAATGATAATATAAAGAGAGAAAAAAACATGTTTTTCTACAGTCAGAAGTGATTATGTCCTTCATAATATCATGATTCTGTCATCTAAATAATAAACTAATGAAAGGTAACCTTTTCTATTTTTTAACTTAACACCAGGTGATTTTGTTCAAACCAGCCAAGTGGACAAAAAATTAATATGAAAAGCTTTTATGATGCCTGAGAAGGGATTTTGTATTTTGTTCTGGCTACTGTAGTTTAAGACAGTCACATTCAGTAGAGTATGGAATCTGTTAGTCTATCATTTTTATAGTAATAAGTAAAGAACTTGTAATATGTTTTTTCTTTTCAGACTTACTGTGCAATATCTTGAGTTTCTTGACATCAATTTGTTACAATGAGATAAAAGGTAAGACATAATTACAGCTTATAATAAAGTCATTGTTTATGATGTGGTAATGAGATAATAAACTAATTCTGCACAAATTATTTAATTTTTTTTGACCAGTGGGTTTTTTGGTTTGATGACATGGGAATAGGGTGAAGTTTGTAAACTGATTTTGTTTAAGCTGAACCTTTACATGATTTGCCAGCAATTGTTTAGTGCATGATGTAAATGTAGGGGTGATGATTTTGCATGTGAGTTTCTTTGCAGTCTTATAAGCCCCTTTTATCCTCTTTACTCGTTTCTTCCCTTGTCTCACATCTCCTTGGCCTTGTAGAAGAGGGTGTCTTTAATATGTACCTGAACACAATGCCTATGGCTGAATGTCATGCTGTGACCATTTTAAGTGGAGATTGTGCCTCCACCTGTAATCTCTTTTATTGACCAATCTCTTACTCTTTCATTCAGGAATAGAATAATCTTTCTGACATTTTACAAATACACAATGTTAATATTTTCTTTGCTGGCTATCCATTTTACTGATCAATCTGTGGGAAAGAGGATATGCTATCTTTTTTGGGGTGCATTACATAAGTAAAATTTTATTTGAACCCAACACTCCAACTGTGCATAGCTCCCTGAGAGTGATATTCACTTGGTCATGTTGTATTTTTAAAATGTTTTTTTCAGCGTTCCCTTGCCAAACCATTTAGGTAGCTCAGTTTAAACTGCTTGTGGTAGTTACTAACTGATTTTAACTTTTTACATAAAGGACAGCCTTGCACATAGCAGTAAAACATAGTCATAGAGAACTTGTTAAATATTTGATAGAGCAGAAGGTAAAAAATAAATAAACAGCCTAATTTATTTTTTATTTTTCATTTTTTTTTTGTTTTTTAACAGAGTACTGACATAAGAGTGAGGGACAGTAAACTTCAAACACCAATGCATGATACTGTGCTTCAAAACAACAGGTAACTGCTTAAGTCATGGCATGTACCTTAGTCAATATCAAGTGAGCTTGACTTATTTTTATTTAATTCATTCACTCATTTATTCATCTTTTTAATTATTTGTTTGCTTATTTATTTATTTTATTTTATTTTATTCATATGAATTTTGCCTATTGGTTAGGAAACAGAAAAAATGCCAAAACAGATTTCAGACTAAATTTCTCTTGTTGCACTGTCCTTTACAAGCTTTTTTGGTTTAGAAATAGTATAATCTGCTGCATTATATTTTATCCAATCAAATTAAAGCAATTTTTGCTGGCTTCTTGCATATTGTGTTGTTGTTATTGGGAAATAATGATTGGTTAAATTTGAACATACATAAATTACACATTATCGAATAAAATAAATCTTCCATTACTGGGTAGAAACAGTTCTATGAAATAGTCAAATAATAAATATCTTATTTGGTAGCTTTGGTGGTCATGTATATCAAGAGCCAATACCAAAAAACATACATTTTACATTCTGGAGCACAGCCCCTTTGTCGGAACAAAGGGGCTGTGCTCTGAAATGTAAAATGTATTTTCTGTTTTTTTAAAGATTCTTTTAAAGAAGCTTTATGTAAATTAATCAAGAAGACCACAAATTTAATGTTTCAACTCATATATTTGTTCACCGTAAAACTTCTACATATTACACCTTCCTCTTATATCTACCATAGCATATAATTAACATAATAAATTCCAAAGTCCCATTAGTAGAATAATTACCATTAAAATAATGCCACATTAAGTCCCTTAGGAGCCATAGTTCCTGATGCACAAATCCAAAAATCCTCACATTTAGTGGGGTCAGATGGGTTGATCTTTTCTATCAATGTAATTTCAACATCTTTTTCTAAACCCTGATATTATTCTCCTGTAAAGTGCTCATGCAAATGCTTCTGTGGCACCTCAGCTCCCCTACAAGCTCTATGGTAACAAGCTTTATAATTGTTCCACCAATAGTGAAACTTGTCAGTAGTCTGACCCACATATTGTATATACATTGTATATTCACCCACATATTGTATGTATATCTGACCCATAGATATTATAAATAAAATATATAATATATATGATAAAATATACATACAATATATATAACAATATATTATATGTATGACATATAATGTACGTATAGCTCATTTGTCACATTTTCCTCATCCTTTCAGGGCTTGCAAAAACTATTTGAAACTTGTGAAATACCTGCCCTGTATTACCTGGCAGACTACACAATTTAGGTTTACTTTATCATCAGAATCATATGCACTACAATTTTAATTCTTGTCTTCAGTCTGCTGACTGCAAAAAGAAAAACTTTAAGAAGGACAGTTGATTTGAGCGTCTGTCAGACTGGAATGCTAGTGGTTAAACAGTGGTACAGTATTAGTGGCCAGTATAAAACATGAAACAAAGCAAATCAAATCCTTTATCTAATTCAATGGCTTTGTTTTGTGTTTTATGCTGGGCACTAATATTTGTCTTAAGATATTATAGTTATAATTAGCTTTAAGTTGTTGTGTTGATTGCTAAAATGCCACTAACTACTGGCCACTGTAAATATCTTTCACCACAATTTGTAGTCTTTAATGAACGGGGTTACATTTTTTCTATTGTTGACAACATTTTGATAAACAAATGACAACATAATGTCAAATGTTTGAAAGGTCCTTTTCACTCTTATGGTGAACCTTCACACAAAATGCCAATACATATCTCATGTTCTTGTTTTTTTGGCAGAGTACTATTGCATCCCAAACAGCCTAAACCACACTCCATTTTTCACATTGCTTTTGGCTTCATGATATACTTCTTAGAATAAAAATCTTTCTAGTCATAGTGGGCCTCTGATAATGACTTTCTTACCAGATAAAGTCATTTGATGTGTTAACACCTGTAACTGCACAGATCAAACTAAAGTGAAACCCATTTGTTTTATACATGTATAATGAACAATTCAATGGGAAAAAGATATTTGAAAAGGTTCATTGACAGCTACATATGAGAGGTTGAGAACATTCATCTTACATGTTGATCTTTGATCTGTGAAAAACAGAATAGCATAATTGATTTATGCTTTTGCATGGAGAGCACCTTTGAAAGGTCTGGCCACAATTTGTTTAAAGTTTATCACATCATCTATGTATCTTGGAGCGTCCATTAATAGATCATGGATACTGGGATAGTCACCAGTGAAAATGGACCCAGAATTCAATTTGTTGTCATAATATCTCTGTTAAAAAATGGAGTGGATATGTCCTTTCATTCTATATCAATCAAGTGTGATTCTGAAATAGAATTGAAACACTGCACATCCTCTTTTGGATAGTGTTAAGTTGTTGTGAGAATATCTCGTGCACTTACATTGGATAAAAACTTGCCTCCAGTCCCTGGGGACTCGTTAGCTCAACAGGTACAGCGGCGGACCGGTCTCACGAGGGTGTGAATTCAAATCCTGCTCGAGTCAGCTCTTTTTAGTTGATATTTGCAGTGTCAGGTTACCACAAAAAGTTTCTCTTCATGTATATCTGTGAGGACGACTCTGAAATAGCATCTATTACTGTATACAGTGCTGTATTACCTTTGTCAATTAATATTGTTTATTGATATTGTCATGTTGTGTAATGAAACAGTTTCTGTACTTGATTTTTCGTAATTCCGTCTCGTTTTATTTTCTTCTTTCTAGCATCCAAATTGTAGAGTTCAAGTTGGAGTGCTGCATATGACAGTATCGAAGGTTTAACCAAAATTCTTCCAAGAACCTGAATAATTTACATGGGACTTATGGTGAGTTCATCCTCTTTTACCCTACTGAAAAATTTAACTGAAATTTAAGATTAGTAAATTCAATTTAATCTTATTGTAGTTTCAATTTTAGGGTGTATAAAATATTTTACTGATACTTGGTTAATTGCAACGTGTGTCCTGAACCTTCAGGCTGAGAAAGGTTCTTAAAAACTGAACTTTTATTTTCTTTAATTTGAAGAAATAGTGGTTTGAGAAAATGAGGCCCAACTTGGACAGAAGTGGCTTTGAAAACAACGGAACTCATTTGGAAAGGTAACAGTTCTGAAACTGTTGCAAACTTTGAGCTATTCGCAGTAGAGAAGTTGTCAAACTTGTTGGCCACGGATATAGATAAAATAAAGAAAATTCTAGAAGAAAAAAGCTACAGCTGGATGTATTTATGTATGTACATACAATTAATCATATCTATGTGTAAGTTTATAGGAATGTATGAATGTAACTACATACAGTATGTATGTATGTATGAATGTATGTATGTATGAATGTATGTATGTATATATGTATGTATGTATGTATGTATGTATGTGTGTATGTATGTACATACGTATGTTTGTTGGCAGATATTTAGGTGGATGGGTGCCTATGTCAATGGATGGATAGATGGGTTGGTAAGTTGGTGGTTGGGTAGTTTTGCAGATAGGTAGGTAGGTTGGTTGGTGAATAGGTGGGTAGGTGGGTTATTAGGTAGATGGGTAGGAGGGTGGGTAGATGGGTAGGTAGATGAGTAAACTTTGTAAATAGGTAGGTGGATTGGTGGGTGTGTAAATAGATAGATGGGTGAGTTGGTGGTTAGGCAGATATGTTCGAAGGGTGTGAACTTCACACTTACCTGTATATCTTTTATATACGTGTGTATATGTGTGCGTTGTGTATCTATTTTTACAAACCTAAGTAATTCCAGGATTAAAATATATTGTATTAATTCAGTCAGGTATTTTCGCGTCGAGGTGATTTATGCCGCGTGCTCCGTCAAGAACGAAACCTGTATGAAAAAGATCGAGGATTATTTTGATGCCTGGATCAAAAACGATACAAAATCGTAAGTGAAACGTGTTTTTCCAAGCGTTGTCCCTCTAAATTAACATGTCCAGTACATTAGCCCTGCTACTTGTGAGTGACGAACGATATTCATTAGAGAGGTGACCTAAATGTTAAGTGACGTCATCCTCGTCGAGAATCATGGAAAGTTGACATGACAGTCTTACCATTACATATGTTGTAACATGAACAGCAATTCCTTCTACGTATTTTACAATTATAAATACTGGTAATTATCCAAGATGGCATGAAAGTCTTCTCATTTACTGTCGATACCAAAAAGAAACTCTTACTTCTTAACACTTCCATTATTCAAAGGTTAACGCCTTTGTTATCCAAGAAAACATGAGAATGCTACCATTGACTGATGTGTCAAAGAGCGGACGCTTTCTCCACTGCAGTCACGGACGGCTTAGGGTGCTGGTGGTACAGTGGTGGTGCACGTCTCTCTCACCACTGTGACTTGAATCCGATTTTGGCTCCATGCAGTTCTCTGATTAAAATTACCTTGGTCACATGTGAGAAGAGTGTTGTTCAGTTTGTACCGGGTGCCCCAGTTTCTTCCTGTAGTAATACTGGACCCGTGAGGGGTGGCCCTTACTGGACCTCTAAGGAGAACAGTTGAGGTAGCTGATAAGGTTATCCAGAATAAATAAAGACACTTTAGTGAATGAGTATGATGTATTGCATTCACTAAAAATTTGCTTTTATTTTCTTTTGCTCCATAAGACCTGTCCTTGCAGATCTCACATCAGCTGTTTATTTCTTTGGAATGTCTCAAAGTGGTGAAAAAGAATGGGACGTAGCTTTCAAAAGACTTCAAAAACCCAATGTGGCCTCAGAAAGTACTAAGATTATGTACGGCTTAGCAGGAACTCCTGAACCGTGGCTTATTAACAGGTCTATAGTAAATTCTAAACAGTTAATATTTCAAAAGTTTTATAACCAGTCCGTAATCGAAGTTCCAGAGCTATAAACTTAACAACCAAACGTACATATTACACGATGTACTAACAACATTACGTAGGATTAATTAAATTTTGTTGCTCGTCCCCAGGTACTTGCAATACACTATCAACGTAAGCAAGATCAAAACCCAAGACACAGCCACTGTGGTCTCCTATGTGGTTACTTATAATCTAATAGGACGTCACTTTGCATAGAACTTTCTAAAGGAAATGTAGCCGACCATTTTAAAGAGGTAAGCTTTCATTGAATGCCGATCAATTCAGTATTGTACCTTTTATCCTCATCTGTAACTGTTCCCAGTTATTAGTTAAATCTCTAAAAAAAAAGTTTACTAAAAAGAACTATACACCCACCTCTGTGACTGAAGTGATAGTGGTACAGTGGTAGTGTTGTGTCTCTCATCTCTGTAACTGGAGAGATGGTGATACAGTTGTAATACATGTGTCTCTCACCTCTGTAACTGGGGTGTAGGTAGCACAGTGGTCGTGCATGTCTCTCACCTCTGTAACTGGAGTGTTGGTGGTACATTGGTGGTGTACGTGTCTCTCACCTCTAACTGGAGCTTTGGTGGCACAGTGGTAGTGCACGTGTTCCTCACCTCTTAGACTGGGATATTGGTGGTAAAGCAGTAGTTCATGTGTCTGTCGCCACTGTGACTGTGGTGTTGGTGGCACAGTGTGTACTATTTATACTCTGACCTACCATATATTTTTTAAAACAGGTATGGTGAAGGTTTTGGCTTTGCAATAAACTATTTTGTAAATGGAGTGGCCTCTGCTTTCAGTACCTAGTGGTAACTTGAAGAGGTATGATTCATCCACTCTATCGTTATTATCATTTTCGTTATCATCACCATAATCATTATCATCATCAATGTCATTGCCATTTTCATTGTAATGTTGTAATTCGGTTTTCGAAACTTTTCAAAACGCTGGGCATGCTTTGTATTTTTCGGTAAAGAGAGTCATCCTGAAAACTCAAGATTTGAGCCACAAATTTAGTGGAAAAGTTTGTAACAGTGATATTTCAACACTATTTCAAAGTCATCAGTCAGAATGTTCATTAAAACAAGGAAAATAATACCTTGAGATGATAGATGAACGATTGTCAAGCTCTATCCTCAGAAAAACGATTTCTCAGCCCCAGACGGGGACCGAACCCGCAACCTTCTGATGACTGGTGAGACGCTCTAACCATTGAGCTACCAAGACTCAAATGGTGAGATAAGGTGCAAGTTCGGCGTATGTGCGACCTAAGCGGAAGCCCCTATATGTTAATAATGATATTGAGGAAATTTATGTTTTAGAAGTGTGAGAGCTTGGAGATATCTTGAGATGATAGATGAACGATCGTCTAGCTCAATCCTCAGAAAAACGATTTGTGAGCGCGAGACGGGGATCGAACCTGCAACCCTCTGAATAGGCCCATGATATAACCTATCATAAATATGAGATAACTCATATGTTATAGCATTATTAACATATAGTGGCTTCCGCTTAGGTCGCACATATGTCGAACTTGCACCTTAGCTCACCATCTGAGTCTTGGTAGCTCTATGGTTATAGCGTCTCATCGGTTTTCGTAATGGTTAAAAGTGGCATATCAGATTGAACACGAGAAGATAAATTCCGTATCTCCAAGCGCAAATGTATTATTTTCTTTTTGCCTCAAAATAAAGTAATGGTATTTTATTAAAAAGGTGAAATTTCAGAGGTATAACCGGAAAAATTTTATCGTCATAAAATATCAAAATCATCTCGAGCGTTTTCGCTTCACTCCACCTCAGTGGCCTTAGCATAAAATCTCTATAATGGTTTCCATCTTTTGCGATTTTTAGTGTTAACTGGAATAAAACGAAGCCATAAAAGCGATCAATCACGTACGAAATGAGAACCAAGCAGCAAGAAAAAAGACGAAACTGGTTAGTCCAGATGAAAAAAGAAAAATAAAGGGGAAACTCAGAGAGCATTGAAAGTCCTGAAGTAGTGAAGCTGAATATTCCATTATCTTTATGGTTTTCATATTTCGTGCAAAATTTAGCATATTCTTCTGGAGGTTTTGCCTCCCTTACAAATTCTGTTGCCTCGCTCACAGACTAGGATGTCTGGCGCCACCACTGTTTCTTCGACATGAATCATGTCATGAACAACCAACTACTTCAGTGAAACTCGTAAGAGTGACAGAAATCAAGACATGCAGACCCAAACAATGCCAGAGAAAGCAGTGAAAGTAATAGAACCATCAAGTCCCGATCAGTGCCAGAGAAAGGAATGAATACCAATCAAGTCGTCAAGATCGTAAAAATATCCAAGAAGCCTATGATAGGAAGGGAACCATCGAAAGTGAACAGTTGCAGATAACACAATGACAGCCGTTAATCCAGACCCAACAAAAGCCAGGAGGTTTCGTTGCAGCAATCAAACTATCTTGAGTTCTTGACCCAACAAATAGTTAATAATACAATGCCAGTTATCGGCTATCAAAAGCCAACGAAGAGCAAGGACTGTAGTAACAGTAATTGAAGTTTTTAATGTGACGCATGATGTAATAATTGGAGCCGGAAATATGATGTTATTTTTATCACAGTCATCAATCAACGTTAGATTTGATAGGTGCTGAAATAATAGAATTAAAGCGTGCCAATATCTTTGAATTTTTTCAATAAATTTATGGATATAATTATTTGATAAAAGGGTTTCTTAGTTAAACTTTTGTATATATCGTAATTGACGTTCACAGTTAGGAGCTCAAGTGTGGTCGAACGAGATTGCTTTTTACGAATCTCTTTCTCCAAAGCGAACCTTCTGATATCTAATTGACCGAAGTTGAAACTTCAACGCATTTCGTTTGACAGCAAACAAGCTGTTGTAGAATTTTGAAAACGGATACTATGAGGGGATTTTAAAAAAAGTTTAGAAGTACACTGAATCTTTTGTCCAAACTGATGAACGGTGGTATTTCGTACGAAAGGCAGGGAATAAGTGACTCCAAACACTGAATTGAGACTGAATTGAGAGGCTTTACGAATATGCCATTATTGCTTCCATTCGATGATCTTTTGAACAAACAAGCTGAGAATTACGTAATTTAGAACTGGTCAGTTTCCTTAGAACTGCACTAATCTCTTTAGAACTGCACATTTAGTGTAGAACTACAAGTTAAAAAACGTTGCTAAGAGGTTTTGTGTTTGGAGGAGCACGCTCCGACACCCACCTTGCGAAATTCCAGTTACAACTGGTCAATATCTAATAAAATATAGATTACATTATGAAGTATTTGGCTCCCTTCGTACCAGACACAAACCAGCACGCACAGAGTATACAGAGTATTCACTCGTGGAGGTCGATAAAGTTGATTCTCAACAGAGGGTATTTGTGATACTGCCGACAACCTGCCATATAAACAAGGTCTACGCATAATCTTCAGAAGATGTGGTGAAGGGGTGCTGCATCTCCCGTCAGCAGAAATAGGAAATGAAACTCTGAAAAATTCGTACCGCATTTAATTACATCTTGATGACAGAAGCTTTATCGTTTCATCTTGAACTTTTGACCCAAGCTGTGGGAGGCTGTCGCGATTTAACTGTCGAAACATGGAACACAAAGCAGTTTGATAAAAGTTAGCAGATAAAATTATTTCGGATGCACGCTATTTTATGATAAAGTAAAGTTCGTATTGTTAAAACAAAGGTCAATAGGCGTAACGTAGTTTTGTTTGTTTGTTATAAATTTATCAAACGACACTCACCGTTTATACTGACAGGTAAAGGAATGTGAAATAATTAGATTTTGGCATGGCAGGATAAATAATTGTAGTAAGGTATTGAGTTACCAGCTGTAAACATTTAACTTAAGCCCATGTTTTTATCGCCGTTCATTTGAGCATAGGCCGAAGTTAGACTTGAGGGCCGAAGTAAAGTAAGTTTTGGAGGTAAAGTTTTGTTTTAGAAGCGAAGCAGATGAGCTTTTAATCAGCCTACAAGTTGGGAACATTCATCCATTTATCGAAGCAGATTATAGAGGGAACATGGGAGAGAGGTAAGTTAACAAGCATACTTATGATAGGAGAATCCTTTAGACGTTTATGGCGGCTTTAAGCTGAGGATTCAAGGTGAAACTTTGCTAGAATATGAATCCACAACTCGCTTTTCAATACCTTGAGTATTTTGGCAAATCATTAATTTGAAAATCTTCACTCACTGTGACAGCAAGTTTCGCAAGCTGTCGTATGTTTGCGGTTCAAGGTTGTCTTACGGCATATCTTCCGCTTTCGTTTTGAACTTTGCTAAAGAATTCGTTATAGCGGCCTGGATGGCCGGATAACATTTGAGCTACCTAATGGGTTACTGAATACAAAATGACCGAAGCTTGATGATGGTAAGTCGTAGATCAACCCAGCATGGAAATCGCTGCAAGTTCTGACGTGCATCTGGTTGCACTGGCTTGAAGCAAGTTCGTGTGGGATTCAAATTTTTGTCGATTGTTTCGCTTGCTTTTGGTCGCCAGGGCTAGCGGTTCAAGTTAATTGCTTTAGAAACTACATCCCTCGCAGAGACATTCACCTTCTTTGTAAACTTTTCTGGTTGGGCTCGCGTCAACGAACTCCATACACGGACATTGGTTTGCAATAATTTGCAGTTTTATTTGGCTCAGGTTTAGCTATTTCGGCTGACCCTTTTTAAGCATAACCTCCAGATATCAACATGAATACTGATGGGAAACTTACACAACAAAGGAAAAGGCACAAGAACGTCGAAACTGTACAACATTAGAGGCATTGCTCTTCTAACGTGGAAAGTGTTATTTCCTGTTAACAAAACACGTTCTTCTCAGTGAGAAAACTTGATCAAATAGTATATATTCTGGGATGCTCTTATCGTGTTCAAAAGTGCCCCCGTACTTTGGTGCACCAACTTAAAATTGGTTCATTTAGTCTTGAAAAGATATTAGGGTGGGATGATCGGTGTCCATAAGACAAAGTTTAAAGAAGTTAATGAAATGTGAATCCCTAGTAATTTTATCGGCTATGCTCGCAAATCACTTTGTGCGTGATGTTTTGAAAGTTCAATTTACGTTTGTGATTGGAAAGTATTTGGTAAGATCTCACACAAACCAGTGTGTCTCTGGGTAGAGTGAGATATACACTTCTAACTCCGTTTCCTTATATCTAATTCACACCAGCGGAACAAAATCTTCTCATTTTAGAAATAGTTTAAATTAAACGCGAGCGTTAGGCAAACTTTTGCTTGTACAAGTGTACTAAAGTAGCGTGCGATGGCCACCTTGGTCGTGTTTTCAAACCCCAGGTTGGCCAATGTGCTGTGACTTAAGGGATTCAAATTTAGAGTTGGAATCAATGCGCGACTGCGGCTTTATCCATAGTGATCTTTTAGAACCATCAGTTGATGGATTCATGTTGGAGTCAGAGTTATCCCAGGTTTAAATCGTAACTCAAAGAAGACTGTGCCAAGAATATTCTGAAATGAATGGAATTCTACGGGCAAATAGATCAGATTTGTTGTAGAACAGATTATAATGATGACTTGATGAACGAAGCACAAAGTGGTCTGATTCCTATCAGTCAATCAGAGTTCACAATCCAATATCACCAACCAATGTAATTGCTTTGTTTTCAATTGTGCAGATCAGAGATCATGGATTGTCAATGCCCTAAAAATTTTACCCTAAAAATTGCGCTAGGAGAAAGACAACTAAAAAACATTCTGCATTTTGGTCCCTCTGAGACTGATCCCGAAATATTCTATTACGTTTTGTGTAATATTTCTCAAAATGACTGGACTAGTTCTGTGAAATTTAGTGGCTACAACCTTCCAGTGCCTCCTTGGCTAAGCTGTTGACAAAAACAGGAAACATAATCGAGTCATTAGAGCGATTGGCTGGGATGGTGCTCATCTTTCAATCTTAACGCCAATTCCGGTGTCAGCTTTAAGCAAAACGAACAAACTCTGTGTTGCTTGACCTTTTAATGTTTACATCAAGCGGTGGATATGAAATATAAATCGCAGTACCGGGATGTCGAACTGAACTCTGCAATTATAACGTAAAACGAAATGATTTGAGAATCAAGTATGAATCAAGTGATCAATAATGAAGTTCTGTACACCAACAAGCAACATGATTTATGGACTAATTGGAAATAAAAGAACATATTACAAATCCTCAGCAAACTATTTAAGAACAAAATGTTTTATAGCCAGCCAAGCCAATGTTAAATCTTCCTATGACCCCCATGTCACAATATCAGTATTTGGTCGAATAATCCGATGCACATTCCTGGGATTTCGGAGACTATATGTGGGTCTGGCCAGCGACAACGTGTCGTGTAAACTTGAGGGGGATTAAAATTCTGTAAATTTATTGGCCTTGCGCAAAGGAATACAAACATTTACAAAAATTATTTTTTTAAAAAGGTAGCATAAACCAGGACAGCCATTGAAGTCAGTTTTCCTGAATACGAACGCTAACCAGACATTCGTAGGAAAAAGCGCGCTTATTTGTTTTCCCTATTTCATTTATCTCTCGACCGCACCACTTCCTCTGATCAAGTGGGATCCAATTAAGTAATCATTAGTTTTTTCGCATGAACTAAGCCCAGCATCTAGATATTTTGACAGGCATAAACCTGAATATATCTCATCATTCATTTCTTAACCAAACCCACATACCTCTTTAGTAATTTAGCTGAAAATTCAACTTAACCACTCACAAAGGGGCTATCGTGTAATCGTTCCCCAACTTGGCATTCATCCGTAGTCAATGACAAAGCAATCGAGGAACTGCTTGTAACAACTAAAAGTTAATTAATAATAATACCCTTCTCCTATTTTGACTGTAGATTCATCCAAGTTTTCGTTTAAACAATATATATATATATATATATATATATATATATATATATAAACCAAAGGTGAGGACCAGAAAGGTTGCAGTATTGGTTTGAAGATGAAGAGCGCTCAATACCATACCAGTAGAGCGAATAAAGAAGTAAAATAGACAAAATTTTTGCTGTCGCTACTCTGAGTTTCACGCGCTCAGGCCTGAGCGCGTGAAACTCAGAGTAGCGACAGCAAAAAATTTTGTCTATTTTACTTATATATATATATATATATATATATATATATATATACAATTTTTTATAATATATATATATATATATATATATATATATATATATGATATTTTAGTCAGCACCTGAAGAGCTTCAATAAAAGCGAAAACGTTTGTGCGAAATGGGTGGTTAATTTATTTATATTCTCCGTCGTTACCACAATACATATCCAACAAAGTGTAACCGAGAAGCTGCACAAGTGACTTCAATATATAGAGCGCTCGATACCATTACAGGTAGAGCGAAAATGACACAAATAGAGACAAATGTTTAGCTGTCGCTACTCCGAGTTTCACGCGCTCTGGCGATCATCAGGGAATTGACAGATTCTTTAATTATTCACGCAATAAACACTACTGAAATATGATCTATGTTATAGGTTTTATTAGGTGAATACATTTGGTGAAAAGTTCTGAACGTCTGTTTATCAAGTCTTTCCCCCGTCGTTTCATTATAGAAAGTTTTTCTTCTAGGCAGAAGTTGCATCTTCCGCAGTTTCCTCTACCAACCGGTGCGTGTTTTAAGAGTGACCATTTTGTGTTGTAATCTCGTTTGCCACGTTTATGTTTCCACACAAGCTTAGAAAGTTCCATCTCGTTTGCATACTTCACGTTGGTAAATGATTTTTCATGGTTCCGGAATCTTTCTTTAAAGGTGTTGGCAGTGACACCGAAGTAAATGTGTTTCTCTTGATTATCGGCGCTCGTCACTACGGTCTGGTATACAACGCTTTTTTCTAGGCATTTTCCGTTGACTGGGCATTGGGTAGCTTGACGGCAATTGCAGGGTCGGGTTAGGTCGTTATTTGTATTCGATGTGCTGGATGGATTGTCGTGTTTCTTAAGTATCGTCTTGTTGTGTTTTGAAATGACTGATTTCATGTTTTCTGTACAGCTGGAACTTACTCGTACCGTGTGTTTGTTGAATAAAGTGCCGAGTCTGTTAGCTGGTGGGAAATGTTTGTCTATGAGTTGTAAGAAGTCGTGTGCGATGTTCGTTCTGACGTTTTTATTAAAAGGTGAGTTGTACCAAATAGTGTAGCGTTGTTTGTTTCGTCTTGGGTTGTTTGGTATAGGGTTGTACGTTAGTTGCATGTCGAAGTTGCTGTGTAGAGCATCGTTACAAAGTGAGGCTGTGGAGTCAAAAGCCTGTTTATCGCATGATAGCGTGTTAATACGGCGGTTGATGGATAGTGGTAGTTGACGGATGATTGATGGCGGTTGGTAGGATGAACGGTTAATGTAAAGCGGTTTGTCATTTGGTTTGCGATAGGGTTTATAAGTGCCGTCGGTTAAGTTCAGTGTTAAGTCGAGGAAGTTAGTGAGTTGTTGGTTAATTTGAGTGGTAATTTTTAGGCCAAAGTCGTTGAAACTTTGTATGAGGTCTTTTCTAGCTTTGTCGCTTAGGCGTCCAGACTTCGTCTGTACTAAGGCCAGTCCGTCATCGCGGTAGAGTCCGATGTTTTTTCCGAAACGTTTTTGTAAAGAATGTAGCATGAAGAGGCCTACTAGCTCGCATACTTCTGCCCCATCATAACTACCCATCGTCACGTCGAATGTACTGTCCGAGTCTCGGACAGTAACGACATCTACCCATAACTACCCATGTAGTCATAACAACCCATCGTCACTGCCAACACCTTTAAAGAAAGATTCCGGAACCATAAAAAATCTTTTACCAACGTGAAGTATGCAAACGAGACGGAACTTTCTAAGCTCGTGTGGAAACATAAACGAGGCAGACGAGATTACAACATAAAATGGTCACTCTTAAAACACGCGCCGGCTGGTAAAGGAAACTCCGGAAGATGCAACATTTGCCTAGAAGAAAAACTTTCTATAATGAAACGACGGGGGAAAAACTTGATAAACAGACGTGCAGAACCTTTCACCAAATGTGTTCACCTAACAAAACCTATAACATAAACCTATGACAAAGATCATATTTCAGTAGTGTTTATTGCGTGAATAATTAAACCATCTGTCAGTTGCCTGATAATCGCCAGAGCGCAGTGTTGCCAGATGGGCGGTTTTCCCCGCCCAGTTGGGCTGGTTTAGAAGCCTGGTTGCGGGAAATTTCAGGAGGTTGCGGGTTGCGGGTTTTTGACCACTTTCAAAAGTTGGTGGATATTTGACTGTGGACTGTGTAATTTAGTTTCGATTTAAATATTTTTAATAAGAATTGGGCTAGTTTTTACTTATTTTGGTGCAAATTTTGGCTATTTTGCGCGAAAAATAATTGGGCTATTTTTGGACTACTTGTTAAGGTAGCTTGGGCTGGTTTGCAGGCTACCCATCTGGCAACTGTGCCAGAGCGCGTGAAACTCGGAGTAGCGACAGCTAGACATTTGTCTCCATTTGTGTGTTTAAAAAGTAAGCGCCCTTGGCGTTTAAGGGAAAACTTGTGGAAATATGTTGTAGTAGCCGAACAGTTTTATATCTAGAAAGCAGAGGAAATATAGTTCTTATTAGAAAAAGTTGTTTATTAAATACATGTCATTCATGTGAATTGGAGATTCGACGGCGTCTTTCAGAATGGCTCGTGTCAACCCGGGTTGAGCAAAGCTGACCCGGGTTGGAAAAACATACCTGAAATAACGCCCTGCCCGGGTTCATGTAAAACAAACAAAAAGAAAACCCACGGGTAGTGAGCTGGCCCGGGTAGGAAGTCAACCCGGGCTTGTGTAAGCAGCCCCTAACATGAGTTGTTGAATATGTGACAGCGTGCTGGTAAAACTCTCAACAGAAGTCAAAGCAAAATACTAATGCAACATGGCTGACCAACTGTTACAATCAGAACGAACTATTGTCACAAACTTTGTTGATTCTAGATTTGCCTGTGACGAAATATGACGTTTTTTGTCTGAATTTCAAGTTACAAACATGAGTGAACGTACTCTTAGAAAACGGCTAAGAATTTGGGGTTTGAGAAGATGAAACCTTACTTTGAACAACCACGCTCGAGCAAGAACTGAGGTTAAAGATAGAAACTCTCCTCTCGGAACCTGGTTGTTTAATGGGCTACCGGAGGATGTGGAGGGCTTTGAAGAACGACGGATATCAATTCAAGCGAAGTGATGTTGTCAGATGGAGTACAGAGTTCAGGAAAGAAGATGACGAAGATTGAAAAGGTGTTATTCAAATCTTAGTCCAAATTACAGCTGGCACGTTGATGGATATGAAAAGTTAAACCTTGTGAATCTTACTAGCACACTTTCACATGTACAGCAACTCATGTTACACCGACATTTTTGCTGCAACTCATGTTACTAACACGTTTATATGACATATACACATATCTGCAGCTGCCGTTGTGGGCCACTGTACCATTTCGATTAGATGAGTTGAGGGACAGACGAAGTGATCGTCTCATGAACTAAACGAGCTGTGGTCTAATTTTGTGTGAACCGCTCAGAGCTCACAATGGGATGCCACTGCCATTGTAATTGCTCCGGGTTTTTTTTATCGTAAAGGGCGTGGATCATGGAGGGTGATTTTTTATGACCTCTTCGATGCCCAAGAAATTTTTACGAGATTTTAGTGAGCTTTATTAGAAAACTAGGAATTAATTAGAGTGTGGGCCTCCCCTTGTTTCTTTGTCCTTTTAACTCTTTCACGGCAGGATATCTCCCGATGACAAGTAAAATCCGATCATGTTAAGAATAGTCCCCCTCATACGTCTTGGAGGACTGAACTGAACACCCATGTCCAGAATAATCCCCCCCCCTTTATATCCATGTTAAAATATAAAACACGAACACGGCACAACACAAAGTTTAAAGAGTATTGTTAGTTATTACATTTCTTAATTTTGGTGGCTCTTGAAAGAACCTTTCTACACTTTGCACTGGCGAGCGATTTCCGTCAAGATGGTTACAAAATAGTTACCTCACACATGCTCTCTCCACATAAATTCGTTGAGGTATCTGGCAAGTAAGTCCCTTTCCAGATGTGGATAAATGATACTGGATATTTCGACAGACCTTTAAAAAACGGCTGGCGCATCCTGGCTTGAACGTAAAGGAATCATCGATGTTGTCAACAAGTGTCCCTTACTTACGAAAGGCTATGACAAACGCGGTTTTATTTGTGTTAGATATTTCGACAACCATAGGCGTCGCAAGGGGTCTCCAAGATGCCGTGGTCCCCCAAATGTAAATTTGGGGGTCCTGGCCCCCTAATTTCATACCAGTGTATTGAACCAGTTGAACAATTAAATTATTGCCTCGTGTTCTGGATCTCGACAACGTTTGTTTCTACGACCAAGGGTTTTTTGGTACGATATCGAACAAACGCTCGTCACAATTTACCCTGTGATCCCAAACGATGTTACTTAGAGACGAGCACCGATTTCATCAATAAAAAGCTGTAAAACATCAGAATATGCCACAATTTTGGCCACACCCCCCAACTAAAATTAACCCTAGCAATGCCACTGTGGACAACCCTGTCAAAAGAACTAGTAAACATGTTTGCATTGCTGAAGAAACTAGGGGGGTTGTTCTGAACAGCAATATTTTCCATGGTCGGAATAGGCCCCTCAAAAAGGGGTGGGGGGACTATTCTGAACATGATCAAGTAAAATCATCCAGTGTTAGCCAGAGTAAAATAATGGAAGACTGATCCTGCAGGGAATGAGTTAAAGAAGGAATAAACACCCAAAAACAAAGAAATTCTCGATTGTTTCCTTCGTTCTCTAAAAGAATGCCGAAGGAATGGGGTGATGTAATCTTCATTTGATCCAAACTGTTGTCAAACAGCTGGTATGTTCAAAACTAAGCTTAATACATACTATCCTTGTGATGTCTGGAGCGGAATAAGGGAATAGATTGTTTTTGCTGACATCACAGATTTTTAGCTGGTAAATCTTGCCGTAATATTTTTTACCTTTTCACCCAGGCTTTTTAATTTTGGAGGGGACTTTTCCATTTGTTTTTCAGGGTTAGGGCAATATGTAAATTTAAAACAAAATTTTACAATGCTCTTTGAATTTCTAGTTCAAAGTGTCCTTTGTTTGATATAGTGAAACTTGTATTAAGCAGACACCCTTGGGGAATTGTTCAGTGTCTATCTAATAGAGGTGTCCGCTTAAACCTGTTGTGCATGGTTTCTTATTCTTTTGTTCTTTGTTCTCCTTTGTTTTTTCTTTGTTCTTTCTTTAGTTCTATTATTGTAATTTGTTGTGGTATGACAACAGTACGCATAAAAGGGTTAAAAGAGGTTCTTGTACCCAGACTTCCTGGATACTAATTGTGGTTACACTAGTCCTCACGTCCACATGTCTACATGTTTCACATCCACTAAATACATTTTCATTTATTATCATCACACAGTTCTTTGGTTTTAGAGCTCATACAACTGCATAAAGTATGAATGATGAAGTTGTGACTATGGAATTTGAGTAAAAATTGTTCATGGCATGACAATGAACTTAGACTTACCAGTATAACAGTACACTTACTCAACATTTACAATACACTTGCAATAGAAACCTGTCTAAAAATACCTCCAGTCACACTTTAACACCTTGTATTGTAAACTGTCATGATAGAAACTTAGTGCATTATAATCTCTTCTGAACATCTGCTAGTAAGTCGATTTGTATGAGGCTATCATGAGTAGATGAATATCTGCTAGACTAAAATCAACAAGGGTTTTTTTCTGAAACTGGAGTCCAGTAATCAAACTGATAAAAAGGCAGTTTCTGTTGTCAAAGCAAGAAACAGTGGTAATTTAGCTATATAGTGTTGCATTAATTCCCACCAAAATGGGGGATAACATGAAAGTCATTGGCTGTATCCCTAAACACATGGCAATATGGGACAGTATAAGTTTATTAAGTATCCAACAATCATTGGCAAAGTTATCATCAAGGGGAAAAGGTTGAACAGAAGTGGCGGATATGATTCGGAAATTTCTTGTCTCTGAATTTTAAGGAGACTGCTTTTCCAGCAAATGGACGAAAACTTTGATGTCGGACTCCCAATAAAGAATAGCATTAACTCAAAACAAATGTAATTTATGATAATATTCTAGAAACTATGCACTGACTATTGCGGAACATTTACTAAATTCTGTCACGTGACATCTAAACCAGGAACGACTCTTATCGAATTTCACCTGGATATAGCATTACAGTTTTAAGAAAGGAGAGCTCTTAGATATCAATAAATATAGAAAACTTTGTCTGCTCAATACAGGGACTAGGTATCTTTTTGTATCGATATAGGTGTCCGCATGCGCTCAATAGAGGTGTTTGCTTCCGCTTAATACAGGTGCAGGCCTAATAGAGGTGGTATTTGGATGGTTAATGTGAGATTTAATTCAGGACTTTGAGAACTGTCTGCTTAATGGAGGGCTGCTTAGTACAGGTTTCACTGTAATTCATTATCATCTATCATGTCACTGAAAGTTTGAGTTCATAATCTAATTGTTAAATATTGTTTCTTGCTCATTTCTAAGCCATGAATCTGGAGCCTCACATGTGCACGACATTTGCCAGTGTCATTACCCAGCCCCTCCCCAACCACCAGGGAGATGGTTGTCCAAAGTTCAAATATTTTCTCTGATGGATATGTTTTGTACACTGGCTGCATTATCGGTCCATTGGTTGGTTATCTGAGAAGAAATTCTTGAGAATAGTTTCTTCAAGGCAAGGCTGACAGTTTAAAAACTATTTTTTGAATGACTATTCAAAGGATATCTGGTTAATGGCCAATGTTGGGCCAGGGGGTGTGTGGCCCATTAGGACACTGGAACGATTCCTGGTGGTCCCCAAGAATTTGTAGCTTGTGGGCGCTAATAATTCATAGTCAGAAGGCCCTTATTTAAAGTGTTATGGTGGGTGGAAAAACAGCATAAAGTGATGTTCTGTAAAGAGCTATGAAATTTAGACCATGCAAGAGGTCACTCAATCAAATTTTATCGACCCGTGTCATTATAGACCCATTTTACGATCTCAATTGTTTCTTCTAAGTTTTTATCTCAGTAAACTAAAGGTTTTCACATCTTCAATTCACATCGTATTTTTATTGGCAGCAATCCCCTCACCCCCCTTACACCCCTTGCTAAAAGTGCACCCTTAGCATGTCATTTCCTGGCCCCTATTTGAGATCCATGCCTCCACTGTGTTGGGCTTTGGTACTGTGCTGTGATTGGTCCAATCTGAGCACTCATGAGGGAGCCAGGTGAGAGGGAATGGAGAGGTGCAAGATTTGTCCTGTTCATGGTCATTTTTCTCCAATGTTCATTTCTGAATCAACTGGTAAATGAATTGAATATTCAGATTTGCTCTTAACAGAGTTAACCAGAACGAAATTAACATATGGGCAGATGTAGCTAGTGGCACAGATCAAGAAAAAAAAATTCTAGTTTTTTTCTTATAAATTAGAAAGCAAATAGTTACAATTTTGATGTCGTGTTTAAGGAGAAAATAAATTTTTAGGTATATATTTGTAGTTATGTGGTGGGTAAGGGCCAAGTACTTTTCCGCAAGCGTTGCACTTGCTTAATCCAATACTTAGTTTGACTTGCGTTGTTGAAGTTACATTTATAAATTTTTGTCGCCGATTTGTGTTGCAGTAGCGTTGGGAGGTAAATCAGTGAGTGTAACATATACCCGCAACCATGATTTTAGCGTTCTTGAAGCATTGAAAGTTTTCGAGTTAGATTAAAGTCTTGCAACGCATTGCTGCAACAGAAACTGAGGTTGGTCAGGGCAGCATACCAATCGCCAATTTGTGTTGAAATAATTCACATGAGGATGTTCGATTACACCTTTTGCTGTTCATTTTCAGAAAATATACTATCATTAACGCCCACCTCAAACTCATTAACGCAAAAATACACTCATTTTATTCAATCGACATTCATTAGCGTAGATACACAACCATTTGTACCAAAGGGCATTACATGGTGCCAACAGACGACCATTAACACCATTCTACTACAGTGGAACCCCGCCGTACGACCACCTCGTTAATACGACCACTTCCCCCCCCCCCCGATTAAAAGCTAATTTTTTTTCTTATCTGAAAACCTCGTTAATACGACCACCTCGTTAATACGACCAACGACCATATTTTGATGTCCCCTACTGTTGAATGCGACCACTGAACGTGTTGAGTAATGCCTTTTTTGATATCAAATTTTGATATGCGGTGTATAATTATCTTAATCAATTACACATACGGCAAATAATTAACACTTAAACGTTTTTCAATATTCATTTTAATTTTTATTAAACAGACAGAACGTGATTAAATATGTTTTTGGGTCGTTTTATCGTTTTCTTGCCCTCTTTTTTCTGCTACTTTCTTCTGCTGTTCTCTTTTGGCCACATTCCATTTCGACTCTAACTGATAGGCTAATCGGGATGGCCAGCAATTTGCTTAGCAAGTCAATGTTCTTTTCCTGCCCCATAAATTTGTAAATGCATGGAATCTCTATTCCATATCCCTCGCCACGATTGACAGCTGTTCCAATAACTTTAGCTTCTGCTTTACTGCCACTCTTTGCTAAGAAATGGCGAACTATCCCATTTTCATGGTTTGTAGAAGCTACTGCCCTTGGAATGTGAACAACTACATCTCCTTCCTTAATCACCGCAATAGCGTTCTTGTCTTGTTCATTGTCGTGTTTGTGCTTTAGTTCAAGAACTTCATCAATCTTGATTCTCCAGTATTCTTTGTAAACATGATATCCCTTTATCCAAGATGGAACTTCGATTACTTTTGTGCTAGAAATATTTTCCATGGGGCCCGACATGACTCCTTCGACGTTACCGGCGGAAATACAAGTGTATGCACGCGCTGGCTATGAAAAGCGCCGAATCTGTCATCGATCGATATTTCACACTTTTTCTAATTTAATCTGTGCAAAATTTTCACGCATGTCTCGAGGATTTTCCTGATTTATTACCTTTTGTCCGAACACGCTTCGCAGCTTTGTGTATAAGCACTTTGACCAGTCATCATGTCTTCAAATTGTAAGCGTAAACAGCAGGCAATATCCTCAATGCAAGATGCTTTGGATTTTCTTGAACAGAAAGGAAATTCAAAAACGGCAAATGAGCTCGCCAGAGTAATCTGCCAAGCTCATACCGGTTGGCTTTAGTGTCGGAAAAACCAACGGAAGCTTACAGATTTTTTTAAACCTAAAGAAATTTAAATAACTAATATAGGGGTTTATTATCAAGGTTATTCATCTCATTTGGTTAATTTTGTTGAGTTGTGTTCAGTTAGTAAAATTTATTTGTGGATTATTTTGTGGTTTTAGCGTTATGCTAATTGAAATCTGACTCCGTTTGCCATGACGTTATTCAAAAAAAGCATTAGTTACGTATCTGATCCACTCCCCTTAATAAGACCACCCCGTTAATACGACCAAATTTTTTCGGCCCAACGGTGGTCGTATTAACGGGGTTCCACTGTATATATTAGGGATAATAAAATTTCTATCAAGTAAAATATTTCTCTTCCGTAATTGAAATTTTATTATCGCTAATGTATCGTAGAATGGTATTAATGGTCGTCTGTTGGCGCTATGGAATGCCCTTTGATACAAATGGTTGCGTATCTATGTCAATGAATGTCGATTAAATAAAATGAATGTATTTTTGCGTTAATGAGCTTGAGGTTGGCGTTAATGATAGTATATTTTCTGGTAGTGAATAACAAAAGGTGTACAAACTTTTTTAAAATGGAGGACAAGTAAGGTTAATACAAATTAATTGAGTTGTATAGCGCATTCTGTGCTATCACAATTTGTTGAAATGCCCTGGGTTCTCTTCGTTTCATCCAATCCGGTTTCTTTACTTATTTTCATTTAAAAATCTTCTTCTAACAATTGAAACACAGGTATTACTTTTTTTTATTTGTTATGATCAGAAAAAGAAGTAACACTAGGAACAAACTTCATCGGACTGAAGACCAATTAGAACTAATGATATTTTTGACGAAAATTAAATTTAGAAATTTAAATTTAGAAATTTATTGATGAGAAACCTCGAACACCCCCCATTGCGGAATTTCATTTACAATCGATGCTATCTTGTATTATATATATCACATTACAAATTATTTGGCTCCCTCATTACCAGTGAGAAACCATTATACACTGAGTATACGCTAACAATAATGCTCTAAAGTTGACTCTCAACAGAGAGTGACTTTGATGGCACCGACAACCTGTGACATAATCAAGGTCTAATCATAATCTTCGCCTTCAATACAGAAAATAAAACTTTTTGAAAAATTCTTACTGCACTGAATTATATCTTGATGAAATTGGCATGTTAAGTTCGTTCAGTCTTTTGGCAAAAGTTGTGGGCGGCTGTCTTCATTTTACTGTCAAAACATCAAACTCCAAGTACTTTGAGATCTTAATGGTTATCATTTCGGATATATCTTTTTTTCAGATTAAGTGAAAGATCGTATGTTTAAAACAAGAAATCATGTCGTGCAAGGTAGATTTTGCCTATTCTTATAAAACAGTTCTGGAAATAGAAACAACGTTGATTGTTATTACTGTGAAGGAAGGTAGGATAATCAGATTGTGGCGTGATAAAATGACAGGATAGATAGAATTTTCTATATTAAATTACTAGCGTTTTATGGGCGTTCATTTGAGCATAATCTACAGTTTAATCTGAGCGTCTCGAGGTAACGAAAGAGGTTTTGCTTTGGAAGTTAATCAGTTGAGCTATTAATCAGTCTTCAAGTTGGGAACATTCAGTCATTCTGTTAAAATATACCAAGCAAATGTGAGAGGTTAGTTAAAAGGCGAACTCTTGCATGGAAGGTGAATCATTGAGACATTTGCACCGTCTTTTATCTGAGTATTTAAGCTGATACGTTGATAGAATATGAAAGAACAGCTCGCCTCTCAGCGCTATCAGTCTTCGGTATTTTGACAGACAATTTGAAAATCTTTACTCGCTGTAACAGCAGGTTTCGCAAGCTGTCGTAAGTTTGAGATTCAAGCCAGTCAGTCTTACGCCATATCTTCCTCTTTCGTTTAGAAATTCGCTTGATTAAACAGATTTAAAAAGCGATGTGGATGGTTGGATAACATTTGAGCTGCCCAATGAATTGATGGAACTGCAAAAATGTCTGGAGTTAGATCAAGGTAAGTCTTTGAACAAACCAGTATGTAAATCGCCGAATTTTTGACATACATCTGGGTTATCTGCTTGTATTGATTTGAAGAAAGCATGAGCGGATTTAAACTTTTGTGCATCTTGTCCCCGCGTCTAGCATTGTTTTTCGTTCGCGTTTGGTTGTCAGTGTAAGCTGCTCAAGTTAGTGGCTTTATAAACTTTAATCTCGAAGGAAATTCGTACATTTACGTTCTATTTAAACTTATAAAGTCTCGTTTGGCCAAGCCTTCAAGAACCTCAACGTAGGTTGCTTTGCAGTGCCTTGCCGTTTGATGTGATCTAGGTTTAACTGCTTCAGCTGACTCTGAACCGAGTACAGTTGGTAGACAGCTGTGATCTGTAAACATCAGCCTTGAATACTGATGGTATACTACCACAATGAATAATGAAATAAAAGAAATCTTCGTTTCCTTTTTGAGAAAAGAGTTTTTTTAGGATTTACCGTGACTTATGAAGTTCACTGTAAGTAAACATATAAATGCATGATTGATAAAGAATACTAACTTAGGAATTAAACATTTACATGAACGAGACACTACTGCAAAGTATTACGGTAGTTTCCCTCAGCAAGCGTAATAAGCGGAACTGGCAATTGACTGCCCATAATTCCCTTTTAAATATGTGAACCGCCCTTGAAACTTCGGTACGTATTTAGCATGCACGTAGTTAAAGTTGATTTCAAAACTTTGTGTATATCTGCAAGTTTAACTTGAAAGATTTCGAGGATATTCGTTGGTATGAAAAATGAAGGAGCACATTTAAGTTCTTTGGTGCACAGCTTAAGCCAAGGTTATCAAGGAAGAGTACAAGAATGAGACTGATAGTATTGTTAAAACATGAGGTCATGAAGAGCAAGGTAGGTTTGGTCGTCTCATAAATCAGTCAAACGACACTTATTTATACGAATGAAGTATTCGGTTACCAGCCGTAAACATTTGTCTTAAGTCCATCCTTTTATCGCCGTCCATTTGAGCATAGGCAGAAGTTAAGTAAGTTTTGGAGGTGACATTTTGTTTTAGAAGCGAAGCAGATGAACCATTAATCAGCCTACAAGTTGGGAACATTCATTGAAGCAAAATATACCGAGAACATGGGAGAGGTAAGTTAACACACTGACTTATGATAGGTGAATCGTTGAGACATTTATCATGGTTTATGGTAGGTTTAAGATGCGGATATATAGTGGAACTTTGTTAGAATATGAATCTGCAACTCGCCTCTCACTACTATCAACCTTAAGTATTTTGGCAGACCATTAATTTGAAAGTCTTCACTCGCTATGACAGCAGGTTTCGCGAGCTATCGGATGTTTGCGGTTCAAGGTTGTCTTACACGCCATATCTTCCGGTTTTGTTTTGAACTTTTCTTGGTAACAGAATTCGTTATAGCGGTATGGATAAATGGATAGCATTTGAACTTTCTAATAGATTACTTAATTCGAAAATGTCAGAAACTAGATCATGGTATGTTCTAGACCAAGCAAGAATAGAAATCGCTGCAAGTTCTGACGTGCATGTCTGCTTGCGTTGGCTTGAAGCAAGTTTGGGCAGGATTCAAATTTTTGTCGAATTTTTCACTTACTTTTGGTGGCCAATGCTAGTTGTTCAAGTTAATTGCTTTAGAAACTATATCCCTCGCAAAAAATTAGAGACATTCGTCTTCTATGAAAACTGTTTTAGTTGGGCTCGCGTCAAAGAACTCCATGCACGGGACATTGGTTTGTAATAAATTGCAGCTTCGTTTGGTCCAGGATTAACTATTTCTGTTGACCCTAACCTGAGCATAACCTCCCAAATATCAGCGTGAATAATGATGGTAAACTTACACAACAAAGAAGGAAAAGGTACAAAAACGTCGAAACTGTGAAACATACGGGAATGTTTTCGCCGCCATTTTTTGAGCCCTTTTCTAACGTGGAAAGTGTCCTTTAAACAAAACACCATGTAAGGAAACATGCTGAAATATTGAAAAGGTATTAGAGTGGGATGAGCAGTGCTCATAACACAAGGTTTAAGAAAATTAATGAAGTATGGATCACGAGTAATTTTATCGCCTATGGTCCCAAATCACTTTGTGGGTGATGTTTTGAAAGTTCAATTTATGTTCGTGACTGGAAAGTGTTTTGGACAGGTCGCACAGACCAATGTGTATCTGGGGAGAGTGAGACATACACTTCTAACTCCGTTTTCTTATATGTAATTGACACCAGCAGAACAAAATCTTCTCATTGTATAAATAGTTCAAATTAAACGCAAGCGTTATAGGCAAACTTTTGCTTGAACAAGTGTACTAAAGTAGCGTGCGATGACCACCTCAGTCGTGTTTTCAAAGCCCAGGTTGGTTGATGTGCTATGACATGAGGAATTCCAGTTTAGAGCTGGAAGCAATGCGCAACGGCGGCTTTATCCATAGTTATCGTTTAGAACCATCAGCTGGTGGAGTCATGTTGGAGTCAAAGTTATCTCAAGTTTAAATCGTAACTCAAAGAAGACTGTGCTAAGAATATTCTGAAATGAATGGAATCCTGTGGACAATAAGATCAGATTTGTTGTGGAACAGATTGTAGTGATGACTTGATGAAGGAAGCATACGGTGGTGTGATTTCTACGAGCCAATCAGAGTACCCAATCCAATATCACCAGGGAGTGTAATTGCTTTGTTCTCTATTGTGCAGATTATGGATCAAGGATGGTCGATACCCTAAGAATTGTACCAGAGCTTAAACTTCGTTTTAACTGCATAAAGTGAACGTTTCCTATGTTGCCCTCTTCTTTTCAGTTATAGACGCACAGAAGACGTCATAGCTTAGTAAAAATATTAGTGACCCACTCGAACTAGTGTCACTTTGGAGGCAATTTTGGTTCTATGTTGACGTTTCCTTTTCATCAATAACCGACCAGGCAACGGTAAAACGGGAGCTATTCGTTATATAAAAGTCCAAATTAAGAGCCAACAGTTGGAAAGCGTTTCTATATGTGGTTGAGACCGAGTTCTAGTCGTAGCCTTAAGCAACTAACTGTGCAGAGCCCAGCACGAACGAGAAGATTTCCTGGAGGAGATCTATTGAGATCATATAGCACAGAAACGGAGAAGTTTTGGCCTGGGAGTGAGACAACTAAAAAAATTCTGCATTTTATTCCCTGTGAGACTGACCCTGAAGTATTCTATTACGTTTTGTGTGATATTCCTCAGAATGAGAGGACCAGTTGAGTGAAATTTAGTGGGCACATCCCTCCGGTGCCTTGTTGGCCAAGCTGTTGACAAAAGCAGGAAACGTGGTCGAGTAATCAGAGTGATTGGCTGGGATGGTACTTACCTTCCAATCCAATTCCGGTGCCTAAATTAAAGAAAAATGAATCAACTCTGTGTTACCTCTCCAATGTTTACATCAAGTGGTCGATATGAAATATAAATGGCAGTTTCGGGAGGTCGAACTGAACTGCGCAACGATAAAATAAAACGAAACGTTTTGAGAAACTGAATAATTTGAAATTTGACGTTTGACCTCCCGTCTGAGTCCAGTGATCGTGATCAGCAAGTGACGTGCACCAACAAGTAACGTGTTTTGTGGACGTATTGGGAAAAAAAAAAACACATGGAAAATCTCCAGCAAACCAGTTAAGAACGGAATGTTTTATAGCCAGCCAAACCGAAGTTAAAGTCTTTTATGACCCTTATGTCAGAATATCAATATTTGGTTGAATAATCTGATGGACATTCCTGGGATTTTGGTGACTAGCTTGATTTTAAATTTATTATTTTATCTCTAACTGTTATTAAACATGTATACAGCAAATTGCATAAATTTTGGCAAATCTAAACATATCGTAAAAAATGCATGCATAGGTAAATCTGCTATAATGAACACTTTAATCAACCTTAATTCATTAGACTGGCAAAAGAATGTACCAAAAAACACATGGCATATCTTCACTGACCGTTGAAGTGAGAATAAAATGGAGATATATTGGTCTTGATATGTTTATATGTTGATATGTTATGTGCCATAATTTTTGCAATTTGCTGTATATATAAATATATATATATATATATATGCAGCTATGTATTCCTTGCAATGATCTTATACTGCTCTGATCATGTTGCGCTTTAAACCAACGAAATGTTATTAATAAATTTTTATACATTCCATCAGTCGTCATATGATGCCTTGAAATCATTTGCTGGACACTAATATTCGTCTTTCAATCAAGATTTTAGTGTAGTAACTGCCATATCAATCCTAATTTTGTTATTTAGTTGAGCGAAATAGTAGATCGAGCGAAGGACGAACAGTGGTAGTTGGACTGACAATCTACGAATGGCGTAAGACGTCAACTTTTAAGGTACTCGTATTTATTTTGTAATTTTTCTGGAGATTTTTAATTCTGTTGGTGTGTAAATGAGTGAGGTGTTCACTGTTGTAGTTAGGTTTACTGTGGTTGCATAGTAAATGATTAGTTGATGTGAACGACACAAGTGGTCAGAAACAATACAATTTGAGTAGTGACCTTGATGCTATGTGTGTTGCACAAGCCTACACTACAGATAATAAACTATACTGTTGTATAGACCCCAGTGCCTTATTTCTTTTGCACGAGTATTGTTTTAAAGCCATGTTTGTCCTTTATTCCAGTTTATTCTTCGTATACATTCACATTATTAAACAAGAACTTTAGCCACAGATCCTTGATGAGTTTCTCCCCTGCATAATCCTTGTTTGTTCAAATCTGCATTCCGTACAATATGAAATAGCAGGGAGTTTAACCAAGCCAGTAGGGCGACGCCGTTTAAGAACTTAGATCAATATTTCAGCATTTCGGTGGAATACCATGCCATTAACGGTGTAATGAACTGTCTATGGTATTTTTACTCCTCAGAAACATTCCTCGGCAGCACTGATCTTCTTGTAAACATTTAAACGACCAAAGATCTTCCACGTTCTATGTACCATAGTAGCCATGAAACAGCGGAAATGCTCTGGACGAAGTACCGTGCAAAAGTAGGACGGCGTTGAAAATACACTTGGGACTAGAACTTGATTAATTCCTTTCTTGAATGAAAATTTCTATTGTGTGAACACGTTAGAGAAGACGTTGCCGTAGTGTTTGCATTAACTCCCTTGTCAATTTTTGCGATATTTGTCTTTATTTGTTTTAATCTTCGTCGACGGATGTCATTTTTCATTGAACAATTTCTAAACCGATTTTTTCCAGTTAAAATACAAGAACACATTCCGTTTGCATTTACAGGAGTAAATCGAAAATCGACATTTTTCCTTCACGGTGTTCTCAGAGTTTCGCGTAAATTGTTGATACCGTTTAAATTCAAGGAAGTACTATTACATTTTAACGAGAGAGGTCTTGAAAATGGGTGAAAGTTCTTTGATGCGAAACGTTTTCAAGTGTTCAAGCAATGATCAGAGCGGAGAAGTGACTGACTTAAGAGCTAGCGGGGTTTCGGAGGAACCTATTCCTTCCGAAGTTTTAAACAATCCACAAGTCAAGAAAATTCTGCTTTTTCATCGAAGTGTGCCCAAGTTGCTGGAAAATAGCATCGGTAATTTGGGTCGCCATATTTCAATAAGCGCATTTGACGAGTGCAAGGACGACAACCCAGCTCCCAAAAGATTTGAATACAACAAATACTTGTGGAAGACCTGCCAGCTCGAGACTGATCAACATGGTCTCATTCGTCTGGACATACGATGCAAAGTATTGCTCCAAGATCCACTTTTCCCTTCAAGCAAAAAGAAATTGCAGCGACTAACACTGAGACATTGTGAAACTGGTGTAATTAATCGTCTTGACAGGGACACTGTTAATGATTTAGAAGAACTGATTATTGCGAGTGGGGAACCAGGAGACACGTTAACTGTAAATGTTGGTACGGGACCATTTATGAAATACATCGAAAGTTTCCCTGAAATTTCTTTACAGGATATTGCTCTAGAAACGTCAGGATGTAAAGTAATTCAGCTTGACCTTTCATCAGAATACAGTGAAATTTCTCTCAAGGATATGTCAAAGCTTCGAAAGTTCTTGTTATGTGCCGATGGAAAGAAGATTTTACCAACACAAATGGATCAACTGCGTAATCTTCAAGATTTATACATCTTTGATGATTCGATAGGTGATCATTTCCAGTTATTATGCAATGTTTTTAATCTGCAAAAACTAGTCCTGTACAACTGCGGATTGACGACCTTTCCTTCAGCCATAACCACGATGAAAGAGCTGGAAATACTTGGGTTATATTTCAATTATTTCCAGGACCAATCAGTTTCAGTTCGTGAGCTTGTGAAACTGAAGCGACTTACCATCTTCAGATGTCACTTAAATGCTTATCCTGAAGGACTGGAAGATCTCATTAGTTTAGAAGATCTGGACCTTTTTGGGAACGACGACCTTGGTAAGCAGCCATTTTCTATTACTGCACTGAAGAATTTGAAGAAGCTGAATATAAGGGTGTGTGGTCTTGAAAAGTTCCCGGATGGACTGGAAAATTGCATTAGTTTAGAAGAACTGGACCTTTTTGGGAACGAAGACCTTGGCAAGCAGCCATTTTCTATTAGTGGACTGAAGAATTTGAAGAAGCTGAATATGAGTAGGTGTGGCCTTAAAAAGTTCCCTGATGGACTGGAAAATTGCATTAGTCTAGAAGATCTGAATCTTTGGTGGAACAACGTCCTTGGCAAACAGCCATTTTCTATTACTGGACTGAAGGATTTGAAGAAACTGAATATGAGTTGGTGTGGTCTTCAAAAGTTCCCGGATGGACTGGAAAATTGCATTAGTTTAGAAGATCTGAATCTTTGGTGGAACGACGACCTTGGTAAGCAGCCATTTTCTATTACTGGACTGAAGAATTTGAAGAATCTGAATATGAGTTGGTGTGGTCTTGAAAAAATCCCGGATGGACTGGAAAATTGCATTAGTTTAGAAGATCTGAACCTTTGGAGGAACAACGACCTTGGCAAGCAGCCATTTTCTATCACAGGACTGAAGAATTTGAAGAAGCTGAATATGAAGTGGTGTGGTCTTGAAAAGTTTCCGGATGGACTGGAAAATTGCATTAGTTTAGAAGATCTTCACCTTGGGTACAACATCAACTTGGGCAAGCGGCCATTTTCTATTACTGGACTGAAGAATTTGAAGAAGCTAAAGATGAAGTGGTGTGGTCTTAAAAAGTTCCCGGATGGACTGGAAAATTGCATTAGTTTAGAAGATCTGAACCTTTATGAGAACAAGGACCTTGGCAAGCAGCCATTTTCTATTAGTGGGCTGAAGAATTTGAAGAAGCTGAATATGAGTTGGTGTGGTCTTGAAAAGTTCCCGGATGGACTGGAAAATTGCATTAGTTTAGAAGATCTGGACCTTGAGGTGAACGACGACCTTGGCAAGCAGCCATTTTCTATTAGTGGACTGAAGAATTTGAAGAAGCTGGATATGAGTAGGTGTGGTCTTAAAAAGTTCCCGGATGGACTGGAAAATTGCATTAGATTAGAAGATCTGCACCTTTATGGGAACAACGACCTTGGCAAGCAGCCATTTTCTATTACTGGACTGAAGAATTTGAAGAGGCTGAGTATGAGCTTGTGTGGTCTTGAAAAGTTTCCGGATAGACTCGAAAATTGCATTAGTTTAGAAGATCTGGACCTTTGGCAGAACAAGGACCTTGGCAAGCAGCCATTTTCTATTAGTGGACTGAAGAATTTGAAGAAGCTGGATATGAGGGAGTGTGGTCTTGAAAAGTTCCCGGATGGACTGGAAAATTGCATTAGTTTAGAAGATCTGGACCTTTCCTTTAATAATTTTGGTGACAAAGGATTTTTAATCCAAACTGCATCACAACTGAGAACAATACGGTTAAACAACTGTGGAATCGATCATGTACCAAATGGTATATTTGAACTTCCTAGACTTTCCTACTGTGATATGAGTTCAAACAAACTAAAAGAGTTGCCTGAATGTTTTACCACCTTAATCGCCAACAATGTGGAATTTAACCTTCAATACAATGTGCTAGGTAAGCCACCACAAGTTATCTGCGACAACCCTAGTGCGATACTGAAATATTTCAAAGACATTGCCAAGTTCGGTACAGTTCACTCTAAACGGCTTAGAGTGCAGGTGATTGGAAATTCTGGTGCTGGAAAGACGAGTTTGATTAACAGTTTATTGATGGGACAGTCAAAGTTGACAAGACCACAAGAGAGGACTGAAGGTGTTGAGATTAGAAAGTGGTTTCCGGATCCTAGGAATGAAGACCTTGAACTAGAAATGTGGCACTTCGGTGGTCATATGGAGTACCAAAGTGTAAGCCATTACTTCGTTGAAGAACATTCCTTGTTTCTTTTAGTTGTAGATTTGTCAGCGTATGAAATGATTGATAAATCATATCATGAAAATGCTGGCAAGTGGATTGATGAGTTAAAGAGCATTGTACTGCGGCCAGTAATAATGGTGGCTGCTACAAAATCTGACCGAGTTAAAAAAGGGATTGCAACAGGTAGATGTGAGCATATGTTGAAAGAAATTACCAAACAAGAAACTGCTGATATAGCGGCAATAAAAAGGGACAAAAAACAGATTGATAAATCGGATCTTTACAACAGCAATCGAATTAAGAAGCTTGAGTTAACGACTACAGAGAGACCGGTTCTCCCCAGCAGCCTTGTCTCTGCATCAGATCAGAATAATCGTCCCTTTAACTCGAAAACGGTAATTGCTGTTGCATCTGCGGGACGAAACTACGAAGATTCCGAAGATGAAATGCGGAGTCGTTTCATAAGAGTAAGTGACATGGTCTTGTCTCTTCATGTGCACATTTTAGCAAAAGTTATTGTCCAAAATTAAGCACACCATGCAAAATTGTGTTATGAAACATATTAAGGTGTGTTTTCCCACTCACCATGGTGAGTTTTCAACATGCCTTGATGTGGTTTTCTACATAGATTGGCAACCCTTTTTCAGACCAACTAAGGTGTTTAAGTTAAAGCACCTTAAGGTGCGAAATTTGACATACATTCAATATTGCTATTCTACACACCTTAAGCTACATGTAAATAAATAAGTGATAAGATGAGATGTTTATTGCAACTTAAGGTGTGTTATATAGCACAGCTTAGGATGTTTAGTTTAACGTATGATAGTATGCACTTAATGGAATATGTGTGTTAGTTGATGTAGCAACTATATTGGTTTCACAGGCCACATGAAACTCATTAGTGATAGCTTGGTTAATGTGGTTTACATCTAAGTCATGTAACTAAGGGAAGGTTGCAGTATTTGCCATTACCAAAAACTGGTGAAAAAAAAATTGAAAGGAGCACTTTCAAATGATGTTGATCATTAAACTCAATATCATTGGTCTAAAACCAAAGTAAAACACAAAATGTAAACTTAAATTTTCTGGAAATTTGCAAAAGAACACACAACTGGTCATAAAGGTTGGTAAAAAAGACATTGACGCCTTCTTAATTTTGTCTTGGACCATGAGTCAACTTGCTCTTCACATTTGTACAAATCATGAATCACATTTGCTTGAATAGTTACAGCAGGATTAGTATGAGTATAAGTATGGAAAAAATTTTAACATGAAAGAGAATATGCATGCTTCGCCTTTGACTCGTAATTCCAGTTCAACAATGCCTGTAGCTTGCCAAACCAACTGGCAAAGGTGTGTTGTTTGAAAAGTGTGTTATTGTTTGAAGATAGTGTTAATGTAACAGGTGTGTCACGTGCAAAGGTGTATTTTACTTCAAAAGTGTGTTAAATTAACAATCCTTGTATCGACTAAGAAGTGTGCCTTCAAGGTGTGATATTTAAAGGTGTGTTTTGAAATATACCAAGGTGTGTTTCTTAACTTTTCATGTTGTGGTTTGTAACATATCAAGGTGTGTATTTTACAGTGTTTCTGAGAGTTGCTGTGGGCCCGGGGAGAGGGGTAGAGGTGTTGGTAGTCCCTCTAGTTGAAAATTGATTTGACTAACGTCACTAACTATTCTGGTGAATAAAGCTTTGTATTCTTTAAATTTAAGGATTTTTCACAAGACATTTAATTTGCCCAATGAATTCACGGTAATGCACTAATACCTCACCGTATGAACATAAGAAATGAACAAAATAGTAAAACAATGCAAAATTTAAATTAATAAATGCAGGGAATACCAAGCTCAAAATTTTATGGCAGGTTTTTCAAACAGTCCTTCATATCTAGTGAATTCAGTATTCCATGAATGATGAGTTATATCATCTGTACTCTAATTACTACTTCAAGGTTAAACCATACACATTAATGGCAAGTTATCTTTTCGTGTCCGGAACATGGAAGTTGCCAAACTGATATATGAAAATGATCATATTGTCATATAATCTTTATTAAGAACCACTGAATTCACATCAACACATGAGCAACCGACCTTTATTTCAGCGATACAAAATCTGAATTCAATATATTACTTTCTAGCCAACCGTACCTGTTGATTTGTTCCGGGCCTGGGGTTAATTTCACCCCAATCCCCCCTCTCTCGGTAACACACTTAGGTGTGTTATTTAACACTCTAAGGTGTGTTAACTAAAGTACGCCCCAAAAGTTATGTTAAAATGGAACACCTTGGTGTGTTTTCTAACGTGTATTTGTTTAGAGATTGCTTGGCATTGCTGAATCTACAGATGAGGCTGGTGGAGATGGTGTAATTTTCTTGAGACAGGAACTGCTCCGAATTGGAAGTGACACAGATTTGTTTCCTCATCTGAATACCACCCTTCCATCATTGTGGGTCGAAATTGAAGAATCATTGCCGGCCTTGATAAAAGAAATGAAAGAAAGGAAAGGCCCTCGGTTCCTAACATTTAACAAGATGGAAAGCTGGTTTTGTGAACATAATTCAACTTTTAAGAGCGCTGCTGACAGGAAAGATACTCTGAAATCTGTAATCCTTTATCTCGTAAAGATTGGAAAGGTTTTACGATTTGAACGCGTAGAACAGCTTCGAGATTTTGTGTTTCCAGATCCTCAGTGGCTGATCATGTTAATCAAGAATGTCGTTCACCACGATTTACATAGTCACCTTCAGTACAAAAAAGATTTCAAAGTTTGCAACATGGATGCCGGAAAGTTTGAAAAAGAAAAGACAGAATTGATCAAGCGCGGATTGCTTTCAGAATCCCTTTTACGTTGCATTTGGTTTGATGCTGTTCCTGAAGAAACTGAGTTTAAGAAGCTTGCTCCTTTACTTTATCATTTTGACGTGGGCTATCAAATGACGAAGAAAGAAGCAGAATTTAATGGAAAAGAAATAAGCAAGAACTACACGTTAATCCCAGCACTTATGCCTGAAGCTCGTCCCGATGCTATTGACACTAAATGGCCAAGAACTGCGTCCAAAGACAAGTTTGAAGCAAAAAGCGAGTACAGATTTTGCAGCAGGATTCCCGTTGGTTTATATGAGCGGCAAATGGTCCGTTGCCATCGAGGCTCAGACTACATGTTTCATTGGAAGGAAGGATTCTTTGGAGTCTATGATTTGGATAAACAAAACGAGGTGACATTCTGTGTAACGAAGTGTAATAACCCACCGGACACGATTGAACTTACTGCCAGGATTGCCAAGAGTGGCCAAATAAAGAACCTGTGGAAAGCTGTCTTACGTCTTCACCAGATCTTTGTAAACATGGTGAACGAATTGTGGCCTGAACTTCGATACTCAATTTACAATAAATGTCCCCAATGCGACGAGTTCCATCACGAAATGGACTTCGAGAGGCTTTTGGAAGCACCAAACAGCTACGACAGAACAGTCTGCGATAACACTGCTCAAGGTGTCCCAGTTAGCGTGGAATTGGTCTATCCTCCTGCAGGTATCTTTTATTGTTATCTTTTTGTAATGTTTTCATGATTTTTCTTGGTGAAACAAGACGGAAATTCTCTTCCCCCTGCCACGGAAAATTGTTTCATGAGAATTTATTTGTTATAGCCTTTATTCAGAACACCGTAGGTTCCAAAGTTAAAGGAGAGTAGTTGACCATATTCAAATTGTAAAGTTTCAAGGAGATTTCGTTATTTGCCATACTTGAGGATCACATTAGTAATCTTTGCTCACAAAGTAAAAAACACATTTATTAAGGCAAAATGAAAATTTTCTGAAAAGTCGTACTTACATTCTCCTTTTTCATCTTATACAGAGGTAGTGGAAGCATTTAAGAAAGAAACGAGTATGACTAAAAGTTCAGGTAAACGTAGTTTTTTATTACACATGTTAGATTTTAATAAACTTTGTAACTGTAGAACATGTGCCCGTAAAAAGACGAACTATATTAGAACATTGGCTTCCTACCTGTCAGTGCAGTTTTTGTTTTCAGAGACGAGTTTTGGCTGGAAAATTGCAAAGCTGGTCTTGAGGCAAATGAATAAGAGCTACGGGTAATTTTTTTCAGTTCAAAAGATCTCTGATAACAAATGAATGTAAAAGAGTAATATTGCTTTACACAGAATGACTGTTGTAAAAAAAGGAATGAATTTGTGAATGCTAGGCAAGCATTTAAACATTCATAAAGCAATTGGAAAAGACAAGCAAGCAACGAAAAGCCTGAGATCGAAGAAAGAAAAGGAGCGGAAAACTATGAAGGAACGAACCAAACTCATTTAATAATTACAACTTTTTTTAACTGTTCCCGTTCCGTACCCGACTTCTTAACTTTACTGTGGCTAAAGCCAATCATTCTATTGCGGGAATAAAACACTAAGCGATAGGCAAGTGTTTTAGATCCGATCATGCAGCTTCTACGAGTTATTTAAATGAATTTCTATCACAAACCTCTTTATAAATTTGTTTCATAATATGCACCCGAATTAAAATTTCATTGTTTGCTGACATGCACCTATGGATAAGCGGCAGTGTTATAAAGTAAACTTCGCGCAAGCAAGGTCAAAAGTTAGATGTTTTTAGCAGTGCTTTGGCAGTGATGTAGACGTCGATGTATTTTGTTTTTATTGAACTCAAATACTATCCAAACGTTTTTAGCTGACAAAGCTTTTATTTACGATTTAGCTTTTATATTAGATACATGAGAGCTTGGAAATATGTTAAGATGATAGATGAACGATCGTCAAGCTCTTTACTCAGAAATCGCCTGGTGCTCAGAAATCGTTTTTCTGAGTATAGAGCTTGACGATCGTTCATCTGTCATCTTAAGATTTAGCTTTTCATATAATGTTTTCCTTAAAAGTATGTATATAAAAAAGGCCTGTTATTTAAAAATAAACAGGACGTTGACAATAAAGGCATATGAGCCACGAAATTCTTTTAGTAATATTCTTTTTTGTCGCATTTTGCAGAGGTCGTTAAAGAATTTAAGAAAGAAATATCTGAAAGTGCAAGAGCAGGTAAACATTTGTTATATCACTACGTACATATGTGGCGTTTATTTTCTGGCTATGTAAGTGTACATTACTACGGTTGGTGGTTGCTGTTATCTGCGCCGGTTTAGAATTTTATGTGAAAACAACCGGGGAAGGGAAAAGTTGTGCGGAAAATCATTGCTTTGAAAGGATACTTTTTAGGACGTTTGTTGAAAAGCCTTACTTAAGCAACGTCCACATGTACCCGTTTTCAAGTTTATGAGTTTTCATTTAACTAAAAACTCGTCAAAATTGTGTCCACACGAGAATTTTTGTATCGTATTCGCCAGTCCACACGACAACGCTAAAAATAATGGGAGTGTTAATTAAATCATGTCTGGCTAATCAAAATCACTAATCTCGATGGTGGTCTTCATGTTAGAGGACTGGGTCCAACATTGTTTTCAAAAGACTGCGTTTTCGTCTGTCCATACGAAGCGTTTCCAAAAGTCTCCGTTTTCAAAAGTCTCAACTTTCAAAGACGTTTTCGAAAGTCTCGGTTTTCGGTGCAAACGATTCCTCGCACTCATCGTTTACGCGTATACGGAAGGCTAAAAGGGACACAAAAGTTTGCGTTTTCGTAAGAAAATGCATATGTGTTGACCGGGCCTTAGACTTTCATTTAGCCAGGTCTCCAGCAGGAACAAACGCGATTATTACATCTGAAATACTTGCCTGTGTGTTGAATAATTGTTCTGTAATACTTTTTAATGACATTACAGAGGCCAGGCAATCGCTAAACCGTTTTGACGATCCTCCACAACTCAATGTTACAATTCCAAAGCTAAGTGACCTCAATGCTCAGAACAGATCATGGGAATCTATTCAACACCCTGCGGATATCTTGTTGTTGACTGTAGAAGATCATGAATTCCTTAGCTGCTATTTCTATCTCAAAGATGCTTTCAAGAGCTAACTGAAAGGTCTTGGGTATGTGTACTTTGGTGAAATCGATTATGGCCAGGTGAAGTTAAAGATGTCTTTGATCAGGTGTGGTCGTGGTTCCACTCAAGTCCGTGCTTCGCAGATCGTTGTGAGAAATGCTGTCGAAGTCCTGAAGCCGAAACTCGTGTTTTCTGTTGGGTGTTGTGGTGGACTGGATAGGAAACAAGCGAACCTCGGAGACGTGGTGATCTCAGCAAAACTTTCCACGTATGCTGAGAAGAAAATCATTGGTGATCGACATCAATGGTGTGGTCATATATCGAACGTGAGC